>CM062854.1:13576566-14192907 GCA_031772225.1 Eubasilissa splendida | reverse complement strand
TAATGCGATCTGTATTTTGATAACAATAGCCGGCTGATAACATTAAGCAGAAGATAAAAAAATATACTTATTGGACACAATTTATTTTAAAATATTGCATTATTAAATTATTAACTAACGTAAAAATTCGCAACTTTGAAATAATCACCTATTAATACGTTCTTCGTCGTCAAATAATAATTTTGCATTGAAGACATTGACAGTATGTTGTGTATCTATCTCGTCGTGTAGCCCGTCTAATGGTTACACTTCAGGTAAGAATCCTTTTATTATTGTCGGGCATTTATATTTAGAAAGTTTCGAAAACTAATAATAATTTTGTAGGAATTTCCCAAAAATTTTAATTTTTTGTATCTACGAATTGATAACAATAGCCGAAGCCGAATAGTTTGATTGTAATAGACGCATGATTTTAAAGAAATTGCAAAACGCAAGTTGCCAATTACAAAAGGATGGGTGGATGGGAAATATGGAATCGGAAATGCGGGATTAGAAATAGGGATAAGGGATTCATTCAATAGTGAACCAGAATGGATTCATGGATCCAAAAAGACAGCTCAACTCACCTGGTTGATGACGCCGTCTCTATGATCTTCCGGAAGTTTACCCAATGTGCGAAACTGCCACGGCATAAAGAACTCTGATGAGTGATTTCAACTAGTGATGGTAAAATCGTAATTTAAATCATTATTTTAACTCTTATTGTGACTGTAATTTTGTTCGACCGTAACTATGATTGATAACTGATTAACGTTATTCTTCGAGCAATGACTGGTACACTAGAAAGTAAGTCTCCGACAGTTAAATCTTAGTCACCAATCGTAGTTCAATCTCAGTGACCAATCACCAACACAATTACAGTCACGTAACGGTTTACCATCACTAGTTTCAACATACCATAATCACAGCGGTATATGAACTAGTGATCCAACAAATAATCACGCATGAGAACACTTCCTCTCCAAGTCTCGACGAGTTTTACGAATTCAAATTAAATCAGTCGAGCCAATGCAACAATGTGTACTGATTGGGAGTGGGTTAAGGGGTTGAAGCAAAACTAAAACTGATGACAATAACATTTGTTTCACGTTATGGAAGTATGTGTTCACACAACCGTATGATAACAATAACCGATTGATTACATTTTCCGTGATTATCCGGATTCCGACTGAACATACAAATTCCTGTGAGACAGAATTTTGAGAGTTTCCTTTTTAAACTGCACCAACGATTCTAACTGGCGCAAGTCAGTGCACAAGCATGTCACGAAATCGTCGCTGTCAAGTAACAGAAAAGCGGCAAACGTGCACTTAGAAAAAGAAATGCTGCACCGGAGAACTGAACCGTCTACTTACAGAAGTACTCCACAAGGCTTAACAGACTTTTCTCATTCACTGCGCTTCACTGTGTACATACAGACAAGTACATAGTGAGGTAGGCTCACTGTATGTAAGCGAGTAAGTACTCCATTGCGGCGCAAGTTTTTAAACGAAGTACATAATGTATACTTTTTTATGACGTTTAATTAACGTAATGGAAACATATACACAACACAAAATAGCAGGATTGTGCACTTTATTCAATCAAAAAGTTGCAATACAAAAGTCATAATATCGAAATTAAATACTTAATATTGTGTAATAGTAAAAAAGGAACATACTGTATGCGGAGAAAAATCGTGTTTTTAAATACTCATACTTCAAATTCAATTATATAAAATATTCCAAATTTTATACAACTAGCTATTTACACTAATAATAAATTAAAGAATTATATATAATTCGCATATGTATGTATTAAGAATTTAGAAATAATAAATTAATCTGTGCATGTGTTTCGCGTAATTTTTCGATTTTTTTTTCGTAATACCATACGAATTATACGCATTTCATAAAACATATTATCAATAAACCGTTTTTGATGCCATTATTTTCCTCTTTTATTGTTCTATGGTACACTACAAATCAAAAATTCCCATCAATTTCACGCATTTTAAATAATAAATGAGTACTACGTGCTGAAAACCTTAGACTGATTCTTACAGCAACCTTAAATCTTTACCTGACACAAGTATTGATGGCACCACAAATAGAGGACGTCCGCGGAAATCGCAATGGTTGCACTGCTAATCATGGAAAATCAGATAATAAATTCAGAAAAACTCCAAATATACCCTTTAAGTACGAGATAAATCAAAATATCAATATAATTTCTCAGCTACCCTATTTCTGCATAAACAATCTACCAAAGTATGTTTTGTAATATTTGTATTCCATTTAATTACAAAATTAAACAGTTTTTTTTTTGTTCCAGAACATTTTAGAAAAATGGAGTTAGCTGCTTTGCAGATTAAGGATAACAGATATCTCGATCGTACCGGGCGGTATTCTCTATACACACTTCGGTTGAACGATGAGTCGCAAATTTTTTTTAACTACACAACGCAAATCTGTATTTATTCTTCTTCTTCTTTTTATGCACTATCAGTTCAACAGATGTTGGCTATCATGACTTTATTTATTGCCTCAGATTCTTCAGCCATTATGTTCTCCTTCTTCCTGGGTCCCAATTTCCAGCAATCTTTCCCTGCGTTATGAGGTGCAAGATCTCATACTTTTCCGGGTGTCTCATTACATGTCCGAGATATTGAAATTTTCTGATTTTTATAATTTTAATTACTTACTTATTTTTCTTTATTCATCCGAACCATCTTCATTCGTAACTCTATCCATCCGGTTATTACTATTATTGTATTTATTGCGGAGTTGAATGAATGCATTTCATTACATTAAAATGTAGTATACTTTTAAAATTAGCAATATTAACTTTGTGGTTAAAATTCATATTTTTATTTATTTGATGTATTTAAACTCAATTAAGTGGATAAGATAATAAATAAAAATATTAAAATGTAGTATTATTATTACTAGAATAATATTAACATTTTTCAAGAACATAAAATTACTATTCACTTATATAGTTTTTGTAAGCTAATGCTTAAGAGAGATTGTATTTCTTCCCAGGCAAAGTAAAATAGTTCACATGAATTCAACCTCTAATGGCAAAACAGACCATCATTAGTCCATCCCTAATATACGCCACTGCAATTTAGCCATTAATAAGTACTTTTATAGTTGAATTTATTTAATAAAACGATAATAATTTTAATAATGATTAAGTTTATTATTTAATTTCATAATAGCAACATAATCGTATGTTCCGAATTATCTTAATTTTTTTTATTGTCTTTAACTCTTTATTTTATAATGATTTTTGAAGTTGTTCCGAGAAAAGTTTGCTTCCAGACATGTGATTCAATTGAAAATCAGTGAATGTTCTCCGGATATAGGCGAAAGAAATTACCAAAGGTTGTGTTTCAACTAAGTTGTTTTCGGACAGCAAATAGTGTCCCACATGTTACACCAATTACTAGAGAAACATATTTATGTTCCTTTGAAAAACTTTACTTTGTTACAGACTTGTCCAGAGACATAACTTCTATAGTTTGTTTTATAAAATAACAAATTTGTAAAACGATATTTGATTCAAGTGATAAAATAAAACGAATACCGTTTAAATACCACATTTACGGCCTAGTGTAAATAATTTATTTATTTATTTTTTGAAAATAACACTGATATTGATATAGGCATTGCACATAAAGAAAACAAAATAGTGACAATTTACTTATATCCTAACATATTAAACATGTACAAGAAAACGACGTGAAAAAATTATGAACATAGTAATCAAAATAAAGAAAAATCATTCACATATTGCTAATTAGGTTTTTAAATATTGGTAATTGTGACCGACGCAAAGTTTTTACAGCATTACTTCTTGGATTCTGAAAGAAATAGGGCCCAATGATTCCGCTGGGCCACATGGCGCACCATACAGTAACTCTGCGTGGATGTAAAGTTCGTCGGTGGATCGATTGAGAATTTTCAGTATTCCAATAACTGTTGTTTGTTAACAAAACCCGCCAAGTTGAAATGAGCTTCATCGCACACGATGAATTTTTTCCGTTTTAATGACTTCAACACTTTGTTGAGGCGTTAGATGCTCCATAATAATAATAATAATAATAATAATGCTCCAAATTCGAACTGACAAATAATATTCACTCTGTAAGTATTTCAGTAGTTGGACGCATATTCTAGTTGTGGTCGGATAAGCGTTTGGAACAATAGGATATATGTGTAACTCTAGTCACTATAGGGCGCCATTCAACCCTTGACATCGCCGTTGTGCCCCAGACTACCGCTTGCAAATCCGTCTTGACATTTTCTGCTTATCTATTTCTTGATCTCCCCCTTGATCAAATTGAGAGATTCATATACTTTCTCTGCATGTGCTACTGCAGCCTCTTTGCTTTCACCGCCTCTGGACAACCAAAATTATGAGGGATGTAATATTTTATGATCACGAATTTTCGGTTTATATGGATAACAATACGAATTCGTTGAAAATTGACTTTTTAGGTAAGTCAATCCTCGGGGGGCAGGATGTTTGGGACATATATTTATTTATTCTTGAACGAAAATAATGTACTGTGCCTTCCTCTCCCCTCCCTCTCCGTACCCGGCACGCCGCCACCAGTCGAAAGGCGACCTTGAAACGGTGCGGTAATTTGTGAATCGAAGTATAGTATTAAATTGAGACGTCGCGTCTATACAGCGCACTCTAAAGGACCCCTAAACGAAGATAGTGATAAATTTACAGTCCACCTTGGAGGTGTCTGAAGAACTGGATTGTGGTGAGTGCAAACTTCCTTCCGAATATCCTGTTTCTTCCGGCATCTATGCTTTTACTCAACACCTACTACATAACATAATTCAACGTGTGGTAAGAGAATCATCAATGGAGATATCATTATAAGCTAGATCATATTCAGAGACTAGCGATGTTTTTCATATACGTTACCAAACATTTTTACTTCTGTACGAACATTTAATTAGGTGTCGCTGAGAATATTTTCACATTGAAAAATAACGATAAACAATTTTGTCAATTTGTTTTTTCTCCAAGATTTTTGGACACGCGGTATACGTAAATTGAGTTAGGCACACGTCAACAATATTTATGTAAATTACACATAACATGCAAAACAAGGTAGGAATATACATTAACATAGTCATTTCACGCAGTACGAACACTGCGATTACACGAAGTTACCTAAGGCTTCGAAAATAATTAGTGAGAAGTATGCGAGAAGGAGGACTGGGGGGTGATTTTTGCTATCACGTGACTTGAGTGATTTAGTGACGTAACAGACTATGCAAAGGTCGTGTCTTTTTCTAGAGGGTGGTCAGCTGGATAGTTATTTACGCCAGTCACTGCTACGTTTCAAGACTAATACATTTTTCAATGAGAATGTGTTACTGAAAAATTCTTAAATCTTTTAAATAAGTATGTAAAAAAAAATCATGTGTAGGTTGTTTTATTTAAGACCATGCACAAAAAATGATAATTTTTTGTACAATAAAAGAAAACAGCGGTTTATCAATATTTTTAAAAGCACACAACATGGAAAAAAATACAAGTCACATAAATTAGGAAAATAAGTTTTCTAGGTTTAAAAATATTTAGTTTTGTCGGAAACATAAGAAACTAGTTAGTCATATTTGCTAGACCCTGAAAACATCGAGTTCTTGATATGAAGAAGTAAGAACGTGGAATACGGATTGATATTAAATAAATACTCTTTGGGCTACAGGTCTGAACACTTGGCTCGGCTCGCTTGTTTCAAATTGTTCACTTTGATATTCTTACATTGCAGAACTCGCGCGACATCTTAGGCAGGTCTAGACATCTTAAGCGTTAACTTCAATATTAGAGAATTACCACAAATATAAGCCAAGACTACAAGACCGATACAAGACTAAAATTATTATTTTCACACACAATAGAAAGGTGCTATCGAGAGTCAAAATTACCATCGAAAAAAGTGAAATTAAATGGCAGAGTGAAATCAAGATCTTCAGTTTGAACTAAGTTGGAGTCTAAATATGAATTTAATATATTAATTAGAAAGATATACATATAAAATCAATTTATCGAAAAATATTGTTGTTGCGCCACCGGGATATCACAGACCTATGTTCTGAATAAATACAACTTCACAATAAGAATGTGTTCTCTTAATAAGTTGGAGTCAATACGTCACGAAACTCTTATGAGGAATGCACTCTTGTCACTATTTAACTGGACAAATTCAATATTCAGTCAATTGGACATTTTTGTCAGCACGGTACACAGCCGGCTATCATTTTTCAGCAAGGTATACAATACTCAATATTCACAACTAAAACATACAAAACACACCAGTCAAAATTACTCACAATACTACTAGTACAATGTGGATACTACCTCACAATGCTTCCACAAGTTATTAGCAAGTTTCCACAAATCTTGCACCCTTCCACCCCAAAATAATCCCCTCCTACGAAGTTTCGGCTCATATGAGCACACCAGTCTTATGCCATTTAGCTATACACACAGATTGTCTAGGTATTATTTTTTGGGCGTTTAAGTAAAACTACGCGCTCAATCCTTCTGACTGAGATTCAGACTGGCGATCAGTGTCGATCTGAAGCCCGTACTCACTCTTCTGAGTTAGTTCATGGTCTTATAAATAAATACATAAAATGTTGTAAGTACATCGTGATTTATATTAATTTTAATATAATTTATTTAAAACATGAGAGTCAAAGAGCATTTAAGATATTTAAATTGTAATAGTTATTCAGAATTTTTCAATCATTTATTACATAATGATCATACTTCACAATTGATACAAATTTGGGATTATTTGTTTTACATATTAAACAATGTTGGTCCTAAATTGAATCATTTAGAATCATTAGAAATAAGTATAGCGTGTAAAATAACCAAAATAATATAAATTACCAATTCAATGTAAGCGCAAGTCCTATCTTAAAAAAATATTTCTAATAATTTTGTATCATTAAGTCTATTTCTATATCTTTCAAAGTCGTAACAATTTAAGTTAGGTGTACATACTAGATTTATTTTTTTAAATAAATAATATAATTAAATTATTTGGTGAAAGAAATTGTATTTTCCGAAACCGATTGGTGTATTAAATTTAACTCATAAAAGTGGTCAAAACAAAGTTATAAATAATTAATATTATTATTATAACCGTTGATTATTTCAAAACCAATATTTCACATGCGGACAAAGACTTTAATTACATTGTAATAATATGTATGCACTTTCTCAAAAATTCATATTACGACGATATTTTGTGTGGACAAATAGATTGTCAAAAAATTAGTAAAAGCCAAATAATAAACAACAGAATTTTTATAAAAGCTGTTATAAGCGTAATAAGACAATTTATAAATCAAATGTATAAAATCCAAATTTATTACACAGAGGTATTAAATAGCTACGAATATAACATAAATTCAACATGTCACGTGTCCTTTAAAAGGATTAATTTCATTTTCCCGTTTAATGGCGCACGGAACATATAATTTTCCCTTCACAATTTTCAGCACGTGCTCAACACATCTCTGTGAACTGACAGACGGGAGTTAGTTAAAATGCTTGTTAAATCTGTGTCGCAGCGTGAATTGATTTCCTAGATCCATAGCAAACATCACTGTTGAGTGAACTAACGCAGTCTAAAATGATCCGATCTGAAAATTCTCAGCATCCGTAAATTTTAAATATATCATTGCGAAAAAAATCTTGAAATAAACTGATTTAATCATTTGTTATTAAGGAAAACACATTCTCATTGCAAAGTTGTAATTATTCAGAACATAGGTCTGTGATATTAAATGTATTAATTAAAAAGATATACATATCAAATCAATTTTATCGAAAAATATTGTTGTTGCTAACGGGATTCGAACCTAGATCTCTTTCCAATCCGGGGAAGGTACATTAACCGACTATGCTACAGCAGGCAGTACCTTTGACGACAAATTTTCGAACCCATATGTTATACTTTTCAAATTAATACATCTATCGTTCTATTATTTGAAAGCCATCTACTTTGTTTTTACGTAATCTCAAATACCTTTGAGTAAACCGATAGTAGATGCTAGAATTAATAATTCATTTTTATTCAAATTTGTCATGATGAGGAGTTAGGGGTTTTAGTCGAGGACCAGTGAACTTCGGGGAATCGGGATTCGGAAGGACTGCTCGCCTTACCTTGAATATGACCCCTCCGTTATCCCTGCAGTCGCCACGCAACACAAATGGCACGCGGATGAGCCAACTCCGATCCCAATTGAATACGGCGATGTCGCAAGTTCACCCACGGCACACAAACAACAAACAATACGTGGTCAAAACACAACTCACAAAATACAGTGTTGGTGCACTGGAGCTGAAAGGTCCACACCGTGAATGCTATCGCGATGTCGAGATCGATCAAATATCGGTCAAGTTGACGTCTGCTGGTTAGAGAGTTAAGAGTTAGGAAATATAAGGATGGGAATTTGGACTCCGAAATGGGTCGCGGGTGAATCAAAAATACGCGCCAAAAACTTTATTTTCTTTTACTTCTTACATGTCTTTAGTCTATATCAAAATAATAGTAATTAATAAAGGCGTATTTCTTACATCATATTATTAACAAACCAAATCTACTGTACTGTTCAAGTATAATATTATTTTGTTGGTTTATCTTCCAATATAATTTCTATGATATTCATCACAGTTTTGATTAAAATTTAATGTGTTTGAAAAGTGACCCAAAATATATATTTACATAGATATGTGATCACGTCACCAATAATGGAAATGAGTATTGTATTTTGGTTTTACATTTTAGAAATATATCTGTTTTAAAATATTCAAAAATGTATTATTTATTATAAAGTAGGAATTATACTATCAAATTCAAGGCGTAACAATATTCTACGGAACGATTAACATGCATGAATATAATATATATTCATTTCGAACCCGCTTGGCTTCATAATAGATTCATAGTATTAACACTAATGCATACTAACAATATATTAAAATAGCAAAAAAGCATGAAAACAAACTAAATCAGATGTATGAAATGTAAATGCGATCAATACGAATTTTTTATAACATGAATTAAGTATTTTATATTATTAAATATATATATGTATAAATATATATAAATATATTTATGAAGGATGATTAAATGGTTATAAGAAATGAGGGTATAATGTAAAATCATAATTTAGATGTAGAAAGGCTAACATGAATGGAATGTGGTACAAGAAAGGTGAAATAGACAGATCTCAATTGAGTTGATTTGAACACGTCTTGAGAATTCCAGAAGAACGTTTACCATGACGTATCATCTTTAAGGCTCCGGAGGGAACGTAGTCGATGAGTCACCCCAGACCAATTTTGGACAAACTTTATGAAAACAGATTAGGCTTTGATTGGTCATCAAATACTGAAATATTACTAGACAGAGAGATATGGAGGCGCATTGAGGAATATGGATGGAGTCGCCGGAGGCTCGAAACTTTGGCCCCCCAACCCTCGTTAGATATGGGGATGAAAATGATGATGGTGGTACAAAAAGGCGAAGACGACAACAAAAGAACAGAGTAAGGCTTAATATTATTAAATGTCAACAGTAAATTTTAGAATATCATCTTCATTTGAAAGTTAAGACCGAAAATCAAATTAGTTTATTGACAATATTTTAGCGGTTTTTCTGCAAGATTTCTATAATTTTGCATTATGATGAAATTGTTTTCTTCCATAAAAATTGGGATCATTTATGTGCTTTTGTAAAAACTTATGATTTTATTGCCAAGTTACATATTTTATTAAGGAGAACATATTCTTATTGTGAAGTTATAATTATTCAGAACATAGGTATGTAATATTTTAAATATTAATAAAATGTATAAATCAGATATCTCATCGAGACAAAACTATTTTTTATTATATTTAATGGAAGTATGGGGTAATCACAGGGCTTATGACCTGTCTTCGGCTGGCTTAAGTGATATATATATATATATATATATATATAACGTTCACCAATTCTCATATATATTTGTTTAATAACAGTGCCTTTGTAGGTCAAAATTCAGTAATTGTGTGTTATTGGACATATTTAAATATTGCTAGTTTAATTAGTATTTATTTTATATTTGACTGGAAATAAATAAATTGGTGAAATGTACAATATATTATTTATTTTATTATTACTAATCTTTCTTTTCTTTAATTACTAATTACTATTTATTTGGAAAAACACTAATTCATCAAACAGTCATTACCAACTAGTACTAAAACCTTTTTTTAATGTTAAATATAACGTTTATTGTATAAATCTTAATTAATATTACTGTAACCATTTGTTATTGAAGTAAATATTAAAAATAATCTTCTAGTAAATTTTAGTGAGCATGTGTTTTAATTATTTATTAAATTATCTTCGTTATTATACTCCTGATGGAGTAAGCGAGGTCATCTGTATAATTACAGTGACGACATTACATCCGGCACCATCTGCTCCAATCTGTGGTATTTCTGACAACTTCCTGCCAAGCAAGGCGTCGGCTGTGGACTCCACCGGATCTGCCTATCTTGTCGACAATTTTCTACAAGACCGGGATTCTTCAACTATATTTCACCAGTCATTCTATTTATAAATTTATTTATTATAATTTATCTTATCATTTATTATTTTAGTGCATTATCTGCAAAAGCTGTCAAAAACGATTAAAATGGAGCAGTATAATTTCAAAATAACTTATTATTATATGTTAGTTTCGTTAGGCAGTATAAAATGTATCATTTTATTTTTGGTTTCGTTGATTATCTCAAGATTTGAATTTAAAAATTACACGTTTGTGTTCCTGTAAAATATATATAAGAGTCATAAATAACAAAGTTATATGAATATATTATATATTCACTACTATTATGTATGACCTTCTCCCATCTTACTGTCAGCTTATTAATTTCTTCATAAAATTTGGTTGGTTCGGTCTGAAAGAAATTTTCATCTCAGCTTGATTTACTTGCTCTTTAGTATTGAAGGTTTTTCCATTCAAAAAGTTTTGTAAGGAATGGAGAAGGTGGTAGTCTGTCGAGGCAAGGTCCAAGAAGTAAGGTGGATGTGGTGATCCAAGTTCAAGATTTATTTCTTGAGTCACCCTTGCTGTACGCGGTCTCACATAATGTTTTTGCGATTAACGAGTACAGGAAACTCTTCGTGGAGTTTCTCTTGAACTCTTTGCAGCTTTTGAATTAAATCTTTTTACCATTAATGTTTGCTTTTGAATCTGGTAGAGTGTCCGATTGCTTATCAGTCCTTCATACTATACACTGCATATTTTTTTCAGCTATCAGCATAGTACTACTGCCTTGTTTGAATTCTCAAAACATCACATGACGAATATACACTTTTTGACTCTCCATTTTAAGGGTTAGGAACAACACTTTAATGTAACGTGCACCACACAAAACAGTTGTCAAAAGACTAACAGAACCCTTTAGTGAAAGCAAAAACTCATTTGTCCCATTGAGTCATAGTAGGCAAATACAAACTATAGATTTGACGTACCTCCACCGGAAGTTATTTATGACTCGACCTGAGATATATAATAAAAAATAAAATATAGTAATTTTTACTCAAACATTTCCGTTTATTAATTAGAGTTTTAAAGTGTCCCCTTACATAAAATGGCATCATAATCGAGAAGTGCGTCCGAAAAAGTGATATCATCTCAACAAAACTATTCACTGTGAATCTATAAATGGTATTTAAATTGGAAGTCAAAGGGCTTCTGTATAAATAGTGTATATTTTTACCAGGTAAAGTTTTTACTTAATATAATGATCATTTCCATTCTCCAGAAGAACTATAATCTTACGTAAATGAACTGGCTAGTGCGAGCAAAACTATTAGGTTAAAATAAAAGTAAACAAATTCCAAATCATAAAGAATTGCGTTGCTTACCAAGGAAATATTGAAAGATTTTATGTTAGAACTGGTATGCTTATATATATATATTACTAGGACAAGTTAAACGGATAAAAAAGTATTAATGTCTTAGTATAAGTATCAGTGCATTATTCTGATCATTAAATTTGGTAATTAATACTACACTATGAATATATAATACAGATAAGTATGCTGAGAAGAAGCAGAAATATGCGTGTTAGACCAGAGCAAAGGATATTTCAAGACTCACTGATAATCGATGAACAAAAAATATTCTTGAATTGTATCGACTAGACAAAAAACGACCTAGAGGACGTCCAAAGTCTCTGTTAACGCACCTTTTGTTCCTTCGACTGGCGCCCCTGCGATTTATTTCTGATTGGTATTGGTAATATTGTATTGCGTGAATGTTGCCGCTTTTCGGAGGTTGAATGATCGCTGTCAAACCCAGAGATAAGAGGAATAATAACATCGGACTAGCCACGACACCAAAGAAACAGCAATGTTGGTGGTGTTGCATTACACGCATTAACTCATTATTAACAGGAAACCTGGAAACTACAACGGTTAAAGGCATTCACGGGAATAGTCTGATTTGGTAGATAAATTATCAGAGAAGTGGGAGTGATACGGCAGAGATTAGTGATGTACCGAAGAGAGTTGAGTCACGGAGAGGCATTCATCCAGCAGATGATAAATGTGACATCAAATCTCCAAAATTTGAAATGCTACACCATTCGTCATCGTGTTCGACCAATGACATCTCGCGTTCAATAAAATATACTCGTATCTTACTGTATTTGTTTTGTTTCCATAATGATGTGGTCTCATCATTCTTCAACATATTTTTGAAAGCTTAAGAGTTTTAACGTGATTTTTTAACATTGAAACTCGTTATATACTGGATACTTAATCTATGCATTGAAGAAATGTGATATATAGTTGTAGAAGTTATATAATTGTCGTTTTTTTACATTATAATTTAATCAATGACTAAACTGATTGGCTTGTTCCATAAAATATACGAATACACAAAATATAATATACATTTTGGATGTACCAGGCGTATGTCAAAAGCACAAAAGGATACGTGATATCTCTCCGGGAGACCAGAAGTAAAACAAATTTAAAAGACTTCAAAGACAACAAAAAAATATATATACTGAAAACGGTTTACGTACTACGCAGCTATTTATTTTAATGACAAAAAAATCATTTTGAATTTAACTGAAACACTAAAACTTATACACACGATTGCTCACGCAGATAAAGGACAATTGAATTATCAAAACAATTCAAAAATATCACAAAAATATGGCTACGACAGAAACAAAACAATCGCGACTCATTTGCAATGGATTCAAATCATACAATATATTTTCACAACAGAAAAGACAGTTGTACATTGATAGATGTAAAAAAAAATAGCGACACACATACGACGTGCATAGACGTTACATGAATATTTTTAAGGAGAACACATTCTTATTGTGAAGTTGCAATTTTTCAGAACATAGGCCTTCTTCTTCTAAATAGGCAATCCACCCTTCAAGAGTGATTTGTGCCATTAATCAAGTTAAAAAAAAATTATTTTATAGAAAAAACTACAATAATATTATAGAATAAGAAATATTGTAATAAGGGTTGTCCCAAAATTAACGCAAGATTTGAATTTTCCGCCATTTCTGCAGTAAATTGTTGGCAACCCTGAAAAAAAAAATTGACAGCTGAGAGTTTAGGTTTAGTAAAAATGGGGCGTTACACGATACAAACGACGTGTTTTCATCATTGAACAATATCTCAATAATAATGAAAGTTTGGCGGTGGCAATTCAAAAATTTAATACAATATATGGTCGGAATAGTGTTTTAAGTTCATCAACTGCGAAAAGATTATTTGAAAAATTTAGAGAGACTGGATCAGTTGAAGACGCTAAACACACTGGTCGTCCAACAACACACAACAATAACAACAACAAGCCCACAACCACCTGTGCATTGCAGGAGGAAATTAAACGCTGCATCAACGAAATTCAGCCACATTTATGCAAAAAAGTTAATGGTTGTAATTTTTTTGATACTATGTTTATTAGTACTTACATACATCATAGAATACAATATATTTTTTTAAATTTGCCACGTAAATAAATATAAAATACATGCTAAATACTAGAATGATTAAAAATGTCATTTTTACTACCGATACTTTACATGGGAGGGGTCGACACGTTTTTTAAAACATATGAAAGATCATTTTAAAAACAATATATTTTAACATCGCAAAAGGCATTTATTTAACCCTTTAAAAATCACGATGTAAAGGGATGGTTTCAAAGTCAATTAAACTGCCGCAATAAATTTCAGGCAAAAAGTAACATAAGACATCCCTAAGATGTCTGACCCAATTCCAAAGGGTTAGATACATAGATATCAACTGACCCAACCAATACAGATCCGCAATAATTTAAAGAAGTCCTGCTGGGAGGTATAAAATTCTAAGGTATCCAATTTTAACATGAAAGTGAACTTTATGGTATGAGATAAGTTTAGATATAAACTATATAGAGAAACGATGACTCAACAATGAATATATTGTAATATAAACGCATATTGTTATAATAATTATGTTGCATAATAATTTACAATTATGAATACAGCTCGAATTTTTTTTTAAAAAACGTACAAAATACACAATCATTGGAGCGGTAAAAATACCATTTAGTTTTTCGCAAAACTTGTCTTCAATAGTAGTTTAAGCCTTACAGCCTGTAAATATTAAAATCGACAGTTTAAAAAGCATAACGAAGCACTTCATAACTCAATTTGTTTTGAATATTTTTTTAATATGGTATAGGACTGTCCATAAGTTTATTTATACGTTATTTTTGCATAAAAAAATTTGAAATATCAAAATAAAACAGATTTTGATAATATATATAAATATTTTATTTTTATTATATTAAATATTTTTACACTGGGTTTTGAAAATAATATATTTTATATGATGGGTATGACCACGCATACAAACCTGAGCTATAACTATAGTTTATCCACGTAAACTTTCTGTTTTAGATAACCCCAGAAAAGAAATCTGTAGCCATCAGATCTTGGGAGTCATCTCAAATCATAGTTTTTTGTCAAACTCAATCGTTTAAAAAAATATATCCTTCGAAATCACGGTAATATGTAGATGTCTAGAGTAAGATCTTGTACCAGTTGAATCTTATAAGGATAATAATAATAATAATAATACATTTATTAGGTTCACTTTTAACATGTATTATGTACTTACATTGATAAATAATGTCCAACGGTCTGACGTATTACTCTTCCAAATTAATATTTATTAAGTATACATTTTCACCTAGTTAATTACTATGAGTGTTGCGTAATATTTCAAATATCGGACAAATGTACAAAGGGTATTCATATAAAATTTGATAAAGTAAATACAACATATCAGTAAGTACATATATTTGGGTACCCTGCCTGCTACACTGTAATTTACTATATTATAGCAGACAGTGTTCCTCCGGTATAACAGTAATCAAAGTGCAATTATCAATGTACAAAAAATATATATAACAACAGTTAATCAGGAGATGCAATTAGGTAATTCAATATACTGTGGTAGCAGTTTTATTCTCAGGTTTGGAACTTTAAAAGTTTTTGGGCATAATTTCTCCCCATTTTGTGGAGCCAAAACTGCACTTTTCGTGAAAAATAGGATACATTTAAAATTCTCGCTTCTAAATTAATTAAGCGTTGTACGTGAAATTCTCAAATGGACACAACGCCAATAAATATACATTTCTGGGTTGTGTGTTATATGCAATATTATAGTTTTTGGTCTACTGATTCTTCTGGAGTCTTTGATTGTCTATGGTTGTTCAAACTTGGTCACTCTCCTCTTTATGGAGAACGGTGAGGAGGGGTGTCTAACATTTATAAAAATTAATCATAATTTTGTTGAGTTTTGAAACACTCCTTTGACTCTCTTGGTAAAAAAAAACAATTTTAATACAATTTGCAAGCGTGAAACGGTCCGTTTTATGATTGAATATATATTTTAATATGAAAAATAATAAAAAACGAAGTTGGTATGTAATTTTAAACATGTGATAAATTTATGAAACGCTCAGTATTTAAAACAATTTAGATTAATCACTTAAATAAATATACAGAAAAGATCAATCTATCAAAAAAAAATTTTTTTAAATTGCAAATTCACAATATAACGTGATTTCATTAAAATATAAATAAAATTGTAAATTTAGAACTGATTTATCATTAGAATATATTTATTGAACGTATATTAAAGTATATACTGTATTTGCTGAATTTTTCCACAGTTAACAAGAGTTTTCTAATAAACTGAAAACTAATTTAATGGTAGCCGCCTTTCAAAAGATTTATTATTATTTTTTTAAACTTTGTGATGTTAAAAACGCAAAAAGATATGCGTACCTTGGTATTGAATGTACAATTTTAAGAGATTCAACATTATTATTTACAAATATGAATTAAATATATTAATTAGAAAGATATACATATAAAATCAATTTTATCGAAAAATATTGTTGTTGCGCCACCGGGATTCGAACCTGGATATCTTTCCTAACCGGGGAAGGTGCATTATCCAACTATGCTACAGCGACGATATTTTTAGCGACAAATTTTCGAACCTATATGTTATCTTTTTGATATTAATTATTTTACGATAAAATTGATTTTATATGTTTATCTTTCTAATTAATATATTTCATTCATATTTAAAATATCACAGACCTATGTTCTGAATAATTACAACTTCACAATAAGAATGTGTTCTCTTAATTATAATTTACAATTAAAACTCGTTATATCCTAAATGTAAAAATTTATGATGTTAATGTACTTCAAAATATTGTATATGGGGTCGTAAAATCGTTTACGAGTTTTTACATTTTGACGTTTTATGCTCAGTTTGCATGTGTTATTAAAATTATATATTTTAGATATACATTAATTATGTAATACGATAAATCTGATACAAAACAGAATTTATTCAACTTAATCATTCACAAAGGATCCATTTTACATACACTAGTTAAGCCATGCTGCTAAATCACAGGAGTAAACTGAGAAGATAGAGCCCATATCCTGACATACCATTCGCTTGTCTCATTAACTTGAATGCATCTCTTCATATACGTCAATTTTTTAAGCCTTAAATCTCCAAGCTCAAACTTCCGGTTTGATATGCGGGTATTAGATTTTTCGCGAATGACCTTTGTTCCTGTTCCCTCCAACATTCGCCTTGTATTTTTTCTTTACCATTTTCTCTTCACTCACACATTTGATACGCCCACATGATCTCTTCTTTACGTTACACGTTGACACGGTTTCTTGAGTTGGCCATGGTAGCCCTGTGCGTGGGATTATTTAAGGTGCAGTAAATTCAAAATCAGCGTAAATTCTCCTTTTTTTAAATCGATCTACGGGAAAGACTGATTTTAAAAGGGAATATCAAAAAAATACATAAAAATAATGAAATGCAGATGTCAGTAGATCTTTTAGATACGAAATAAATAAGCTAGTACATGGGAGATAAAAGATTAGCATCGTTGGAAGCAGGATGATATTTAAAGTAAATTTATGATGCAGTACCACCCACACGCACTCTTGGAATAATGGAGAGCTTGGTCTAATGGCAAGAGTGGTCTGAGATGAGTAGATTTTATTTTACAGCTATTTCCGTTTATGCACAGGTTTTTGTACAGCTACAATGCAGTAGGAACCCAGATGCGACCCCAGGGAAGCACCGACGCCGATAACATACGCGGCATGATGCATCATGGAATGAAGCTAATTACGCATTATATTTAATAAATTAATCAGTCATTTGGTCAACTTGTTGCATTTGTCACCTCAATTTGTCAACTCCTGTATGTAGGCAATCGGTTGAACAAGACGATTATGTCAATACTTCAACATACTCTCGTAATTTGTTCTTTCGGGCATATGCCCGAGTGACTGCATTTCCATATTTAGTCTACTTTCAATTCCAAGCTTCATTACGCACCGGTAACCTCGTTTCAGATGGCAAATTCCTATTAGCGATATCACCCCCGATGGATATTAACCCCTATCAATATCTTTCTCAACTCTACTATCCATAGTGAATAAACTTCCCGAATACAGCTACATAAAGAGTTAATCGATAGATTTAATCAAAAGAAATAACAATAAAAATAGTAAATCATTCACTACAATTTGCATGATTGATGGTAGTGATAGTTCACTGGTAACGACTCTTGCCCGCCCAACCAATATCTATCGTGTACATTATTTGAACATAATTTTTAATGGAACTTAACTTTGAAATATCATTGGAGACTATAATTAGTTTCCGTAAGATTTCTTTGATAGCGACTTCTCCCGATGTTGAGATATGAATTTTATTAAAATATCTGCGGGTCGTGAAATAACAACGACAGTTTAATTTAATTAGTAATCCAGTATTCGCGATTATCTGTCAGTTATTTGTTGAAATATTCCTCAAGCCGCGCATTTGTCATTACCTGACGGGTGTCAAACTAACGAAAGGCTGCCGTAGACAAAGTTATCATTCACATAATAAACAAAGAAGTTAGACAAAATGTGATCCAAAGGTCGCAGATTTAATTATCTATGAAGCAAAGTTAAAATATTTTTATGATGAAAAGAATGACGGCATCTAGCATGAATATTGCAATCGTTAAAAGTGCATAAACACTGATGAAACTTTACACTAATGTCTCAGAGATTTGGCTTGTGAAGATCGTTATGCGTCAGTTGGTTATTCTGCTGTGCGTACAGAATATAGGATGGCCAGCGAAAATTTTTAAGATTAATACGTAATTGCTCGTAAACCATCAGGGTGTGGTGTTGCCAGTCGCAATGAGTTACTGGTCTGGAGCGCACCGCGCGTTCGCGGTTGAGCAATATTTAAAGTAATATTCGACGAGTTAGTGATGGGCCGAGCACGCAACTTATCTGGTGTTGGGTTTAAAAGTTCAGACAAAAAGGGACAATGGTTAACCAAACTCCTCCGGGACCATCAGCGTCAGCAGCGACGCCAGAACATGTGGCTCAAGTTTGACGTGAAATTATGCGCAGTCCACGTAAATCGATACGGAAGATTGCAGCCTGTCCTGGAATAAAATATCAACGGTGCACGTTATTTTTAAACAATAACTATAGTTTCATCCATACAAACTGCAAAAAAAAAAAAAAAAGTGCAACAACAACATTTTATCAAAGATTCTACATGTTCTTATCTCCGAAACTTTACAACACACTCAGCACCAACTGTAAATCGTTCGCTTCCAATAAGATTACACAAATTTGGATCCAATTGGGTAGAGATCAATCATAAGCATTGCTATCCAATATTCTGACATAATCATTATACAGTGACTACACTAATATTCACTAGTTTTACAACACTTCCACTACATTTTTTTTCTCCATTTTTATTTTTATTCCTGTTGAATCGTTATCTTTTTTGAATTAAATAACACCACAACAGTACGAAAAAAACTGGCTACTTTAACACAGACGACAGTTTAGCAACGTAGCCAGGACAATGCTGTTCACTTCCAATAAGATTACACAAATATGATCCAATTGGGTAGAGATCAATCAGAAGCGTCGCTATCCAATATTCTAACATAATCATTATACAGTGTCTACACTTATAATTCACTAGTTCTACAATAATCTCACTACATTTTTTTTTATCACTACTTTATCTTTATCTTTCGTGAATTAAATAACACCACAACAGCACGAAAAAAAAACTGACTACTTTAACACAGACTGCAGTCTAGAAAAGTAGTCAGGACAATGCTGCATATATCAAAGGTGGAGTCTACTCCATCTCACACAATAAACTACGAATGTTTTACTTATTTGCAATATAATTATATCTAATGTTTATCATGTTATATTATAATATATTCACCTCTGTTACATCAAAAATATGTATGTCAATAACGTCTAATAAATAAATACTAATACTCGTATGCCTATCCTAAAATAACGCAATGCCGTAAGTTCCCTTGAAAGTTCCGCAGGACTATCAATTTTTAACACTTGGTTCGTAATGCGGCCAAAGTTCTAAACTAGTTAGGGGTAGCTAATATACCTTGGAATTCTGGCACGTACCAACTAATTTAACCACGTATCATCTTAGTAACCACCGAAAATTTTCATTACTGGATCTGAAAAAGAAATACACGCTAATCACGTATTAATATATTTTATTTTTATTAAACATGCTGAAATAAAAATGTTTTTCTAAACCACAGTAACGTAGAACACGAGTTGAATTAAACATTTCTGATAAAGTATATAGTAATTTTTTTTTAAATATTTAACGTAAACACGTGATTCATTTTATTTATTAATTTATCAAATAATTTAGGATCATTAAGTCAATTTCCACATCTTTCATCATCGTAACAATTTAAGATAGGTACTAAATTTATTTTTTAATTATTTTATATTTAAAAAAAAAAGAACTTGACAGCATATTAATATTTTGACGCGTGATTTAAGTTAGTTTTTAAATAAATATTTTTCGGAATTGATTGGTAAAAATAAATAACTCATAGTGGTTTTAAAAATAAATTAAATAAACTTTTAATTAAATTTATTTTATGATAAATGAATAAAACAGAAATGGAAGTTACAGATATTAAAAAATTATACATGTTTTATTATAATTCAAAGAATTATAATGTAAAAGAAACAAACAAAAAAAAAGTTTAAGAAATGACGAATTCTTACTCCTAAATTATGAATTGCGCGTGTCTCCAGGGTTCAGATATGTTGTCGTTAAAAAAATAATGTATTTTACGAAATGTACGATTTCTGCTGAAAATCTACCGTAAAATAATACGTAGTTTTTAGTGTAAGCAACGTTCTTACATCCCTATTATATTTGTAACATCCCTATTATATTTGTAACATCCCTATTATAAGTTTATTGCGTGTTTTTATTTGTATAAAATAATATGTGGTAATATCCTCGTGAGATTGATCAAGAAATCGAAGTACCAGTCCGTATCTCAGGAGACCATTTGGTTAGTTTTATTGTCTATACCTTGAGTGCTTTTCTTAGTTTTTTAGTCTAAATAACATTATATTTACGGACATTATTCCCGTGAAGGTGAGAGTTTTTATTGTATCAATTTATTTTTATCTAATGAAAATTCGTATTTAAAAAATCTAAAGATGAAAACAATCTAAAAGAATAATCTAGTAAGGTAGATAATAAAATTTAGATAACTGTGATTTAGTTATGAACTGAGTTTTTAGCTAACTAACTTACCATCACGTCGTTTTCCCTTAGGGGTAGGCGGAGAGGATAGAGCACCATACACTTCTGTCCTGACACACAGTTCTCGCCTCATCCATATTCATACATCTTCTCATACATGCTCGCCGATTATTGAGGCTTCTAACAGAACCATCCTACAGTATCTGGTTTACGTCCTCTATTTCTGGTGCCATCAACACTTGCGTCGTTACCACTATTTCCTCATTTATCCGTTCCATATGGCCAAATCACTTAAGTGATCCTTTTTTAATCTTACTCACTATACTAAGATCAGCTTTAAATTATTTCTTCATTCTTTACTCTGTCATAAATGGATCTGTCACACATACGCCTAAACGATCTCATTTCCACTGCATTCAGTCTACTTTCGTTCCTCTTCTGCCAGCTCCAGGCCTCACTTCCATACATCAGTGTCGGTACCGCTAGTTTAGCCTCGGTTGACAAGTTCCCATTAGCTATAATTCAGTTCACTTTATTCCCTGCAGTCACTCTCCTTTCGATATCTTTTTCAGTCTTTTCGTTTCTATCAAACATATTTCCAAAGTACACAAACTCATCTACTTTTTCCAAACATTTATTACCTACAAGTATTTTGCACGGTGTCTTGCTTTCATGATGAGTTTTTATTTCTTCATAAATATGTTATGTAAATTATTAGTAAGTTATTAATAATCAATTTCCAAAATTTTTGATATTTATTTTCAATCAGAAGAAACTTGAAAACAATTCAAGAATTTCAACCAAAATATATTAAATAATTAATAAATAAACACTCAAATCTATACGGTATACCTTGGACTTTGTCCGAAATGGATACTGAAAACGTAAAAACAGATATTAAAAATCTACAAACAGATCTCGTCCCAAAATAGATTTATTGACGATTAATTAATTAATTAATTTTTAATAGTTTTATCAATTTCATATCAGTAGGTTTGTCTAATTAATATAAAATATATTTTAAGTCAGCTAAGCTTCCAAACCAGTTTAAACCGAATCTGGTTAACCGGTTATTTGGACAATTTATAAATAACCGAAAACTGGTTATTTTATTATATTATTATTATAACAACCGAAGACCGCACAGATAATTAGGCGGTTAATTGGAATTTTGTAGAATTTTTAATGATTTTTTTTTATATTCATGCATCTGAATGAAAACATAAAAATACGAGAAGTGCATGAATGCTTTAACAAAACCAAAGCTCTTGTTCTACGAAAATTGTACTAGCGTAGGCTACCTACTTAGCTACTAACTTAGCAGGAGCCTTTGGTGCTAAAGGCGGGAGTCTTAAGCTATAACCACACATAAGCTGATACTTGGGTACTTGTGTTTGTTGGCTCATATTTGCCTGGCATTCTCCGACGATCCAACGGCTTCCGACAGCGCTATATCGTAGGTACTAGTATAGTACCTACGATTCTGGTATATGTACGTACTGTATATACAGAAATGTCCCTTTTATAAGCTTATGCTGTGATGTATTTTTAAATTTCATTTATTTCACTGAACATATGCGGTACGTGGTCGGTAAGGTGGTGCCTTTGTTTTTCGAAGGCTTTAGAAAATAACGATGCATGCAAAATTTGTAGTGTGATCTCCAATGGGGTGAGGTAGAGGGAATATATTTTCCTCAGAGTGCAACCAAGCAAAATATGAAACAGATGGCATTCAATATAACACAGGGTGTCCAGCGGAAATATTTCATCATTAAATTGTAATTGCTAGTAAACTATTAGGGTGAGGTAAGTGGGAGGGGTATTGTTCGACGCGCGTGATTTGCTTATTTGAGCAATATTTAAAGTACGGTGATTCATTGGTTCGTGCGCGTCGCGATTTTTGTACTCACTTGAACATTCGACGAGTTAGTGATGGGCCGAGCACGCAACTTATCTGGTGTTGGGTTCAAAAGTTCAGATAAAAGGGGATAACGGTTAACCAAACTCCTCCGGGACCATCAACGTCAGCAGCGACGCCAGAACATGTGGCACAAGTTCGACGTGAAATTATGCGCAATCCGCGTAAATCGATACGGAAGATTGTAGCCTGTACTGGAATAAAAAAATCAACAGTGCACGTTATTTTGAGAAAGAAACTACAGTTTCACACATACAAACTGCAAATCGTGCAGTTGGTCAACGAAAATGACTATTCTTTACGTGAAACCTTAGCGAGAACGATGCTGGAACATTTTGGAACAGCACAAACCGTTGGAAACATATTTTTTACTGACGAAACATATTTTCATGTCGATGGCTGTGTTAATAAACAGAACATGAGATAATGGTGCCTTGAAAACCCAACAGAACGCCATCTAAAACGTTTGCATTGTCAAAAAATAATGTTATATATAATTGGTCCTTATTTTTTTAACCAGCGAGGTACAGTCACTGCTGACGTGTATTGCCGAATGATCGACGAGTTTTTGGTACCGCGACTACAGCTGTTTCCCGGGATTAACACAACTGGAACACAATTCCAGAAAGACGGGGCTACTCTACACACAGCTAGGAGAATTTTTTCCAATAAATTAATCAGCAAGTACGGAGATATACCTTGGGCACCTCGGTCATCGGATCTTACACCGTGCGACTTATTTTTGTGGGGATACCTTAAGTCGAAATTAACAATCCTCAAATAATTCAGGCCCTACAAGAAAGTATCTGCCGTGAAATTGCTGCCATTGAACCAACACTTTTCTCTCGCGTGTTCAAATTGCAAGAGTATCTTGAGAGAAATGGACGGCATTTAGACGATATTGTTTATAAAACGTAAAATCCGCATCGTCAAACTCAATTTTGTATAACTAAAATATGAGAATAACATTGTAGTTTTTAATTTTATTTAATATTAAACTTGAAAATTTTCCGCTGGACACCCTTTACATTTATATCAAAGGAAAGAGGTGGGGTAACCAGGAAAAAATAAGAGGGTGCCTATGTTTTGTGCAGGTTCTAAAAAGTATTTAGGCAGCATTTGGTTTATATCAGTCAAAGGATGTACATAGATATATACAAAATAAATAAAAATAGAAATTATAACTTGTTACCTCTAATTTCAAATAAAATTATTCTGAGACAAGAATTTATAATTTATAATTTTATTTATAAAGATGATATTTACGCGTTTTTATACTTCATAAGGTAGGCCTGCTATGAATTTGGAATATGTGCATTCTATTTGTATAAATTTAAAACAGCAAACAAAAGCAAAACTGCTACTGGTGAGAGACAGTTTCGGAATCGGTCGGATATATTTTACGGCGGTGATATAAAAATACTTATCTATTATTTTTCGGTTTTTGGTTATGATGAAGGCTCAGAGGCTGGGCAGCGGAGTTTAGAAGCTTTAAGACTGCAAGAATAGCGACTATCGGCGACTATCAGCCCAGTTTCAGCTTCAAAACACGATACGGAACTACAGAATAACAAAAGTCAGTGGCGAAGTAGGATTGAAGATAAACGTCTCAGAGAATCAAGTAATATAATAATAATAAGTTTTGTTAATTCGAGAGTCATTTACCCAGCTTAATTATGTCTACAAATTCGAGGCATATCCGAATAAATTGTTCATTATGATTTTCAAAAGTAATCTTTCAGTTCTCACATATAGCTGCAAAACATGGAAAATTTAAAATAACACAACTTAAAAGCACGTATGTTGGACATAATATGAAGGCACAAAAAGAGAGCAGACTAGAGTAGTTAATATAATGGTTATGGGCATGCCATATCACTCGGAGGACGGACAATCGCTGGCCGAATGCAGTTATCCAGTGTTACCCGAGGGGAATCAAGAGACCGATAGGCCATCAATCATCAAATCGTTTGGACACTTGGGGGGGAGGGGGTTTCATTAAAAAATGGCTAATCACGCGTTACATCGATTAAGATTCTCGATAGGATAGACAAAGAAGCTCAATAGGAAAAAATATTTATGCTTTCGAGACAAATAAGTCCGAAAGGAATAATTTGAGCATAAATGGTATACACATCAGACTTGATGATGGACCCTGAATGGGATACACGGCAGATCAGCCCAGAAAACTGAGTCGTTTTAAAGTATAAGCCCCAGAGCCATTGCATAGTTAGTTGCTGTATTCATGATTCCATTAGAAGATTTTTTTTTAAGGACAACACATCATTATTGTGAAGTTGCAGTTTTTCAAAACATTGTTTTGTGGTATTTTAATATAAATTAAATTATTCAACCAGAAAGATCTTAATTAATTGAATTAATTAAAGAATTTAATTCATATTTAAAATATCACAGACCTATGTTCTGAATAATTACAACTTCACAATAAGAATGTGTTCTCCTAATAATAATGTTGTATCAATGTGTCCAAAATTTAATAAAAATGAAATGATAATTCTGACGTCTGCTGTGAGTTTACTCAAAGGTATTTGAGATTCTGTAAAAATAAGGTAGATGGCTCTTTCAAATAATGGAACGATTAAATGTATTAATATCAAAAAGGTTACATATAGGTTCCAAAATTGTCGCTAAAAATTTTGTCGCTGTAGCATAGTTGGATAATGCACCTTCCCCGGTTAGGAAAGAGATCCAGGTTCGAATCCCGGTGGCGCAACAACAATATTTTTCGATAAAATCGATTTTATATGTATATATTTCTAATTAATATATTTAATTCATATTTAGAAAGATCTATCTAGAATTTCTATTCTATTGTTTTGTTTAAACAAAAAAAACACTGCATTAAAAACACTGCATGAAGAAATTTATTAATTATTTAAACTTAATTCACGTCATCAGATTAAAATATGAAAGTGAAGGTTTATTTTCAAGAAGCAGTAGTACATTTAGCATTTCTTTCATAACAATAAGCATTTAACATTTTTGCCCAGGTTTGCCTGCGAGCTGTTCCCGCTAAATACCTCCCCTGTGAGCAGAACGGCAATACTCGGCCTGAGGCAGTTTCCTGCTACCGACGCAATAACACATCATCCCATTTCTGCCGTTGCGGAATGAATAAGGGTTGTTTTTTTTGGAATAGTGAATCGTATTCAAGCAAGCACCGCTTGAACCAACAATCATATTAATTGTCGATTTATAAATTCTATTACTAAGTAAAAAATAAAAATCTTGTACAACCTAAAATCCGCATTGGTGGTAGTTCTATTATATTGTTGAACAGGGGTTTCGAAATGTTTACTAATTCCTCTTTTATTTATTCGAGAATCATATAATTGGTTATTTACTGAATAGAAAATTTCTTTAGGTTGGTCCATTTTGTATGGAGTCGTTACCTATGCTGTTTTTTAACAGAATAACATTAGAAAGGCTCTCAACTGCATGTAGATCATTGAAATGTCTACTTCCTCTTTTATTAATTCGCGAATTTTACTATCTTACTGTTTTTAACGTATTGATTTCATGATCGTTCTTTGCATTCGGCGAATGGATTTGTTTTTGATTTGGGAAAAGTGAAAAGCAATTATTTCCTACGTTAATCTTTAATATAAATAATTATTTCCTTTAATTATTACGCGAAGATTTTTCAAACAATAAAAGAATCATGTTCAGTCATAAAAAGTGTTTTTAAAAACTTCCATACATTTTTATAATATATTGATTTTTATATGGATAAAATTTAATCTTTAAAAATAGTGCTCTTAAAGTACAAATAAATACACGGTCGGGTCATATAAATGGCGGATTCATTTTGTCTAAAAATGTTGGTTAAACGAAAGTTCATAATCCTACATACAACATAGATTGTATTACATATATTATATATGATTGTAAAATATCATTGGTAACAGCATAACCTAAATCTATATTAACTGCACGCCACTGCTCACTCCCTATAACAATTATATTTATTTGTTATGTCGTAGTCGGAAATCTTTGAAAAATAAATTGCTCATTACTAAAACTTTTTAGATTATGTTTTACTTTTTTGGTGTGCATCCCTGACGCCTTTCTGAGTTGTCACGACACGTGGTTTTGGAAACACTGTTTTATGAGATTTATTTAAACAAGATTTATGTGAATACCTACAGATTAGGCTTGAACTTCCGACCACTGGATTACTAGGCGAGTTTCTTAATTACAGAACTAATAAGTATGTCACGATTTATTTTTCCCATATGTATAGATAAATTGAATAAAACTTGTATGATACTCGTCGATAAGTTACTATGGTATTTGATACATGTCGCATGTCTCATAATAAGACCTCATTTACCTTAGAACCTATGTACTTCTGTATATATATAGTTGTTTTTCGTATCTTGTCTTCTTAATTGACAATTTATAGCACAAATTTTATTTTTTCAGTGTTCCTAATTTCATAATCACACATAGTTTATATACGAGTGTAATGAGAAAATATGTTTCATCTGACGCCTATTTTGTTAAATCAAATTATTATTTCTCCCTCTACTGGGATATCCCTTCGTGATTTAGGGGAACTCAAATTTAGTTAATCGTTTTATATACTATGACCTGCAAATTAGGTAATAACTGCATTATGTAGGCCGTTTTGAAGTCATTGCTCTTGTTATAACAAATGCGGTCTGTTTACGCACCTTGTTACTCACATTAGCACCACTTGGTTTCCTGGTTGATAATATTATGCTTGTGTGTGGATATTGCCGCCTTTTTATGGAGAATTCAAGAAAACGTTAAACGACAGGCGCATCAATTATATCCCGTTCTTCGACCAGTACAGAGGTCCAAATAAACCGATCGTCGGGAGTGTGCACTTCGGTCGGTCGAAATCTCCCAGCCAAAAGAACAACAACATCGGACCGGAAAGTCAACATGTACAATAAAAAGGTTAGTGCAGTGTTCATGTATCATATGTGCCCTTATTGTCCTTCACGTACACTAATTCGCAAAAGCCCTGCAGCAAAGGGCGGCGCTGTTCCCGAACACGCGCGATCTATGTATTAATATCAAAACGATTAAATGTATTAATATCAAAAAGGTAACATATAGGTTCCAAAATTGTCACTAAAAATATTATTGCTGTAGCATAGTTGGATAATACACCTTCCCCGGTTAGGAAAGAGATCCAGGTTTGAATCCCGGTGGCGCAACAACAATATTTTTCGATAAAATTGATTTTATATGTATATATTTCTAATTAATACATTTAATTCATATTTTATTAATAAGGTTCATATAATAACCATTGTTTATCGATATTTGTTTGATTATTTCTAATTCTTTTGAGAAAGTTTTGTTTATTCGAGTTTATTTCGTTAATTCGAGTTTATTTCGTTAATTCGAGTTTATTTCGTTTATTCGAGTTTATTTCGTTAATTAGAGTATTTATGATCAGTTTTAAATACTTTGAACCTTGTGATAAGCGAGACCGGTTGACGTATAATAAATTTTGTGATTCCATACAAAGTTATAGTTATATTATTTTATTTAATTTATAAACATTATCTTTTGTTGGATTCTATGATAAGGTAAAAGATGGAAATATTTAATAATATAATCAATTATACAATATTAATATGGTTTACATATTTTATAATTTATGAGGTTAAAATTTTTTTACTTCAAGTCTGGTAATTATTATTACACAAGTTTACGAAGAATTTATAATATTAATCATGGAAAGCAAAATATTTTTTCTTTTTGACTGAACTTTCTTTATACCTAATTAATTAAAGGTTCCCTTTGTACATCAGCCTTTTGAAAATTAACAATAGACAGAAAAAATCCGTTCTCTTCATTGTTGTATTTAAAATCGTTGCCCGAAGACAAACATCTGTTATACAAATTATTAGCTGGATATCTTATGAAACAAGGCATGAGGAATCAGAAAATATACCAAAACAACGAAATGGAAAATGTATTATATAACCCAATATGCCCTTATCAAAGGAAAATAATTTGTTAAATATCTTTCATTGAGCTTACATATTATACATAGGTCATGAAATTCTACTAAAATATCAATTTCAAATTTAAATTTAATGTGTTTTAACACAGATGAGTTTTTGGGGCGGATTTTGAAGGAAAAACCTTTTCGAGAATGTGGTGGTTTATAACCACAGTGCTCGATGTAAATGAAGGTCAATTCAGAGATAAAAGGTTTTTTTTTTCGTAGTAAGTAATTTCATAATTGCATAGTATTTTTCAATTCGTAATTGATACGTGGCAGTGTTAGATGTAACAAAATTACGTACTTGCTTAAACTATACGAATGCTACAACAATAAAGTTTTTGCGTCATTGTTTTAAAATTCCCGTATTAGATTTGGTAAGTAGTTAAAATGTTACGTTGCGTATTTTGACATACTTTAATGTGCTTTTATTTTATTGTATTTTAACTGCTTTTATTTAATTTAACTGCTTTAATGTACAAAAATTTGGCTCTAATGTATTTTATTACAGCCTCTCTTTCTTCGTGAGATTACTATCACCTCGATATGCAATTTTCTCTTTGATGTACGAACCTACCCATATCAACCGGTTATTTTTTTAGGCTTATCTCTTTCTCTCGTATTCCGATCACAAATCGTAAAACATAAAATAATATTATCTGATCATAACGAGAATCCAAAAAATGATTTAATTTGTTATAAAAGATTAAATAAAAATTACCCTCTACGAAAATCAAAGAGCTACATTCTTCCGCATGACGAAAGTATTGTACAGTCATGACCTAAACTAACTAACTTTGTGTTTCCTGTACGGATTGATTCGCTGAAACAATGATAGAGTGACGTGAAGCATTTGGGATGTAGATATATGGATGACTTCTAAAAATACGTTGGGTAGATATGATTATAAGTGACAATAATTTGGGATTTTCCAGTCCAACTATTTCGAGCTTCTGTAAATAAAATAATGTTTACTAAAAGATCGCTAGTGTTCATTAATATTATTTAAAAATAGAAATAGATATATACTTTACAACATTGAAAACTTTAATTTATAATCAGGCAAAGTGCCTCAGTTCGTCATTATTAGCAGCATAACTTAAGTCTAAGTCTAGCACACACCACTGTAATATTATAATATATCATACAGTTTGTGCCACCTTTTCTGGAAGAAATTCATTTTTAAAATTCATCCAAAATTCAAGTGCGAAAACTTGTATAATTTTATCGTTGTGCAGAGCATGACAAAAGATAAATAATTATGAACAATAGTCGTCAAAAATGGTACCAAGGTAGAGCAAGGCATTAAATATTAAATTTTCGAAGGGCCAACTACATAAAAGACAGAAAACGAGTATAAAGAAGTTGTAAAAAGTTGCCTTGGAGGACACCAAAAAGTTTAATGAAAACACGTGAGGGAATTTTTTTTTAAAAATAATGTTGTCATATGCATTATTACAGATTGAATTCCATTAAATCTAACGAAGTAATTATTTTAAATGCGTTTAAAAATACATAATTAGTATACACCCTCGTTTACAGAGAAGGAACTCTTGTATATCTTTCTTATCTCATCTTATCATAGAAAACTTATATAATATTTCTTCATTACGATACGAGATATCAAAGGGTATTTTTTTTTAAAATACATAAATCATTATTTCTTTGATATGAACAATCTATTTATTTTTTCTTCATTTCACTCATAAAAATGAAAAATGTTATTTGTTGTCATGACCTTGATGTCGTATTTAGAGATATCGGTAGGATGTTATGTTTTCTTAATCCTGCTATATAATGTGAAATGTTGAAGCTTCACTGAAGTAGCACTGAAGATGAAGCGTTTACAAGTATATTGTTTATAAGGAATGAAAGAATCGACACGTACATATGTTGCATATTAAGCTATTGTGATGTTAAGTGAATGTGTGTTGATGTCATATCAGAAGAATTTGGCAGGTTGTATGGAAGATGAAACTACTTGATGCTGTACTTGGCGCTGTGGTCGGGACGAGTCAAGGCGAGAAGAGTTAAGCTCACGAGACGGTCTTCCAGATGGTTGCTGGTCGCATGGTTATTGTTGCCTGGCGTCGGTACTGTGTGTGTTTATGGCTGTTAGGAGCTCTGTTTCACGCACCGGTATATGCAAGATACGTTCAGGGTTGACAGCGGTGGTAATAACAGTGTTGACGATAGACCTCTACACGTTTTTCGTACATTTATGTTAAAAAATATAATGTAAGAGTTAAAAATCGAAAACTAAAAACAAAATAATGCTGATACGTATCTACAGCAGGTTAGGGTGGGTTCATAAGTTTATGAATGCTTTAACTTGTTCGAAGTTTTTTGCTGTATTTCAATAACCTTATCTTTAATCATGGATATTTTCAGCATCCTCAAGCGTGTGTAGGTACTTGTATAAGGCCGGGTTCATGTGAGCGGCTTGGAATTTTCAATAAAGCACCAGGGCCACGTCACGATCGCTTTATGGCGAGTTTCCAGGGTCAGTCGCGAGAAACTTTCGAACGTTTGCAAGTCAAAATTTGTATAGCAACAAAATTAAATTCCATCAAAACTGTTATTTATTATTTGTTATATTCAGTAAACAACTGGAATTCTTTTACAAACATACCAAAATCTTTCTGAAAATCAACAACCCGCGGCCGTCTATTTATTTCAAATTTCCATTTTAATAAAAAATCAGTTGAGAATATTTTTGTATTAATGAAATTAAAATAAATCTCTCCTTTTACATTATTACATAAACAGTGACATTTAAAAATAATTGCTCCTTAAATAATAATAATAAAAAAACCTTTGGCAGTCCAACAATTAGAATTTTAATTACTTTCTTTCAAAGGATGGAAATATGAATGGCTCTCAATGAAACAAAAAAACACAGCATTGATCATTTTATTTTGATTTATTTTGGTCGAAAATAAATTAATTTTAACAGTTGTTTTATACCAAATTATTAGCTAAAAGAACGAGCAATTTTTTTTAACCTCATCGGTAATTTGCGTTACAGTAAATAGAGTAAACGACTTGAAAGCTTATTTCAAATAAAATAAAAAACATTCAAAGAAATTGATTCAATAATTGAAAATTGCGAAATATTAAAAATTATTCATTTAGCTCAGAATAAAAATTGTATTGGCTTTAAGGCTTTTTTATCTTTGAAAAAAAAAATACAATAAATAATGTACTAATAAACTTGTATAATTTAACTTTAAGTTCAACAGCTTTCATTGAAAGACACTCATATTTCCATCCTACGATAAAATATGACGTTTTATTGAATTGCAATATTAAATTGTTCTCTATCGAAAATTTTGAGAATCTACATGCAATTTGTGTACGTAGCAATTTTAAATAAATATTTTTTCCTACCGTATGATTATTCTCACAATTAGCAGGCTTAACGTGCATATGGAACCGCGCGGTTTTTTATCTCAGTCTCCCGTCAGATGTCAAATCGTGCCGGTAAATTATATTATTCAGCTATAATTATTGTTTTATTTATGTTTCAAATGGTTGAAAATTCGATTTTACCAATAAGATCTAAAATATTTTTTGTTATATACACGTTTATTCTTATATTTATATATTTGAGTTCAGTAGTCAATCTATTATTGGTGTGAATAATAATTTTTAAACAGTTTTAAAAATGGAATAAAAAACTATTAAGTGTCATTTTATACACCAATCAGAATCCCGTAAATAGTGGCAGGAACATCAGGAAAGATCAAATTCTATTTTGAATTTGTTTAGATTCAGTTGTGAGTTTAGTGACCTGTTCGAGGCGGTTGGCAGCGCTGCTACGGATTTCAAACAGGAATGAAGGTAGATGTTTCACCTCTCGTTTCCTCTAGACTGTAACAGTATACGTTTGTCGCATGTTTCGGAGGACTCGCTTATTTTTTCATACAATTTCATATCGATGCATACGATAGCGATGTTTAATTTGGAATGTATATATTTTTTGCACAATTTTTACATTTAAATATTCTGAAATTTGTGAATAATAATAATCATAATTCACATTATTATTATTATTGACAAATTATTATAAAACGATATTGATATTTCAGTAATTCCAAAAAACTTAACTTCTCAAAAAATCCTTTCTCACACTGGCGACAAGAATCAGATAGATTTTTCTGTTTTTTATCGAAGGGTTATTTTGAGGTCTTTTGGTCACGATGTAAAAAAATACAACAAAATTTTAGTATTATCAAAGTGTATCTTTGCTATTTAAGTGATCAATCATATATGATAAAAATTCATACAACTATTGTTTTATATTGTATGTGACTGTGATTTATTACTGGATGAGGTTATTTATGTGTGTAGTAATTTTTAACAAGTCCCAACATAATATATCCTCAATATTTAACAAAAATTGTTAAATATTTTTATTTTTACTTTATACATTAATACGACTATGTAAGACTATACAGGATGGCCCAAAAAAGTGAGAACATCTCATAACATGTAAGCTATTTTAAAACATAATATAATTATTTATAATTCTGCAATTTTTGCACAATATTTAGCTAATCAGAAATCATCAAAACATCCCAAATCTGGGCTGTTCGGTGGCCACGAGCCTGGCTCGATGAAATTAACATTCTCACGACGAAGAAAGTTGATTATTTTTTTGGCCGTGTAAGACGGAGCTCCGTCCTGCTGTAATGTCCAGTTATGCTGTAATGTCTAGCTATACTCCAGGCTTTGTTTTGAAACTCTTTGATAATTTTCCTAGCACCCCAACGTTTTTCAATTCGCAAATTTTTGATCAGAATACGGTCTTCTGCAGTGATTTTTGTCATTCTGGGCAACAATTTGAAAAAAAAACAAATATAATTAATAAGAAAATTAATAATCGTTCATGGCGACCGGAAATTGTCGAAATAAAAGAGACAAATAGGTATGTAAGTAAATTTGTAAACTATTAAAGCTAAACTAATTTAAATGTAATTATATCACATTTTACGAAATGTTCTCACTTTTTTTGGGCCACTATGTATATTACGGTTATATAATATGGGGGTTACACGCCCCGTAGGGAAATAATGATATTCCGGTTGCAAGCCCGGAATACCTCGAGGTTGGGGAAAGAAATTGATTAGATAAAGGGTAGATTTTCGGAAAAGGATTCTAACAATCGAAGGACCAAGGTGTTTGAATTTACCTCACGTACGTCTCTTGAAAACTCTCTGAAGTTGCCGCCGCTAGACCGACACTGCGCGGTGCTCTATCACGATTGATTAGCTCTTTTAAAATCGGTGATTTCACTCATACAATAAACTCACGCGAAACGATGTCCGATTATGTCTACAATGTTTTAAGGGTGCACAACGAATAATCGTAAGCTGTGCAAAAAGTATTCCAAAATGGCCGATAAGCACTTCACTAATTAACGCTTTCAGAATAACCCCGATGGCTTACGTGAAAATTATCCACAAATTGATACGGATTAAACAGAACGAAAGACATCACTATTGTCCAGGTCCAATCCTAATCATCAGCTATGTGGTTGATCGCGAACATCTCGTACGTCGCGTTAACATTCAACTCGCACCCGATAGCGTCAAAGTCAAAATTTACACTCTATCCAGCGTAACATAGCACTGTCGAATTTATACCAATAAGTCAAGCGCGAATCAGCGTTGAGGTGAGGAAGCGAGGGTGTTGTATCAAAACGAAATTCGCACCTATGAATACTGCACGCTAAAGGTGTGTTTCAATTCACGAAAACCGAACACAGGTCATTAACGAGCTCTAAACAATCAAAAAACAAATATAGATAGATATTTTTTTCTGCAAATTTTTCAAATTGATTCATTTAATTTGTTTTTATGTATCACAGAACTATGTATGTATAAATTGAAATTTTAATTTTGTTTTCATTAAAATACACAATTATATAATATTCACATGTTTCTGCAATGGAACTGATCTAGATATTTAGTTGCATAAATTATCTATTAATTACAATGGTAAAATATTTTTATTTTTTTTATGACTTCTCTAAAAAGCATATATGTACTTAATTAATAATTATTGTTTATGATAACTAGCTTATAATAAAAATAAAATATAATAAATGAATAGCAATAACGATATAAAAATATAATTTTCGAGGTACATGTTTATCTTTAAAATGTTTTTTGATAGCATTGATAATTTATTTATTATCATTAATCTTCTTAATGTTTTAGCGTAAGCTATTAATTTTTTTCCCTATGTTCATATAGTGGTGTGCAAATGATCCATGTATTAACACGTATTATAATATATGATTCACTATATTAATTATGTTAACATTTTTATTATTATTTTAACATATTAACTAATACGCCTAATTTCAGAAAAAGTTCCAAGCAATGCTTTTACGATGATAATTTTTGCAATCTCAAAACCACTAGTATGTAACATTTCTTTCAACAGATCTTTCACTTATCAATTGAACTGGATTAATGCACAAAAAATATAAATAAATATATATTATTATTAACTGCTCCCTTGTCGTATCCCAGGCATCCGTTATATGCATACTAGAGGTAAACAAACCACGTTTCTTAGCGAAATTCCAGCTTCCAAATTATCTCGTGCGCATGGATTAGAAATCTTTGTATGGTTGGTCAGTATTGCTGACATTCGAGTTAATTATTATTAGAAAGCAAATATAATTATTTTAGCTGTGCATAAATGAATAAATAATTAAAACTGTATCATCATCCGTTAGTGCATGTTTGTATTATAATGTGGTTGGCAACAAGTAATGTGGTTAATTTAAAAAATATATAAAAATATGTAATTAATTTTTGTATCATGAACCACGCAAGTACCGTGAAAGTTGAATACTTTTCACAAAAACTTATTTTTTTATATTTATTTAAATTCTAAATTCCGCCGCCCGCTTCACCTTCTCGCAAAATTTTATTTAAATGTTTTTGACAGCTTAATTATTTGATTTTTGTGTCTTGTTGGTCCGTCATTTCATTGACTTATTTCTTTAATTTCATGTGAAATAATTTACTTTTAAAATCAATTGTTTGTTTTATTCTAATAATTTATTTTTCTGATAATATTATTTCTTTTTAAAGAGAATACATTATTATTTATGAAGTTGTATTTTTTTCAGAACATAGTTCTGTGGTATTTTAATACAAATTAAATACATCAATTAGAAAGATAATACATACAGATAAAGTCAATTTATCGACACAATATTTTAGCTGCCACCGGGACTTGAACCAGGATCTCTTCCTATCCGGGGAAATGCGATATCTAATTACACTACGTCAGCTTAGCTTAGACAAATTTTCGACGAACTATTTCAAATTGTTACATCTTTCGTTCCATTTATTTGAAAGCTATCACCTTTTTATTGCGAATACCTACATTGAGAAATAATCACTAGGAGACGTCTGGGATTTTTCAATTTCATTTTATTAAATTTTTGTAATTTCAATAATGGTTAGAAATTTTTCACTCAGGAAGAAAAGTTTTGACGCGCTCTGTATCAGAAATAAATTAATCTGCTTAAATCTGGTAACCTGCTTAAACACAATTCTACTATTTGTCATCATTCATCATTTTTAATAATCTACTATAATATTATTTTACACTAGAAAAATACCACCTATCTCGATACGATGCTTAGATTAACAATACATTGTAGTTTTTTATTTAAAAAATAAATAACTTAACTTAATAGGAAGACGTGCAGATTTAAATTAGTTATAAATAATGCGATATAATAGTATATGTACGTTATATTAAGTACAATATATAGTTGGATATTTCATGATTTGCTCCATTTCACGAAAATTACAAGATCAAAAATAATTGGCGAAATCCATCCATCCGAGGCAGCTTCATTTGGGAACGCTGATCTTATTATTTCTCGAAATCTGAGATCGGTCCGAATATTATGAGAGGCTTTTGATTATGCAAGACATTTTAAATATATATCGTAGTCTATATTAAATGATTTTTTTTTATTAGAGAACCAAAGAAAGAAGAAAGAATTTACTTCCTCAATATTAGCAAAATTACCTTGCGACCTCATTTTATATAAATAAATAGACAAAATACTTTGTTTAAACCACTATTTTTTTATTATTCTACATGTTTCGACACTTATGGTAGCTTCTTCAGAAAACAATGCATACTGAAATTAAAAATACAAGCATAGATAAAAACATAACTGTAAGTATGAACTAATTTAAAAGGAAAACAAATTTAAAAGGTGACTATTTGCAAAGAGGATTTGATTATTTATAATATTTAGCTTGCTATTAACACTTTTTCTATTAACATAGTCTAGTTGTGAAAATTAAAACACCATATTTTTTTTTGCCAATAATCTATTGCTATCATCAATCAACCTCCAAAAAATTATGTTTAAAGGGATAACTTCTTATATATTTAATTATTCAATCCCCAATTTTCTTCAATTAATCGATTGCAGGTCAACTCTAGAGTAAACTAAATTATACTGTTTAACGTAACCATAATAACTAGTGTTAAAACGCTGTCAAAATCGTTAACTCTCAGCAAATAATATACTAACTTTGTTATTTGGTCACCGAAAGACTTTCACGTAACCAAAACTTCCCAACGCGGAGCAAAACAACAATTTTCGATACAGCACTTGTGCGGAACAACATGCGGTTGGCTTTATTGAACGCTGCAGGTATTTTGGTTGTTAAAAGTTAACGTTGGCGATACAGCTGAATAAAAAAAAAAAATTACAACAAAGTAGAGGTGAGTTCCAATATAATTTTAAATTGTTTCTAGACGTGGTGTGCAGATAACTGATATATTGAAATATTTTAATAGTATAAACATCTTTATCTCTATTAATAATATAAATAAATTTTAGGAAACAAGAAGTTAGTAACGATAGCTCCCTAAATTAAAATAACAATCACCATGGCAGGTAAATTTCACGCACGGAGCGAAACGCCGATCACCGGTTTCAAAGTTCGTCGCTAGGGCGACCGGGTGTACGGATCGGACCGGCGCGAGTAGGCAGCTCAAGCGTTTCAAGCCGGGAGGTGAGCCCTGCGGGCGACGGTGGCCGTCCCACCGCATTTCGAAACTTTTGCTTGAAGATGGAGCCTGAACGGAATCCAGGAGCGGATATTGAACGTCGCGCTCAGGATGCCGATTGAAGGGAAATATTTAAATTTCACTTCTTCTAAGCTTCCTTATTCTTCTTACGCTTTATTATACTTCTTCTTGCGCTTCTTTATAATTCTTTCTACCTTATTTTATTTATTTTTCCTACATTTTTACATTATTTAACCACGCAAAATTACGGTTTATTCCCAACAATGGTCCACCTGGGAGAAAAGGACGCGTGCATGTGCCGCTGGTGGAAGGAGTACCTACCCAAAATTGCCAGGCACTCGGATACCTCGGTAGAAGCTGTTCCCAGGACACCGCGAGAGACAGATGCGTGAAGATGCTGTATTTTGCCGCGGGAACAAGAGGAATCGACGCAGGTCGACGTATTATTATTATTCTCGTCGTCGTCACCTGTTAAGTAGTTCAGTACCTACATTTTTTAGAGTTTAATTTATCAAAGTAGTTCTGTTACATTGATCATTTGAATAAATTCAACTAAACTTGTTGACTCTTTTATTCTGGAATATCACCTCTCAAATCTTACTTTTATTTTCCCAGAAGATGGTTAAGATGGCCATAACCTTCAATTCCGATAGATAGATCAAATACACTACCACCGAAACCCTCCTCTTCCCAACACCGCTCTCATACCGTTGTGTGTCATGTAGTCGATAAAATATCTTATAGTTTTAAGTTTTACTTTATACTTTATTACTGAAGATGATGCAATAAGCAATGTGAAGTGAACAACGTTGTGTTTTATTTGATTTTTTTTCTTTCTAAAAGTTCATTACAATAGACTTCCACAAAGTTAATTACGAAAATTATAGATGAAATTTGACGACTTTAATACAGGGCATCGTAGCTTAATCGTGAGTAATGAATCTTAGCAATAATTATTCCAAATTCGAGGTCGCTCCACTCCAATCAATTGAAGTGTAGGACGGGGGACTCCGGGTATTGGAGAACACTTTAACAAAATCTAACATTATAAAAGAATTAAACAAACCAACTCAGTGTGAGCATGAAATATTAGTTTAATATCCAATTCGATGGCAAGATCAAGCAACATGAGAGATTTGAACGAGAAGACGAAATGGCAGAAATAATTCATAAGATCGAAGGAGGGAGGTCAGTTGACGAAATACAAAGAACTAATATTCTTGATAACTATGAAGAGGTCAATAATTTTGTCTACTTAGAATCCGAAAGACAAGATCCGAAAATGAATTAGTATTACCAAGTATATTATATCAAAATTTGTAAGAACCGCTCTATATCAAGAAACAAGGACGTCCGACCGTTTGAAGCTCTGGTATTCTCTGTAGCTCTGGATAGATTAATAACATAAATCATGAGAAGGAAATAAATAAATATGATCGACGCCTCGCAGCGTATACCATGAACTATGAGACGAACGAATATATCTAATCTTTATGAAATCTGTACCGCAGAAACGCTCTACAAGATAGGAATTTATTTCTTGCGTTCTTTGGATGTGTGGCTAGAAGAGAAATTGACGATGGTACAGGCGAAGAGTGGAGACAAGTAATTTGCTCTACAGACTAAAACACTACGACATGAGATCTATCTCACTAGATGATACCAGCGTGTATGTACACATGTACATTTCTTGGAATAATTTGAGCTACATTCCATACTTCATCTGTGTTCTGGATGATAAACTCTATTTGGTTAACAGAGTCAGCAATTACCTTTTAATAATAATAATAATAATAATATTGGATAATTTGTATAGCGCCATTTTCGTAAAAACTTTCACCTCAAGGGCGCTTTACACATAATATGTTATGGAAATGATTTTAATTTTATAGAGTAATGTGGTCTTATTCAGATACTATCCGAAGACTTATATTAAATTACATACATGTTATAAAGTTTACTCGTGTTTGGTCAGTAAATAATTGGTGAAGAAAATTTTCTGTTGGTTAATTAATCAAGGGTAAACTGCACTCATTTTTTAACGCTAGGTTTTTAATTAGTCAGATTCCTGATACTAAGTATATCAATAGCCTGCTTGGTAGGTAGGTACTGCCGTCATTAAAGGAAATTTATTGATAATATTTTACCGGATCCAAGAAGTTAGGAGAGGAGTCGAAGAAAGCGTTAATAAAGAATTTTACTTTATTAAGGAGAACACATTCTTATTATAAAGTTGTAATTATTTAGAACATAGGTCTGTGATATTTTATAAAATATATATTGAATGTATTAATTATATGTATATCTTTCTAATTAATACATTTAATATATATTTTTTTAAATATCACATACCACGTTCTGAATAATTACAACTTCACAATAATAATGTGTTCCCTTAATAATATATAAGTTGTATCAATGTGTCTCAAATTTAATTTAATAGAATTATTCATTCTGGCGTACTCAAAGATATTTGAGATTCCGTAAAAATAAAGAAGATCGCTTTCAAATAATGTAACGGTAGATGTATCAATTTGAAAAGTGTAACATATAGGTTCGAAAATTTGTGTAGTATAATCGATTAATGCATTTCCTCCGAATAGGAAGAGATCCAGGTTCGTATTCCGATAGCAACAACATTATTTTTCGATATAATTTATTTTATATGTATATTTTTCTAATTAATACATTTAATTTATTTTTTACTGTAAATTAATTTCATAAAATGATTAATTAGAACCTAATGATTTAAAACTTTAATTGTAACTTTTATTTAGATCATTACATGATTAATATAACATTTCTCATTGCTGCGTCATAACCAGACATGAAGGAAAGCTTGATATCCGACTACTTTTTTAGTATAATATATGTAAGCAAGTATTGCAAGAACAGCTGTTTATGAAGAGTGAGTGACGTGCCCTTTGCAGTGAGGCCAAATAAATAAACGACAGTATGTGTATACATACATAGATTTATTTACAATATAAGCATGCAGTCCTTTGATAATGTGCCCCGAAATCATTCTGTTCTCGTTGTATTTTCACTATATTGTAAATATGAGTGTGTAGAAACTGATATACGAGTATGTACACTCGTATATATGCAAGAAGTCAAAGACAATATGACTTGCTTGTTGGTGTAGTAGCTTGGTTAAACGGGGGGTCGTGGATTCGATTCTTGATTCGATAGACCACTAAGTCAGTTCTATTTTTATAGCACTTAACTTAGTTTTATAAATGAATTCGATGGTTTTACTTCACGGTCTAAATTTAAAAAATAATCACATTTAAGACTTCTGAAGCACAGTTTAACGAAATAGGAAGTTTTGACTTCTGTCCACAGACTAGTAAATAAATAGACATGAAATAAAGTGTACATATAGGAAATGGGTTTGGAATATTATTTGCGAGACGAGGAGCATTCTACACACATTCTTGGTGGAAACATAAATCCGATAGTTTATGACACATTTATGCAACAGTAAAAGTATTTACTCTTCGAAAATTATTTTTTTATGTAAACGAGACTTATTTTTTACATTAATGCATATTATATTGTCAGCGTTTAAATTTTCGTTCGAATCGAGTCATATATTTAAAAAAAGTCGCGGAGCTATTTGATTGTGTAAAGTGATGCCAACGTGATCACGTGGGTGACACCAAAAATGAAAATAATGGGACAAGAAATTTGCGTTAGTTCATGTCTATATATTTGGTGATCTGTGCTTCCGTCAAATTTCACAAAACATAATGTACTAAAGTTCGTGCAAACTAAATATTACTGTTTAAATGTAAGCAATTATTAATAATTAAACACGTATTAATTTTTATTTATGATTATTTGTTAATATAATAATTTAGTGGTTTCCAATTTTACTATCTTATTTTAAAATACATTAATGAAATTATTAATAATAGATTAGTTTATAATTTTCCATCTATATAACACAATTTATTATTAAAGAGAACACATTTTTTCACGATAGCAACTAAATATTTTTCTATATATATTTATGTATATCTTTCTAGTTGATTAGTTTAATTTATATTTTAATTTATTATTGTATAAATTAGATGAATCACATAGAAATATTAAATTCTTTTTTGTGTATTTTCTTCATCTAATTTATTTTAATAATCAATAAACTGTGTTCTGAAATTGCAAGTACACAATAAAAATGTGATTTCGTTAAAATATATATTTTTTGTACTACACAAAATGGTTTAAAGAAAGAAAATTTGTTTCTTTAAATTCGATCAGTACCACCAGTTGTGAAAAGGCGGTCTTGAAATCCTAATGGTTTATATTATCGACTAAGTCACTGGTGAATGTGAAAGATATAAAAGAAATCTGATGATTTAAAAGTATAAAACGAAATGAATGTGAAATTTATTCAGCCACATAAAAAGGTTTAGGACGGCTTTACGACATCAATCCGAAGATATTGTATTCAATTTGATAACATTCACGAAAATATCTACTTGTAAATTGAAAATGGCTTCAAAATTCAATACACAGTGTGTTCGTGTTTTTTCAGCAATTCCTTAAATCATACCAATGTTGGTTAACAGAGAAGACTCGACGAAATTCATTTACTTTTAAAAAAGTTTTTTCGCAATTTTTTGTGTAAAATTTCAAATTCAAAATAAGCTAAAAATGCTTTACTTTTACATTATTATTAAATCAATCTCTTTTTTTGTTGATGTGTTTTATAAATTATACATCTTATTTATTTACGCCACTTATTTGTTTATATTATCTGTGTTGGATAATTTCATCTCGGTTCAACAAAAGGTAGATCATGACAATACAAGATTTGAATTGAAAATGGTACATAGTTTGTATGATACACTTATGGATTCTGTGTCGAGACAACCCGGAAATCCCAAGATTTTTTAACTGGGAATTTGAAATAAAATAACCCGATATTCGAGATATTGATTTTTCTTGATATTATTCATTTTAAACAAATTAAGTTAAATGCGGTACAGCAGGTAGCGACCCAGCGGCGAGCGACGAGTGGTGCACGTGTATCAATTCTTGTATATGATCAGGTATAAAGATTCTGAAGGGAATAGCTTTGTCAGTTTGTTCAAATAGGGGATTATTTTTATTTGTAAAATGTGATGTAAATATTTTAAATTAAATCGTGTCATCTTTTGAGGAAACAAAATTTAGATGAGAAGAAATTATTTGAAAAGGGTTATTAGGGGACTTATGTTTATCTTTGATTTTGACCAAATATAATCGTTATTGTCTTCCAACGTGTTTCTTTTTCAATTGTTTTTTTGCATATTTAATTTTTTTTTTGTGTTTTGTAATTTTTATAGATGTAAGTATTTGTTTTTTTGTAATTAATTAAACTAAGGTTAATTTCATTTTAAAAAACTACTAATAATTATTTTAATAAACAATTATTTTTCGATTTAATACGGATAATATCTCTAATATCAACTGTACATAATACATATGAATATTTATTAAAATATATATATATTTAAATTATATAAAATACTTGGTCTCGATTCCCGGGAAATCCCGGGGCTTGAAAATGTTGACTCTCGAGTCTCTGGGAATTGAAAAAAGTCGAAAATACAGAATCCCTAGATACACTTTATTTACGAAGCATATAAGTTAAAAGGTCGTAATCAAAGGTTCATGTAAGTTGGTCGTAGAAGTTTACGTGAAGTTTATTTAAATGCTTACGAATTCCTGCTGTACTATGTAGAACCGCCGCAAATTTATTTATAGAACTATTCATATTTTGTATTTTTATAATCTAACTATAAGATACTATTCTAACGGTCAAATGAAAACATGGATATATTTATTATTCATGTATAGATTATCAACAGGCCACAGATGAGCTTGATAGATAGTCCTAGTATAATTAAAATACAATGTAAAATCATTTAAAGATATTTAGGGGAATAATTTAACACATTTTTTTATGATTAAAAAAAAAGAACACTGTAAAAATAATATAACAGTTATGTTGCAAATCGACAATTTAGAAGAACAAACAATTCATTTAAAACTATCGCACATAAGTTTAATCGCGTGACGTGCAACAGTTTTTAATGAAACAACAGATACATAAAGAATATTATGGAAGGTTTTAGAATTTGACGATAATAACAGGAAACAGACTAAGACAGAAATAAATTAACCACATAATCAGATTATAAATCAAGCGTTATGATTATGTCTGAACTTGACAAATGTATAGTTTAAGTCAACGGTAGTCACATATTCACCAAAGATGATAAAATTTAGATTAATGAATAGAAAACATACAAATTTATTTTATCTTTGTTAATAACATCATTTACCGTATCACAATTTATGCTGAAATGGGTGAAAAAACAAAGAAAGCTAAGTAACTAACTATTTTTACAAATAAATATGAATTAAATGTATTAATTATAAAGATACAAAATCATACATATACATACAAAATCAATATTATCGAAAAATAAAAACATTGTTGTTGCGCTACCGGGATTCGAACCTGGATCTCTTCCCTAACCGGGGGAGGTGCTTTATCCAACTAAGCTACAGCGGCACTATTTTACGGTTAGGGAAGAGATCCAGGTTCGAATCCCGGTAGCGCAACAACAATGTTTTTATTTTTCGATAATATTGATTTTGTATGTATATCTTTATAATTAATACATTTAATTCATATTTAAAATATCACAGAACTATGTTCTGAATAATTACAACTTCACAATAAGAATGTGTTCTCCTAAAAATATTTTTACAAAGTTTAAAACAAACTATTCATTAAAAAAATTAATACCATTGGACAATCATAGCCTATAGTATTACGGTACTAATAGATAAAAAAAAGGTTATCTATCCTTATTAACCTCTATCCAATTAAAATGGCACCCGTAATGATGGTAAACGAAAAAAAAATTGTTAATGAGAACACATTTTTATTATATTGCCGGATTCGGTAGCAACAACAATATTTTACGATAAAATTAATTTTATATATACATCTTTCTAATTAATACATTTAATTTGTATTTAAAATATCACAGACCTATGTACTGAATAATTACAACTTCACAAAAATAATGTGTTCTCCTTAATAATATATAAATTGTATCAATGTGTCCAAAATTTAATAAAAAATAATTGCTATTCTGGCGTCTCCTATCGGATTACTCAAAGGCATTTAATAAAGTAGATGGCTTTCAAATAATGGAACGATAGATGTATTAATTTGTAAAGTGTAACATATGGGTTCGAAAATTTGCCGTCAGTGCACTGTGTGCTGTAACATAATCGGTTAATGTACCATTGCGGTCAATCTTGCCTTTTGTATATTATTTAATTAATTATATTGACATGCTGGTTGGTCTAGTGATCCAGTGGTTAGAGGTCCGAATCACCACGACATAACACTACCGCATTTTGATATTTCAGGGCGTGATAATTAAATTTCGAACCACATCGCTAGTATTCCGATCGTGCTAAAATGTTTCATCATTAACGTAAATTTACAAATAGCATTAGATCTTAATACGCAAAATTTTATTAATTTATAATATATTAAAAATAAAATCGCACAATATTATTTTGGGGTAGGTAAATTAATTACCCACCCTGGCCGGAATTATTAAAATGTATTCTTTGTTCGTTTCCACGCAAATAATTCCCAAGGAAACAGCTTTTAGCGATAGCGATACGATAATAATCAATAAATAACCGACGAAAAGATTTCCGAACATTTTGGTCTCGGTAAAATGGTTACCGGGCGGAAATCAGGCTCCAGACTCTGATTATGGTAATTTCGTCTGAAATTAGGGTACATCCCGAGTGCTCGGTTAATTTGAAACATTGCTGAGTTAACAATAATTACAGTAGAAAGCGGCTTGGACTCAATTTCTGATGGGGTTGTGTTTACATACTAATTTTCAAAAACAATAATAAATAATCTTATTTTTTTAATCTACATGTTCATAAATGTACTTAAAATACGTCAAATATATACAGTGAAACCTCTAGCTATCGTTTTTCAAGGAATCTAGTGAAATAAACGATGAATGCTAGAATATAGAAAAAGTTACATTTTTTATACTTAAATATGTAATACATATTCTAATAAGATACATATTTCACATGTAAATAAATGTGTTTAAATAAACATAAATAAATAGAAAGGTGCACAGAAACAAAAAAATAATAATTTAACGTTGTATCTCTCTCTCTCTCTCTCTCTCTCTAATGTTCCGTTCATTATTCATCGAGATTTTACTGTATTATTATACAATATTTTAAATGATCAAGCCAAAATTTACTCAGAATCCTATTAAAAATAAAAACTTTGATCGCTTCATCAGAAGAAGAAATGACTACACAGCTCTGTCGCATGAAGAATAATGTAGAACATTAGGTCATGATATAAACAAGAAAAAAGCAAAGCTTTCATTGATTGACATAACCAGCTTTCACGAACAGATGCTCTTCCATACCTTGAAATTGGATTTCAATTATCTCGGTTCCATAATTACTGACGATGATAGCTTCGAACCAAAAATTAAACGACGCATAGAACTGAATATCAAGGACAGTCTCTCAATCATTTGCCTGAGACAGATCCTTAAATGTTTTGGGAATCTTGCGAGAAGGGACGAAAGCTTGGAGAAGGTTATTATGGTGGGCTGCGTCGAAGAACGAAGGGGAAGACGAAGATCCTCCACCCGTTGGACTGACCAAGTGGAAAAAACAACAGGTACTTCTTTGGTGACAGCCCTGACATCTGTAAAGGGGGCGGGAATTTATAGATAACGGACCGATGTGGATGATGATACCAAGTTACGTAGAACCTTTAGAACGGAATATCCTAAGAATAAAACAAGGATGCTATAATGGGGTTGATAGGTAGCGAGAGCAGATGATCTGACTTAGTACTAGATATTTTTTAACAATTTTAAAATGATTTTTTATTTTGTTAGTTCGATTTCTCACTTCAATATATTTACCTCACATACACAGAACTTCTCCCAAACGCATTCACAAATCCACACTACATACACTCGATGGACAAGTTACACACAATAATAATTATTGTATAGTACTGGCGCATAAAACGCGGATTAGTTACGTTAACTAAACCTAATTGTGTGCTTATGTTGGACCGGTAATTAACAAATAAATAAAGACGCACAACACTCTTATATAATCCAAAGGCCAACAGGGGAAAACCAATACGTAAGGAATTGAATAAAAATAATTAAATTAATAATTAATAACTGAAAAAAAAGCGTTAGCGCAGAACGTCATGTCATTCGTTTTATATTGTTTTTTAAACATATAGGAGAATGACAATCTGATTTACATCGTTTTACCTGTACGCACCATTAAAATTACTGGAATTACTAGGAATGGACATCAGAATTATTAATAGTGATGAGAAAAAATCTTATTCTTGACTCATCGGTGTGATTGGTATTTGATAATATCAATGATTGAAAACTGTGACTGTGATCACAGTTTCATTCAATACACGAAATAAAATAATAAAAAGCATAATTTTGAGCGTATTTACTTATATTATTTAAACTTCATATACATAAAAAACATATTCAAGCATATATCTTTAATATCATCACAAAGATAATGAAAACCCTTAAAAAAATGTGAGTTTATTTTTCAGGTCAAATTCTCAGCATTTCGGGTCAAATGCATAAAACGTTTTGGCAGAATCTACTAGATGACGCTTACCACGAATTATAACGTAATTCCTTCATGAATATTTTTGTTTCATATGCACATGCGCCGAATCACGGTTCACAACCAAATATAAATTAAATAAAAAATGAATCATGATATTCCACATATTCAATCACGGATAGTGAGTGTGACTCAAAGATATCAGTGATTGACTCGCGGTTCGTGATTTTGAGCTCATCACTAGTTAATAATGACCTGTTGATAATCTGTATACTTAATATGAATACAAAATAAATAAATTATAGCTATAGCGTTGTATTGAGAACACCTGGCGTATTTGATCCAGAGGTCCAGTGATCGGGGATTCAATCCACTGCATCGGTAGTTCGTTATATTTTATAACAAGAAGTTTCATCACAAATTATTTATCAAAATGCGTTTTTAATTGTAATTTAATTTAATTTATAAACCATTTCACTAAAAAATAACAACATTCTACAGAAACCTTAAATCTTGGATATAGATATACTCGTAGTTAACTATTCCATTTTGCATATATACAGTTTGCTTTGAAAATGGAAAAATTTCCTAAGGTAAATATTTCTCTTTGTTTTATCGAATTTTCAGACAGATGTCCTGTATTATTTAGTCAGTATATTAAGTATTATTTATTTAATTACGTAATGTACCGTGACGTACAAAGTGGTTTGTGTCTTGACTTTTTCAAAATATTTTCAAATTTAATAATGATTTGAACCCGCGCTCCCAGAATTTATGAATCTGGTATCTTAGCATACTCTACTATGACCGGTAATATAAAAGTATTTGTATAATCAATTTAAAGGAAACACTTGATAAATGATATTTACTAAACTTGTATATTGTAATGTAAGTTTTTTTTAAGAGTTAAGATGCGTACACGGAGAGTATACTAAAATTGTTGTACTATGAAAACAAGATTAACTTGCTGATCTCCTGGAACCATGCTCGAGTCCTCGATCACTAGACGAGTGTCTTAATGACTAGATTTAAAAATAAGTGCAAAATTTCGGATACCATCTATCAATCCAGTCCGTTAAATTTTATCAATGTCGCCTATATACCTCGTTTCTTAGTGAGGATACTCTCCTTTCATTTATAAAACTCTCGTGGATGCAAATAATTAATAATATAAAAACAATTGTTAAAACTAAAAAATAAATTAAAGTGAAATAATACCTATGTGAAAATATGTGACGTGTCTCCAGAAAAAAAAACTCACGGTATATGTGATATCATATTTAAAAAAAAACATTCCATTAATAAATAAGAGCCTCAATATTTAAAGATTGAAAAATCTTTTAGAAATTAATGCCAAATGAAAATGAAAATACGAATACCTAAATAAATATGTATCTTACAAGGACAGAATAGTAATGGCGGTCACAAAAATGGTAAAGTAATATCTCCTCACTGTCATCAGTTTGTCGCTTTACTGAAACAAAACCGTTGATAATTTCGCCAGCTTCTCTAAAACAGACGTTGAGACATCATTTAATCGTTTCTCCCGGTAGCGAAAGTATTTCTGGCAGTTTCATTTTTGATAAAACCAGTTTACTCCGGTAGCGTTAGAAATCAGCCTTTATTTTAATCAAAGTAGCGAATTTCAATCCCGTTCTATCAACAAACCTCCATTTACATTTTGGCGTACGATTACTTTGCATCTTGTTTTTACGTCAAATTGTTTTCGTTTTCAGCACACCAATTTCGAAATAAATGAGGCGTTATTTTCAATATAGCATAGCAATTATAATTCGTAGAAAATCCTCATTCGGTTATTATATATACTTTTAAAAGATAACACATCATTATTAAATACTAATTTAGTGTATTAATTATAAATATATACATATAAAATCAATTTTGTCGAAAAATATTGTTATTGCACTACCGGGATTCGAACCTGGATCTCTATTTCCAATCCGGGGAAGTAAACTACTACCAATCGTGTTATAGCGCCAGTGTTTTTCATGACAAATTTTCGAATCTATATGTTACACTTTTTCAAATTAATACATCTGTCGTTCCATTATTTTTGAAAGCCATCTACATTTTTTTACGGAATCTCAAATACCTTTGAGTAAACCGACTGCAGACGCCAGAATTATCAATTCATAACTATTTGTAAAGGTGTAATTTTGTCAGAACATATTTATCCCGGTAGCAGTTAAAATATTTTTTCGATTAATTGAGTTTATCGGTACGAATATATTTCTAATGAATGCATTTATTTGCGGTGTGGTAATGTTACATCATTTAATGTATAATATTAAGCTGTAAGCCTTTTTTGAAATGTTCTTCGTGAACCGCGAGACATCAGCAAACAAATATAGGACCACTTTATCGCTATAGCAAAATAACATCCGCCATTTTGATAAAAGGAACATTATTAGCGGGGTGAGAAGCATTTTACACACATATGATGCGCGTAAATCCTAAACCCCCTGAAACGAATTTCGGATAATTTGAGTTAAATATGCAATTTCGTATTTGTTCTGTTTGATTTTCACATTGTTATTTGTAAAAGCCACTTAAATTCATTGATATTACATGTTCAAAATCAGAATCAAATACTCCAAAGCAGACACAATATAAGTTTCTATTCCCCCTAAAATGAATGCAGCCAATCACAACGCTTGTTGATGTTAAAATCCAGTATAGCTGCCAGAATGGTGTATACAAAAACAAAATTAGTCTCATTAAAAAATGCTGATGTAAAAACAAACATTTTGTATATTTGCTTTCAAAATGTACGTTTTCATCCATAATTCAAAAACACATAAAGTCGCTTTAGGGGGTTTTGGAATTGGGCGTTTCATATATCCAGCAAAACACAAATCCGAGTCATATATTTAAAAAAGTCGCTGAGTTATTTGATTGCGTGAGCGGCACCAAAGTGATCACGCGGGTGCCACCAAAATGAACATATTCGGTACAAGGAATTTGCGTTAGTTCATGTTTATTTATTTGATGGTCTGTGATCGTATCGTATTTTCCCTCAGTATTTTTAAAAAACTTTTTTTCTATTGGAATACTTACGTAGAATTTGATAAAATTATATACTTAGCAGTATAGACATACAATTGCTTAACATGCAATAATTATTTGTTAATAAATAAAATGCAAAGAAAAATTAATTATGTATAAAATATCGCCGAATATTGTGACTTCTAACAGGTCCATATTCCAGTATCTGGTTTACCTGGTCGTGTCGAGTCTTCCGTGGGCGTCCTCTGTTTCTGGTACCATCAAAACTTGCGTCATATATATTTCTTACCATTCTCTCCTCATTCATTCGTTCCATATGACCAAACCATCTAAATGATCCTTTCTCATTAAATTAAGGTCGACTTTATATTATTTCGTTATTTCTTCATTCATTACTCTGTCGTAAATGGATCTGCCACATGTACGCCTAAGTGATCTCATTTCCACTCAATTCAGTCTACTTTTGATACTCTTCTGCTAGCTCCAGGCCTCACTTACATACATCAGTCTCGGTACCAGGACTCCATTGTGAACCGTTAGTCTTGCCTCAGTTGATAAGTTCCCATTAGCCATAATTCCAATCAAAGCGTCGTCCATTTTATTCCCTGCAGTCTCACTCTTTTTGATATCTTTCCCAGTCTTTCTGTTTCTATCAAACATACTTCCCAAATACAAAAACTCATCTACTTGTTCCAAACATTCATTACGTACAAGAATTTTGCACGCTGTCATGCTTTCCTTCCGTTTTGAATACTATTACTTTCGACTTGTTGACATTCATAATGAGGACTCTTTCCTTGCATACATCGTGCATTCTACTCGCTAAACTCTTTAATTCTTGTTTATTATTTGCCATTAATACTGCATCACTGGCGTACAATAAACAGCATACAATCAAATCGCCCATTTTTGCTCCTACATTCATACGTTCCAATTCTTTCACACAATTATCAATATACAAGTTGAACAGCCATGGATACATTACACAACCCTGCTTGACAACGTTATATTATTTTAATATGTGACTATACAAAGTATGTAAAATATATTCAGTTATCCATTTGAGACATTTATACAATTATGGTTGGACTATATTTATCTCACTAGAAAACATCTATGTTGAGACAGGCATAGTTTACGCATTAGTTACAAGTATTTTAATATAATAATGTATGCTTAATACGAATATGATGGTTAATTTATTTATTTATTAATTTACTCTTTTATGGGCTTTTACAAAATTAGTTAGGTACGAAAAGCTACACAAGTAGCATGGAATATATATAAATATAAATTGATAGAATATATATATATATATATATGAAAATAGAAATTGATAGAATATACATAAAATTGAAAAAAAGCAAAACAAACCATAAAAATTAAGGTTCAAAACAGAAAAACAATCAAAATTTATGTTTTACACAGAATGGCTGAGTATTAAAATCAATTATATATATTCTTTGACTCAAAACAGCATCAAAAATATCACTCTTCTATTTAAACATTGAATATCAGAATATATCTGCAAGACCAAAATCGTACCCAAACCTGTAAAGTCTTTGTTTGGGTGCATTCCTATAAAAATTAGTATATGATGCATTTACATGGAACAGCGCCAACGACCTGGTATACAATCAGTTCAGTTAAATTAGGGGCATCGTTACTGTTTTAAATAAAAATAATAAATCACTTAAAGTTCTTCTACACAAGTAAGTTCAATTAAGAGTGCTCATTAGAAAATCATAATTCAATTGTTCAATGGATATACATAGTTTGAAGTTAACAAACCTTAAAAAATTATATTGAACACTTTGTAGTTATCACATTTTAAAAAATAAGCATGTGTTAGCTACAGCCTTAGGTAGACCATGGATGCCTCAAAGAGATCCTCGTGTGATTTGTTTTGCCAGTCGTCGACCTTAAAAGCATAATATCCTTGACTAGGATCCAATTATAGTAAGTACGTAACCAACGTCCTAATTATACCATGTCATACCTGCCCGGCTCTCTCCCAATCCTGACTACCCTCTCCCCTCCTGAAAGAATCCTAACCTTCTTCCTGCGACAGTGAATCATATTATCCGCCATTTCAGCAGCTCAGAGTGAACCGCTAAGATCTCGTGTGTCCGTGCTTCCATGCAAAAGTTCATCTCAGGACATGTAAATATAAAATTATAAAAAAATAAAATTAATTAGAAAGTCATTTAGTTACCAATGAAATTTGAACTCAGAACTTTCTCTTACCGAGGAAATATATTACCATTACACCACCGTTAGTCTTTTAAAACAAATTTATTTTCATCAACGCCCTTGTGGACTTTTACACAAGAATAAAAATTTATTTAATTTTAATATTACAGTATATTTTTAATTAACATTTCAATATAACAGTTTACACAAAAAAATAAAAACTAAGTATAATTTACGTAGAAATATTTCTTCAGTTCAAGTGTACTCCTGCAACGAAAATGTCAACGAAATTTAACTTATCACCAAGTCGATGGATGCATCCGCAATATTGGCAAGTTAATAGCATAATTACTTCTATGTGTACCTACAAAGAACACTTCATGTTGTCTCGTTTGAGTTGGTACTTTATATGAAAGCATTTGTATCAACTCAGACTTATATATATATATATATAATCATTCTTATATATGTAGTCTTCTAATATTCAATCTATTACTTTGTGACGGACTCAAAGTGCCACCTGACGAGCGTACGCGAATTCCGCCTCGAAAACCTCCGAATTGCCTCGCCGCAGATCGATTACGACCAAGTCAGCGGCAGTCGCCGACAGGAGGACGTGGCGCTAATGTGCAATGCAGCGGCAGAGTCTGGCCTGGCAAGACGATAAAAGCGAACCCAGAAATCCATTCTGATTTCGTGACTCGCGCGATTAATAGATTCCTCTTAAAGTGTGCTATAAATATAGAATGAATTATTCTGTAACTTATTAACTTAAATCATGTTCTGCCCAATGATCAATAAACCTAAACGGCAAGACTCATGGTACGATTATTTCTTTTAACACACCCTAGATGTCATTTTTCTCTATACCTGGATTCTGATCAATGGAGATTGATAATTCTGTGTATAGCTTGTCCAACCTGAACTGAGTTCTTTATTGTAATTTTAAAACAATAACACACTAGCCAAAACTTCATTGTAATTGTGGGTATATTAACATAGATTAGCCATTATATAGTTATGCGTTCATGTTGATCTTCACTAGTTCGTGTGGTGACAGTATTTTGATGTGACATGTATCATGATGTGACATTCAATAACATTTAAAATCATATTGCTAATTGGTTCATTACACCGTAATGCTTAAATATAATGCCAGCAGTCAACTCTCGCCGAGGCATGGCGAGAGTTGACTGCTGGCATTATATTACATTATATTACTGCTGGCATTAGACTACAAGAATGTACTGCAGTGCTCGGCTTGCATTGCCTATTTTCATGTTGACTCGGGTCGTCTCGTGCCATCTTCTCTCGCTGCAAATGTACAGCCAGCCCTCGGTTTCTCTCGCTTCACCTCGCACGCCTCGCCTCGTCGAGGCGAGGCGTAGCGAGGTGAGAAGCCTCGGCGAGAGTGTACTTTGTACCACTCGGGTCTCTGCACCTCGGCAAATACGTCGCCCGAGGAGCTTTGGCGAGATTGAACTGCTAGCTTAATATATTTGGTTTCTTCTGCTTAAGTTAATTCGAGACTACGTGACTTTTTCAGGACCGCACTATCATACTAGTACCTCAGCAGGATCTTAAAATGTCGATGTGCTCGCGACTGAGCATCGCGGTTTTCTATTCTGCTTCCACAGAGTGAACTGCTCACCTCCACTCTTCGCGATTTTAGGCCTTGTTTAGTGCGAGCCCATCCAACTTGTTAAATATCGACTTCTCACCCTTCGTCCTCGTACATTGCATGTGATCACCATTTCTTCTAGCAACGTGTCTAATGTATGAAAGATTATTTTCCTGAATTTCTTTAGGGCGGAATTTTTGAAAAATTGAGACATTTGTTCGTTTCGCCGTCGAAATTTTCAAAAGTCAGCCTCTATTGATCTGGCTGTTCCTCCCCACGCTATTATTACATCATACGATAATACATTATTATGTACATCGATGAGCGTATTCCCGATTAAATTTATATTCAAATACATTCATAGCGATTTTTCCGTCACATGAAACACCCTCGAATTTGCAGCTCGCTCGTTCACTCGGTTAAAAGCCTTTGACAAGGTTGGTAGGCTGTATTTTATATTTAGTCTCGTGATCGCGCCCTTTGAGTGGTAACGAGGTTTCGCCGCTAAATAGACGGACAAGGATATTGGATCCAGCGAGGTGTAAGCGCCGAAGCCTCCTCGCTGTGGCCTAATACGACCTGAGAATCGTGTGTTAACTCGCTCATTATAACTTGTTCGGGTGCATAAACGAATCGTTTACATCAAATGTTACGTATCTAGAACGTATGTTGTTGAGAAATTTAGCGTTTCATTATTTTAATTTACATCTTCAAAATTTCATATCAGAGTAATCACACTAAATTTTGTGACTTATCAAATAGATCATACTGGTTACTATGGTGACTGAATATTTTATTCAGTGCCCATAATCTTCAAATATACGTTTTGATACTATAAAAATTCACATGTTCAAAAATTTATAACGCTCACATATTTTAAAATTTAAATATGTTCTTTCGCGTCCCGGTAGGAAGGAAAACAATTTATTTATCAATTCAATACATCGACATACCGATCTAAAATGTCGATTTAAAAAAAATATATAAACATCTAGTACCCACCTACGTAAAATGCAAAGCGAAGCAAACAATCACTAAAAATTACATATATATATTTTTTAAATAATTTTAAAATTCATTCTTCATACTCAGTAAACTGTGTACACATCACACACATTCGCACTATCTATTTAATAATTTACTAATCAATAATAATTATTTTATCAAAAACACACTTTTGTTGTGAAGTTGCATTTTCAGAACATACTTCTGTGGTTTTTTTTATATAAATTAAATTAATCAACTAGAAAGATACACAGAAAAAATCTATCTATGAAAAAAATATTTGGTTGCTTCCGGTAAATTGGAATAGTAGATGTATCAATTGGAAATATTACAGAATATATGTAAGTTCAAAATTTATCGAGAATGTATTCGATTACTATTGCGAAAGTGGAGAATGTGCTTTTCCGGATAGGAAGAGGTCCATCTCGGTAGCAACTAAACATGTTTGGAATGTATGGCGGTCTCTTGTGGCTACGGTCATTGACTCCCGAGTCTCATGACGTCGTTAAATAAGATGAAGTAGACTGCTATTAATCGAATTTTTATATACAACACCGATTTTAAATTATCAATTTACATCAATAGACCTAAGTTCGATAGTTAATAAATTAACGTAATGTGTAAAAATTATGTGAAAAGAAAACGGTATTAAAATCAACCATTACCTTCAAATACTGAACTTTCTTTTGAAAGTAATTCAATAATTCGTTGCCAATTTCTTCTTCTTCTTCTTCCACGGCACTACATCCCAGGGTGTAATTTGGCCTTTTTCATAAATGCTTTCTACCGACTCTTATTCTTGGCCATTCTTGTCTAGTTCCCAGACCCTTCCATCCTGCTTTAGTCCTTTTTCACACAGTCAGCCCACCTCTTCTTTAGCCTACCTCTAAATCGCTTTCGCTGGGTTATCCACTTTGATCTTATAATATTTGGTATTTTATTATCTGTCATTTTTTCTACACGGAACCTTCAGAATCTTACAATTATTTCTTGCTCAATCAGATTTTTCAACTCGTGATTCATTTTATTATTTTTCTTAATATTTTACGCTCAAAGACTGTTAATTTCTTTTCTTCTATTTCACAACCATAGATGAACGTTGGTTTTACTATAGTTTTATAACTCAGTATTTATTACCAATTTAATTGAAAATTATTGTAATTTTTTTATCTATTGTACTGTAATTTAGCATGGTTCCATTTCTCGTAAAATTGAAAGGATCAGTATACATGATTCTCACTTAGAACGGATGCTGTAATCGTATTTTTCCCTTGAGGAAGCCCTCATGACTTTACCCAAATTAATTACTGTGGGTATCGGTTTTCTGTTTGCAATTAATTTAATTCCTTTATGTCTGGTTGATAACAGTACTTTGATGATATGATGTTATAATAAAAATATAAGTTAACCAAATTAATTATGTTGGACTAACCCTAAACAAATTCAGAGCTTAAAGTAGCTCAGAAGTATTGTACACGTTAATACGAAGGATCACACACAGAGTGAAGCTGCCAGAACCGAGAAAGCTATTTTCGAATTATCTCAAATACTTTCTTCATCGTCTTGAAAAATTCCAAGAAATGTGGCTCAGATTTGTACGTAATCATACATTTTCGTTAATATATGGGAAACCATATTATGAAGTTTGGATATAATCGGTGTTCGTTCAAAGTTAAATATTATTTGTGGTATTTTTCACTCTCAGTGGAATGGGTCAAAGTATTGGTCAATTATATTCGTGATTTGATATATTAGCGATTATTTCATATTCAACTGATACAATTAATATTATTGAACACCCACCTCGGTCATTATATTTTCCATTCAAAAGCACTACAAATTATATTTTTTCGACATTTGGCCCATTTGTTTGAAGTACCCAATTCGACGCGTACATATCAAATGCGGGAAAAACCGACATAATGAAAATGTATTTTATAACGATTTTTCAATTTCAGAGTTTTTTATGTTTGAACCGTTTCCACAAACGCAATCAAGCCTTTGAACATGATATATAAACTATTTAAATAGTTTATCTACTATCTATCATGAATAGTTAAAAAATATTAATATTTATGTATAATTTTTAAAAATTCCACTACTGCTGGTATCGCTTTCTTATTTGTACACTTTATTTCATGTCTATTCATTTACACACATAATAGACCACCTCCGCCGACCCATTACGGCGTTCAAACGCTTAAATGTTAAATAAAGTAATCGGACATGATATTGAATGACTAAAAGGTACTTGCAGTTAAATCACATGATTTATTCAGAAAAGTTTCAATTTAATAACGCGATTTAAACGACTAGAATAAAGGCGAAGTCACGTTGACGGTAGAATAATCGGAGTGGCAAGTAACTGGCGATGCGTGCACCCATCCTCTCTTGGCGCCGCCAGTGGAAACGCTAGTCGCCATTTATATTACTCCCCTAAAGATGTCGCTCTATATCCATGTCACTATAACCGCAGTTTGCATTTTTCCCCTTTAATGTTTATTTGTAGGCGGTGGTATTTAGATACACAAGTTGTTTTATACCAAAAATATACAATTTTACTGCGTTTAACATTGTGGAAGTTTTTTTGGGACTGAAACGTTACTGATTAAATCTGTTCATCTCGAGCAATTTTCTGTAGCACCATTTTTTGGGTTATTTTGCCATGTATCTCCGATCTCTCTGGGTAAGAAGTTAGATACACTGAACGGCCGTAAAAACCTGAAACAAGTTTATTTTTTGACGCTTATCAGCGAGCTATCAAAAATATGTACAATTTCGAAATAATAAAATCGGTAACGCCGATTTGAAAAAAATATATATAAAAATTTTACTCTACTTTGACGGAAGTCCCTAAATAAAATACTTATTTCTTGAATATTCCATCAAAATAAAATAATATATTTGATACTGAATTTCAACCGCTTTTCACATTTTGACTTAGTATGAAATCAACATTGCCAACAGCCACTTAAGCTCGTCACGGAGATAATTTACTACTGGGAGACGGTGATGAGGCTCGGTTAGCTCCCGATTACAGCCCCCGGCTCCGGTAATTAGGATCGTGAAATATCTCCAGGGTAACCTTACACCCTTCCCCTGCCGCAGAAAGGGGCGACACAACAGTTTCGTGTTCCCGGAGGCTGTGCGGACGCCGACACTGTCGAACGATGATTACTACCTTAAATGAACACTTCCATGATCAGCCACGAGTTGGCTGAGCTGAGACTGAATTCGGCGCTGAAGGGATGAAAATTTATAAAAATAAAGTTATGAAGTTTAACATTAATATCGTTATTTGCTAACGAGTCACCATTTTCAGCATAAATTTTATTTTATTTTTATGGATACATATATCCTAATCATTGGAATACAATGGATAAGTATATAGACACGAACTAACGCGAATTCCTTGTTTCAACATTGGCATTTTAGTGTCACTCGCGTGATCACTTTGGTAACACTTACGCAATAAAATAGCTTCGCGACTTTTTTTAAATAAATCTGTGATTCCATCCCAGTATTCATAATTTTTTTGTTATGAAAACGTAAAAGCACGTATAATTTAATAATTATATATAATCTTCTAGAAATAGTTATCTATGTCACGTGACTCATAAAAAAAAAATTTACTACATTCAGAGACTTCCGTATTTCATGAAGCCATTAAAGAAGAAGTACGTACTTATAAATAATAATAATGATAATTATTAAATACTAATTTAATGTATTAATTATAAAATCAATTTTGTCGAAAAATATTGTTTTTGCGCTACCGAGATATTTACAATTAATACATTAAATTAGTATTTAAAACATCACAGACCGTCTGTTCTGAATAATTACAACTTCACAATAAGAATGTGTTCTCCTTAATGATAATTATTAGACAAAATAAGAAGAATCTGTCACGTTTTCAATTTCATGTTATAAGTACGACAGCGAACTACTTAATAATATGATATATTTAATGTTATAATAAGTTTGGCCGTTTTCAGAAAATTACATATTCAACATTAAGGCAGTATTAATTTACACAAAAATACTTTTTTGAAAAATTCTGGCTTAAATGTTTCCTGATTGTGGCAAAAACATCGGCTACATACGGCAAAACACCCCTAACGATACTTCATTATTATCTGAAGGCCGCGAAAAACTACATTCGTATTTTTTTGTTGGTTTTTCCCAAGAAATTTATGGTTTCGTTCAATTTCAGTTTTCTCGTCAGATAACAACTATTTTATTAGCTTTTTTCAGAAATTTATGGTGAAAGGGGCCCAAACGAATATGATTTATTCGGTTAAAAACTATTAATTTTATGAAAATCTTTTATAATTCACAAAAGAACTCGTATAAATTTAACATCGTTACAGTCTCGAGAATTGTAATTTATTAGACAATTTAATTTTGATATTTCTCTTTATTTATCCTCTAGAAATGTATAATAATAATATGGTATTATTTATAAGTTATCAGCATTTGTTTATTAAAAAACGTACAACCGTAGATTTACATATATATATATATATTAACGAGCCACGATGTATAATATATATAACAAAAAAAAATTGATTTACTTCGCAAAAATCATAGTTACGCACAACTGACGTATCTGATCATATTTTAAGTGATAATTATAATATAAAAAATTTTAAGGAGAATATATTATTATTGTAAAGTTGTAGTTTTTTCAGGATATAGTTCTGTGGTATTTTAAAACAAATTAAATGTATCAATTATAAATAAATACAGATAAATTAATTTATCTAAAAAAGCGAGTTCTTTTATACCAAGCAGGTGTACTACGCCAAGGGAGTTGTTATTTCAACATTGCTATTTAATATGTACACTGAACATTTTATGGGAATAGTTTTGGAACATTTCTTGAAATATTTATGTTGATAAACTAATTTCTAATCTGCGCTACGCTGATATTACCCTTTAAGCAAACAGTGACGACCTTTATTAAGGAGCCTCCCTTCATCTTAGAAGAGTGTGTGACAAAACACAGAAATAAATAAATAATAAAAAGTCGAAATGAGCGCTTTACACTGATTAAATTAAAATTCTTTATATAGATGATTCAGTCATTCGAAATGAATGACTGACGTAAGTATGCCAAATCGAGTTATGATAATGAGATCATTTTTCGAAGCAAGTGTGGATGGCACAAGTCGATAACAACCCCGGGTGTCACGGTGGAGCCATATTAAACAAAATACGAAGGGGGAGAGAAACGTCCGACAAGGGTGTGTTAGTAGGGCGTTATTTTCTGTGCATTTCCCCATGGAAATAAGGCAAGACGGTATCGTATAATATTTTTAGGCTAACGATTTGTTTGTTAAAGCGATAATATAGGGTGATTTGGGCTATATTTTGTATTAAATTAAAGAAAGTCACAATTTGCGCTATATTTTGCGTTAAATTTAAAAAAGTCACTGGGTATTGTTATATCTAATCTCGTAGAGTATTAAGTTAGAAAATACTGGTGAAAATCCCTTCTGCGTAGAGGATGACTTGCATCACTCATTTTATAAGCATGTAAAACGAATATCACTCCTATTTCTGTGTGAGTTTCACAGCAAAATGTTATCGATAAAATAGACCTACACATTGTCTATCTGGTTCAAAGTCAACTGTCGACTAACTGACTTGTCTATGTTCATATTACAATCTTTGAACTCTTATTTAACTATAAAATTTATTAATAAATAATTATTATTTAACAACGGAATCTAAAAGATCTATTTGCGTGGCGTAATTCACCCGTCATGGCGTTTATTTATTTTATACGTATAAATATTTTAAAATATTATCAACATATATTTTTAATTAAATAGGTATGTTTTAGCATACATAAACTATAAAACACTTTCTTTAATAGCTATCGAGCGGTACTGATCGCGTGCCAAGTGATCGAAATATTTTACATGAGTGCTTAAATATACACGCGGTAAATAAGAGGCATTTTAACTGAAATGTTCAATTTCGTAAAATTCTTCCAGAAAATTGCGAGTTTGGAGAGATTGTATATTTTAGATAAAACTGTAAATGGTTTACAGTAATCGGTGAACGCGTGAGTTAAATGTCTTGTGAAAGGTCAATCAAATAGATATAGTATACAAAGGTGAGGGTCACCGGTCGAGGGATAAAAATCTACCATACTAAATCTGGTGTGACCAAGAATAGCAAATTGTGATGGAGACTATTTCGAGATCCAATAACTTGTTATTTTTATACAACAAAAAATGCTGTCATTTTATTGTATACTAGCTGATATATATGTCGTTATACGGGGTAAAAATATTAACTCTTAAGCCCCTTGAGAACCATCTAAAAATTTCACGAAACTTCTAGAAAGAACCAACTATTTTCAATACCCGCTTACATACCATACACAACATACTTATGGGTTTTTGTTTTTCGGCGTGAAAATATTTATCTTTACAGGTACGTAACTACATATTTTAGCACCCGGAAAAATTAAGAGTGTAATACAAAAATTACTGAAAACAAGCTACGCAGGTAGGTACCCACAATGCATTCTCAGTTATTTGACAAAAATGTGCACCTTTTCCTAGTTTGTGCATACTCATAAAAATATATTAAGGACAGTTAGCGTTAAACACATCCTTGCTTTATATAAATTAAAAACAATAATCAAATTCTGTGTCATTGAGAACTTTTCAACAACACCTTTCTTTAAGTTTTTAGAATTAATATTGAATATTTTCACATAAATGGCGGCATATGGTATTCTTTTAAAAAAAATTGTAAACCAGTGGTTCTGAACACTAATTTGTTGCTGGTTTTTGACAATTTCTATTTTTGTACATTTAACAAAACTCCAGTTCTGCGCCCCAATTTGGCTGCGCCCAGGGCTACTTCCCTTCTCGCCCACCCGTAGTTCCACAGCTGATGTTATATATACACAGATTTCTATGGAATATTCTAAAATATAATATAATAATATATGTCAAATGTACAATATGAGTCATATAGAATCAAATGCAGTAGATATCGAAATATATCGATCGAGATATCGATTGTTTTTCTAGAATGTACGATTATAATTAAAGATTTGGTAAGTACAGGGTGAATATTATATTTCAGGCCGATGTCTGATTTCTCGCAAAATTTCAAGCATAGCTGTGTGTGAGGTTTGAGGTATAAGATTTCAAGCATAGGGCTGTGTGTGAGGTGGCACCGTCATGTTGAAACTACATGTGTTGCAGACCCAATCGACCCAATTCGGCTACCAATAAGTTTTCCAACATGTGACGATAGCTATCACCATTAATGGTTACAGAATTGCCTCTTGCATCCTAAAAGAAATAGGGTTCAATGATTCTGCCGTCCCATACAGTAACTCTGCGTGGGTGTAAAAATTGTTGATGTATCAATTAAGGATTAGCAGTACCCCAATAATGGCCATTTTATTTATTAACAAAACCCGCCAAGTCGAAATGAGTTTCGTCGCTCAAGATAATTATTTTCCAAAAGTCGGGTTCTTCAATATTGAGCTGCAAAATATGTGCGCTCCAGTGTAGTCCGCGTTAGATACGCCATAATAAACTGTAACTACTAACTACTACTGTCTACGACTATTAAATGAAAACTGACATACATCTATAAACCAAAATGACGGCCAAACGTGAAAAAATCGTATATATGTAGAAAAATTTATTTGAATGCGGGGTTTGATAACAAAGTAAGAACTTGGGTAGAGTCAAATACAAATGTCTAATTATAAAGTTATAAAAAATCTAATATAGATGAAACCAAAAAGCTGCAATATTATAGAAAATGAAAAGATATCTATAACTCTCTTTATCCTCTCCGCCACGTAATATAGAACATGAATTGACGACAACCATATGTTACAATGTCAAACATTTCTGTATATTATTTTTTCTGTACTGCGAGAAAATTTTCAGTACGTACTCATTGGGATTCAAGAAATAATTCAATCTACAACGATCAAAATATACCGAAAGAGATTAAAACATTAATTATCAAAATAATGTAAAGCCTACAATTTTATAGTATTTATTAGTGACCGGTAATTAACCGTTATTTTAACTGCGGTCGTGATAGTGAGATTTGTGTTCGATTGTAATGATGATTGGTATACGTAATTTTATGAAAAATCACGGGTATACTAGAAACTAAACCACCAATAGTTAACTTTTACCATACCATGACATAAAATACCCGAACGCAGCCATGCTGTCAACTCGTGTTACCGTAAATAACAGTTAGAAAAAATGTTTTTATTAACTTAAATGGCTTTAATGGCACGAATTTACTCTAAATATTGAACATTCAATTTAAAAAAAATGATTAATTACATAATTAAGAGCATTCATTAAGTTGTATACAAAGTGTCCTTCCTTCTTATCTCTCTTCATTTAATTATTTAGAAAGAGACAATTATATTTGTATGTTTGTTGTTCTTTTCACTGTGAAAATAGTGTGTGATCTCTGTCTTTCATGACACAAATTGTATTTTTACCAACGTATTAACTTTACAACGGATTGAATGGAAAAAATAATTGTTTTTGTATGATTCCCTTTTCATAATTGGTTTTTTACTAGTCATTTCTAAGTGCTTATATTTTCTTTAGGATTATCTAAAATATGAATTTTATGTTGCATGTATTTACTGAAATATTATAGGATTAATTATGATGGTAGACCTATGTTACAGCATGGTTTGGGAAGGGTTAAAACTCAGGTACTAATCGTCATTTAAATCGAAAGTCAATTATAGAATTACTTGATGTTAAATACAGGGGTGAATATTATATTGCACGCCGATATTGTTTTTAAATAATTAAAAAATGGAACATAATTTTTTATTTATAGATTATTTGATTTATTACAATTATGTACGGATATGACATTGAGCAAGTGGCCGCCTCTGGCAGCGGCACAAATGCGTGCCATTTTAACCATATTTTTATAACATTTTCAGTATTATTTCAGTAATTTCATTTCGAATATTGTCCTGTAGCATCAGAAATGTTATTGACTTATTAGAGTAGACTTTTCCTTTCAAGTATCTTCACATAAAATAGTCGGGAGCCGTCAAATCAGGTGATCGAGAATGCCAGTCGATATCACAATTTTTTAACATTATGCGGCCGGAAAAATTTCTCGCAAAATTTCAAACGTATGTGTGAGGTGGCACCGTCTTCTTGAAACCATATGTGTTGCAGGCCCAATCGTCTCAATTCAGCCACCAATAAGTATTCCAGCATGTGACGATAGCGATCACCATTAATAGTTACAGCATTGCCATAAAATGTTTTAATTACTTCAACACTCAACTTATTGAGGCGTTAGATACTCCATAATAAATTGTAATCAACTATTCTCTACGACTATTAAATGTGAACTGATAAATTTCTGCCAAAACTAAAATGGTGGCCAAATAAAATCAACCTGGAACATTATATTCATCCTGTACTATTTAACATCAAATCTTCATTTTCTTTGAAGAAATACGACTCTCTCAAGAAACATATTTTCGTCATACAAGCATTCCAGATTTTCTTCGCATTAGTTTTTTAATAAAATTGAAATACTTTACTCTAGACATAAAACATTATTGACAACCCGCGATCCTGATAGGGGAATAATATCTCATCACATTTCGCGAGAGACGGTTCGAATATTTTTGAAGCCATTCGCGGCATTTTTCCTTTATTATCTGACAGCGATGGAAGATTAATGTCATAAAAATCATTTTTCTTTATTTCAGATCAAACCACTACCGGAATCGGCAGGAAAAGTACACACCTTCTACAGAGGTTAGTTCATACATTTTTATCTTTTAACATCTGGCGTTCGGAGTAAATACGGAAAGATATCATTTTTAATTGTATTTATTAGTTCGTCTCATTTCACAAAGAACTACTTAATTATCCATCTGCATAGATAACGCAAATAACGAACAAAGCCAGGAAAAATAAGTATCTGCTTGAAAAAAGTATAAATGATGAAGAATTTTTTTCATAATTATTCTGAAAGGAATTAAATATTCTGTAAAAATCGGAATATAATGAATATAAAATTGTAATGACATTAAAAAAACTTCTATGTTATGTTCTTATGTAATATATCTGGCGTGATTCATCCTTAAACGGGTGTAAAAAATAATATTAATGCCAAAATATACTCATGGCCCGTATCCATGGATGAGATTTTTGAAAAAATCTCTAATGATTCATATATACAGAAGGAGACAATGAGAGAATCTCGGAGATTGCGTTGAGATATATCTCAATACCATTAAATAAACTTTGACTTAAATTTGACCCGAAATACACAGATTTTGTTTTTACCATCGAATGAACAAAAAGATGTCATATTTTACAAATAGATGTTTCATATTTATTAAGAAAAATAATAAATAAAAATCAATATACAATATAGGTTTAAAGAGCAGATTAATTATTACCTACTTACTATCACTAGGCAGAGAGGATAGAGCGCTACACTCTTCTGTCCTGACACACAATTCTCGCCTCATTCATAATCCTACATCTTCTCATACAAGCTCGCCGATTATTGAGGCTTCTAACAGTACCATCCTTTAGTATCTGGTTTACCTGGTCATGCCAAGTATTCCGCGAACGTCCTGTATTTCTGGTGCCATCAACACTTGCGTCATATATATTTCTTGCCATAGCCTCATTCATCCGTTCCATATGACCAAACCAGCTAAGTGATCATTTATTAATCTTACTCATTATACTAAAATCAGCTTTACATTATTTCTTTATTACTTCATTCTTGATTCTGTCATAAATGGAATAATTATAATTAATTATACAGGGGGATAATAATTATATAGCGTGTTCTCATTCTCTGTGTAAAGTTTTCTGAGCTATTCTCTCGTATGTATCAGACCTCTCTAGCTAACGTTTCGGATCCCAAGGCGGGATCCATCATCTTAGCTGATGTCATTGATATTATAATATTTTCATCATCATTACATAATAAAAATTAAATAATAACACATTTTATTATTTTACATATGAATATTCTCATCTCGCGTAGACTGATTGAACTAAAATAGTAATAAAAATTTGAGTGGATTCTTTTCACACTATCGTACTTCATAAATAAATATTTGGTCTGCACTGTTGACATTTGAATTAATTACTGAAAAGTAAACAGAAATATTCCACATACATGTAAATGAATCAGTTATTTAAACCAGGCATGGGCAACCTTTTGATTAGCTGGGGCCAATTGGTGTGAAAGATAAAATTCGTGGGCCATAATAATTGAAATATTATCATATATAAAAATAATTATTGTTAAATACATAACACATGGTTATATATTATCTTGGTGTCTAGATAATAAATTTTAAATGTGTAAAGTGTCCTTTGATTTTTTTTGGAGCGATATTTTTAATTATTTTTATTTTTTAAATAATTAATGTAAATCTTTTTTTTTTACGAATAATAAATATACAAAAATAATAATATCCGGTAATAAATACGCTACACTATCATTGTATTATTTTAAACTTCAATTATCAGTCCCGCGTCCTGGGTTGTTGGTAACTAAAAATATTCTGACGAACCAGACAAAAGTCTTTCGCTGGCTGCTTGTTGCTTGCGGGTCTTACGTTGCCCACGCCTGATTCAACCTTTCCTTTTCGGTGTTGTAAACTCAGTGCATATGTAGACTTATGCGGTTTTTAAATCGGATACTTATGAATATTTAAAATTGATTACTAATATTAATCATTAATATAATAGTTGATGTAGGTATATATAATCAATTATTGTGTAATAGTGCTAAAAGTGATAAAAAACATTGATAATAAAGACACAAAGGACACGACTAATACAGCCAGCGCGCGCTCTGCCACTAAAGCAACGATCGGTATCCGGCACCCCGCTCCCCGCGCACTAAACCGTTCACACCTCTCCACACATACACATATACGTATTGACAAATTCACGTCAGGTTATTCGAGAAAAGATTTATTATTGTTGCAAATGGTAAATAATATACATTTATATTTTGATTATTTTATTCAATACATAAATATATTACGGAAGAATACCTTAAATATGAACTCTGTATTTAGTATATTTACAAATATATCCACATAATTAGAGGCAATGTCAACTCAGCTTACATCATCAAAAATCAATGGTTAAACTGTATCATCATAAACAAACGAACATATTGGTATTATAATGGTACTATTGTACTTTGGTATTACTCTGAGTGGGTACACTAGGGGAAAAGAAGTGAACCTTACCGTAACATATCACAAACGTAAATCTAACCACATAGATACATTCGACATGGAATGTTTAAGTTAACTTATATGTTAGTAAAATAAGGGCCGTTAATTTGTATTACATGTTAAGAAAATCAAAATATAGTTTTTAGGGTAGAAGATCTGCGTCCTTCCCTTTCAACGGCTAGACAGTGTAGAACATGAGATCCGCGGGTTCTTTTACCTTGAGTACACATACCCACTTCATTTTTGTCACATTCTGCCTACATCCTAAACTGGAAAAAATTTATAAAAATACCTGGAAGTGATAAATAAAAGATGTTGATCATTAGTAAAAGTAAGACATATAATCAAGAGAAAATTTAAGATTACAAGAGATGAAACAAATCCAGACTACAAATCCTAATCTCGTCGGGTTGGGCGCTAGTTCGACGTCCTTCTTGTATGAGACACCAGACGTCTTGGCATCACATCACGTTTTGGTCCGCATTATCCAGGCCGACGCGATCAGATTCGTAGACGTTATTTATTGTAGATCGTCGTGATAAAATTTGTCGCCTTCAGTGAGGTGACTAACTTCAAGACATAAACCAGAGGCAAAACCCAAAGAGAAACGTCTTGTTTCCTGTAAAGATCATTTACCATGCGATTAGATTAACAAGTTAACATTAAATTATGCACTAGTGATTGAACAATAAAAAAAATACTTACCCTCTAGAGTGAATCACATAAGACTACATTTCAGTCTGACAGGTCTGGCGACGGTTTGAAAACAAACCATAGATATCAACCGTTTTTATTAGCTCAGACACCGAATGTGATACCAACCTGAGGGTAACTATTTGTGAAATGTCAAGGTGCTTGACAAAAATATATGACGGGGCAATTGTGTACGTGACCCCCCATTCATAACGTCATAAGTTATATCATATACATAACTCTATTTTTTCATTGAATACATCAACACCAAAGAAAGCAATCGATAAATTATTGAAAGCAACCAATTTTGTTCGCTTGCAAAAATCTCTGAATAAATTGGTAGAGATTGTTGGCTCCAACAAAATCAATTAATAATCCATCTTGCCTTTAAAGCACTTCAAATATTTTTAAAGATTCACAAACCAGAAAAAGTTTATGCATACAAAAGTTTACGTTTATGAAAATCGCCCGGGGCCCAGTCTGGAGTCTGGACCGCACAGAGTCACTTTAAATTCAGATAAATTTAAAGATAGTTGTTGCCTTATCGTAGTTTTTACAACATTTAGTTCTGATTATAAGATTTAGTTTTATATAATTTTTACTAGAAAAAGTAAATAAACTTGGTATTAATTATTTAACCTTAGTCGCTATTCAAACATCTCCAAATCATATTTCATTTGCATTTCATATAATAAATCGAAATTGTATACATTATGGTGAATATTTTCTATAAAAATGAATGTCTTCTCGATGAGATATACGTGTTAATGGGCATTATGTAAACAGTATGATGTTTAATTATATATATGTCATTTGTCGTTGTAGGACTGTTGAAGTGGACTATAAGATGTTTTGAAAATCTGTGCCACTATGCAAAATAAAATAAATTATTATATATAAGTAATAATCAGCATTATTTGAGCGAGCGCTAACCACTACAGAACCACGGCTATAATCCTGAAAGCTGTGGAATCGACAACTCTTTAAACGACCACGACGTCGAATTCTGAAGAAGGTTTAATAATTATGCTTTCATTAAATACTTAAGTTTCCTTGAGACAGATAAAAGTACCTGAATTGGTTTCTCAGTGTTACTCAAACTGAGGACAAAAGCTTGCGATCAAAAACCAGCAATTTGAGAGGCTGTTAAACGAGATTTTAATTTAAACTTTTATGTTTTTTTACGATATATCTAATGTAAACTTATTTTATGGAATTAACAAGCTATGATATATTTTTTTTATAAACTTTTCGATTGTGATAAATCTTTATTTATCATTGTAATGCTTTGACACACATCTACATAGTTTATTTAAATTTTATTTTATTGATTTACTTTTTAAGGAGAACACATTATTATTGTGATACTGCAGTTTTATTTAAAACATAGTTCTGTTGTTTTTTAATACAGATTAAATAACTGTTGAAAGGTTTTTGCTGAAACTTTGTGGAATTTCATGATTCAGTAGTTCAATAAAGTGCTTTTAATTTTAGTTGAACTATAATATTGATAATGGGAAAATGTTCCAGAAAACGTTATATCATTTAACACAATGAAAAGCGTAATGGAAACAGAGTTTCGACTCAATTTACAAAATACAGATTAAATTTATCAACTAGAAAGATATAATAGAATTTATTTGCTACAGGAATAATAAATTTTTTTCTGTATATCTTTCTAGTTAATACATTTAATTTTTATATCGATTAACGCCCATATGAATTTTAACATACATATATATTATTTTTATATACACATAAACATTTAACAACTGTGGGAATGAGGTTGCATGATAATTTAATTATAAATATTATATAATTAAAAAATATTTTAAAAACTATCGTATATTATACACATCATACACAAATTAAGACAAAATTGAAATCACAGAACACATTTAACGCCCAACAATTATATTATTATTTTAAAATTGCATTGAAAACATTACTATTAATTTAAGAATGGAGCTAAAAAATATCTAAAGTTGTACGGAGTGAGCCAACCTGGACTGACTGATGTAAAATGCATATAACTTTTGTAATTTTAATATTTATTTAATTTAAAAAATATATTATTACATGAAAGTGTACTTTGTTATTTTTTTTTTTAACTATGTGTGGAAAATAACACCATTTAAATGACCTATATTTTCTTGTTGACAAATAATTGCTCTTTCAAAAGTATTTTGCATTTCATTACGCAACGTTTCTGTTTCCAAATTTGTTATTTCTGCACGAATATTTTGTTTAAGCTCCTGAATTGATGCTGGTTTTTTCATGTAAACTCGGCCTTTTAAATAGCCCCACAAAAAGAAATCAGACGCCGACAAATCTGGAGAACGGGGAAGCCAAGCAAACTCTGCATTTTTTAAAATTAGCCGGTCACCGAAAATAGATCGTCGCTAAACATAATAAAATTCAAATAATTTTAACGCGCTCTTGCACTAGGTATATAGCCATTATAAATTCTTTATTATCTGCAAAAAAAATATATAATTCAAAATAAACCCCACCAAAGTTATAAATTTTTAAAAACAGTCAGCCCCTATGCACTCTTTGGATTGATGAATTGATATAATATTTTGTTTAGAAGCACCCGGTACGAGGACGTGCAACTTGCCATTTACTATTTTGTATAAAAATATTAAACCGCTCAAGGTTTTATAATAATACTACATGTCAAATTAGTTAAATAAAGTTAGCTGATTTTAACCAATTACTCATATAAATATGAATTAAATATATTAATTAGAAAGATATACATATAAAATCAATTTTATTGAAAAATATATCAAAATACATTGGATAATGCACCTTCCCCGGTTAGGAAAGATATCCAGGTTCGAATCCCGGTGTCGCAACAACAATATTTTTCGATAAAATTGATTTTATATGTATATATTTCTAATTAATATATTTAATTCATATTTAAAATATCACACAGACCTATGTTCTGAATAATTACAACTTCACAATAGGAATGTGTTCTCCTAATAATTACTCATATATTATCCAATATTCTTTCACTATTTTATCAGTGCGTGTCCATGACTATCAAATGCACCAAGTAAAATATCAGAGCATATTATAATTAGCTGTGAGTCATGTATTTAACGTTGCATATGTTCTTTACGTATAAAGAAGAATATGGATATACCAACCTGTGTGGATCTACCCTTATTTCGATTATTGCATATCTCAACACCTCGTGGATGCACACCTTAATCACTTAACAGTACAAAATATTTATTATATTAATACGTTTTATACTTTTCAAAAATCAAAATGTAAATTGTAACAAGTATTATTTTTATACTTGCTTCTTTCAATTTAAAAAAAAATTGACATGGAAATGAAATAAATAGTATAAATAATAAGACAAAACACTTCGATGTACTTGATATGCCTAAATAGCAACTATTCTGATTTCGCCAATCACCTTTTGGAAACAAACCCTTCTTTTGATATTAACAAGGGTTTAGAAATTATATGTACATACAAATAATAGGAATTTACAGTTAAATAAAATTAAAATTTTAGAAATAAGAAAGTGTTAACACAAGCTAAATATTATAAATAACCAAATCCTTTCTGCAAATAGTCACCTTTTAAATTTGTTTTCATAGTAGTTCTTACTTAGTTACCCATCACTTATACTTGATAGTTCTGTTCTTATCTATGCTTGTGTTTTTAATTTTCGTACACATTGTTTCCTGAAGAAGATACCATAAGTATCGAAACATTTTGATTTATCAATAAATAGTGGTTTAAACAAAGTATTTTGTCTTATTATTTATATAATATGTGGCCATAAAGTAATTTTGCTAATATTGATCAAGAAATAAATAGTTTTAATATATTATAGTGTAACAACAATATACTTTGTTTAAAAACTAAGTACTCAGCAGGTCGAGATATCCGGGATGGTGTGACTATATTTTTCTCGTGGTCCTAGATTGCAACTAAGCAAAATTTGGAACGGATGGTGTTCAATACAATAGATGTAGATGAATAGTGAATAAAGACAAGCAGATACCTATACATCCAATTTTGTGTACAAGTATGTAAAGTTAACTGTCAAGTTTAATAATTAATGTAATAAGGCCGTAGAGGCTGTTACTTCTGTTCTACCCCCTAGATCTGCGAGACCACATGACACATAATCTAGCAATTATTATATTATATTTATATATATATTTTAACGTGTCAGTGTACTATGTACATTATCATTCAGAAATAAACTAAAGTAGCGAGATCGCGTGACTTATATAAGCACTTCTAACGTGTTTTTAATATCTCTAGGGTAAGATTACGTAAATATTTAATCTTTTGTATATTTAATAACATTTACCTGTCACAGTACGCAAATATTAATATATTCAATTTGAAATGTCTAAAAAATTACTTGTCAAACAATACCTGCACAATTTTAAACATATATATTTTTTAAATTCAATTTATTCACAACGATTGTTTTTCAAAGTTAAAACGTCAAATTATTATTTTTTAACTTTTCGAGATGTTGGTTATAATGTCGTGTGTGTGTGTGTGTGTTGTAGTAGGGGGATAAGATAATTTATATATTGGTTACGTAACGTATCAAAGTGACACGTTAAGTTTTCATCAGATTTTTTTTTTAAATTTTATTACTTTCCTGAAAACTTTAAATCAAAATTATTCCCGAGCTTGTTTTCCAACACAGGACATTTTTATCTCAAAAATGATATTCAAATGTATAAATAGAGAATTTAAAGAACATTGGTTTTTGGAGAGTAGTACTGTAGTAGGCATGATTGCGAAAGAAGCAAACAAGAAGATAAATTGCGAAGAAAAAAACATTTAAAAAAATTAAAACGCTCTTGGTGGAATCGCACCTTAGGTGACAGGAATAGGAAAAGGGACTTACCAAATTCTGCCTCTAATGAGTATCTCGATCAGCTTCGAATGCGGTGGAGTATATTTAACTATATCACTATCTCGCCAAAGGTCGACAAATAGACTCATGGAGCTTCCAAGGTTGTTAAAAGCGTTTTACCGTTCAAGGTCGCCGATCGACTAACCGCTCGCTAGCGTTGGGGGAGGGAAGGGAAGGTGAGAGGCACTGAACATTAATTCGGTCAAGGTACCTATATCATATATAGATATAAGTCCCAAACAGCTATGATCTACTAAGAGCACAATCTTGAAGACATTTCGTAATGCCACTTAAAAGGAATTTGAAACTTCAATTTTTGAGAGTCCTTCCCTTTGAGGAGCAACCACTTACAAAATAAAGCTTTTTGGCATTTATGTATTCACAATTTCCTGGAGTTGCTTAATCCGCACGAGTTTATAAAACCTTAAAGCCTTAACACTAAGTGCGAGGTTAAAGCGTAATGATGACGTGAGAAAATCTGCTCATCTCGCGAATAAAGACTCCTTTATTGTTTGCTTCTGTTGAACTCTATGTGAAAATGGCTCCGTCATTTCAGACTCGTTCACTTGAATTTATCATTTTCAAACCCTCTCAATACAAAAAATTATTTTTAACTGAATATACAAAAACTTTGTGAATATTTCAAGTTAATTTCAACAGTGGTTAGGGTTCCCACAATAACGATAAAACAAATTAATGTAAAAACCAAGTTTTTTTTCATATTTCTATTTTCCAGTTAAAACTCTAATAAAAGTTAAAAAAATACAGTTGTTTTACATGCACACATAAAACAAAAACAAAGATGTACAATTAAAATAAGTAAAGGGTTCAACTAATAGAACAAAAAGCTAATTAAAATCACATTGAATAATAATAATAATAATGCATTTTGTCCAGCGTGATCAGGTTTTTTTTAACCCAATTCGCCATAAAGATAATACATATTATATAATACATTAAAGTTACGAAATAAATAAAATGTTATGAAAAAGAAAACCAGAGAAAATGTAAATAAATAAAAAATAATAATAAAAAGTTCGCACATATATATAAATTTAAACAAAATATAAATACTACATCACGGTCATTATTATACCTGTAGCTATTCTTTAGCTGTTGCCATTATCTTTCCATGAGAGCGCCGCTTGCACCAGAAAGTTGGTGCTAAGATCCAACCGCAGCTTTACGTCCGCAACGGCATTCGGTAAACATTGTAGATGCGCTGCAATAACGCGCCAATCCGAACAATGAAAACATTGCATATATAAATAAAAATGTATTATAATTTTGAAAATGTATTTACAGTAATGTCAAGACAAAAAATATCTTCGCAATGAATGGAGTTGTCTCTCTTTCTTTTCTTTAGTCTTCCTAGTAAGTAGTTTGACACAGTTGAAGCAAAAAAAATCAAAAATTTGTCCTGTATTGCGAATTCGATAAAAATAATTGCCAAAGTATCATTGTATTCCCGCGTGTAACTTATGTTTTGACACTTTATAGAAATTCATATGTTCGAAAACTACAAATAATGTTCTAATGTTAAAATATTAAAATGCATGTCCTTTCGCATTCCGGTATGTAAATAATATTCTTTGTGGATAAAATGTCAATAATATTTGTAATAAAATATCATTCCTTCCTAGTTAATTGTACACATATTACACACACACAAGCGTTATTAACACATTGGGTACTAATTATATTAAATATAAGTATTACCTAAGACAATATGGATACTAATCATCGGCTTTTCTCCCAACAATTTCAAAACTGTATGCTCAAGTCTTGCTGTTTGGATAACGCAAAAAAAATTAAAAATTCTTAGAATGCAACCACTTTGTGGTTAATATTAGATTAAATAAAATACAATCACTCTGTATGAAACAATATAACAATAAATACAAAAAGAGTGCAGTTATATATATTCATAAAGAGGGAGATAGAATGTAAAATTACATGTGAAAGAGAGAGACAGAATACATACATAGTTAAATAGAACATCAAATTATACGCGAAAGAGACAGAATACATATAAAGTTAGATGGAACATTAAGGAAGAGGAAAATATAGTGTTGATGGATATTAAATTGATTTTAAAGGAAACATACCTAATATGGGGCTAATGGATAAATTTACTTGATTATTAAGAATGAATTATTTGATTATATACTTAATTATGTGCATATCTAAATGGAATCATGAAAAATACTGCAATCATAGAGAAAATTACTGTTTACGTCACGATAATTAATGTAGAAAAAATAATCATGTATTTTTATTATTTCATATACATTGATATTTTCCGCATTAGTAATTTTCATCTTTGCGTTGAATTAAATTGAATACGTAATATTTTTGTTAAACTAATAATATATTGCGCTTTGAGTGTGGCTATTTACAATGTGTATAAGTTTTTCGTTGATTTGCGGAATATATTATACAGGTCTTACAGCGCAGTGTCAAATTTACTTTGAAGCCCCGCTAATTTTCTCTAATATCTAGAACTTGACGCAAAATAATGCCATGTTGATCGCAACGTTTTTAAAGGGGATCTTGTGAACTCCTTAATTTGATCTATTCGTCTTGCAGGTGAATGTCTTCTTTCTCGTTTTCTCTCAATTGTCCTCGAGATCACGAATTTCTCGAGACTCTCATCGTTTCTTCTGGCAACATGTTGAAAGCATGTAACGATCATTCTCCAGCATCGCGTCGAAAATCTTTCTGTAATCCTTGACTTCCAGAAGATAGAGACATTTGTGCTCATCGTGGTCCACCTGATTCGTAGCTTCCGTGTCCATCATCACATCTCGAAGGCATCCAAAAAAATATTTTTCTTCTTCTTAATGTCAATTTTTCCATTCCATACAGTGCTATAGAGAATTCCAGAGATTTCACCACACGTATTTTGATTATTTTTAGGGTAGACTGATTCCTCTATATCTTTGTCAGTAATTGAAAACAAAAATATTTATCGATTTAAAACTATATATTTAAAAAAACATTTTTATATCTTGCTAATATTATACGGCTAGATAGTACATATTCTGAGAGAGATATTTTTCTTAACATTATAAAAAAATATATATTTAAAATAAATTTTTAATTTAGTTTTTTTTTACTACATCAGTATTTAAATTCAATGGACGTAATGCAAGCAAAGTAAAGGCCCAGGGTCACAAGGGAGCAGTTTTCGAACAATGAGGTCGACCGACGATCGTTGAATAGTAAAATGTTCTGTGCAGAGAATAAAATCGCGAAGGAAGCTGCACGCAATCTGAATAAGTTCGTGGAGATCGATAATCGAGTTTAGTTTTATGTGCATTCCCGAACGATTGTGCGCCCTTCTTCTCGCTCAGCGTCGCACTTTGGGTCAGCTGAAATAGATTTGAAAAAAAAAATTAAACAAAAAAGATTCGACCAAGGTTGTGACATTCGATTACCAGCAATCTCCAAAACCTACGCTTATAGAACATAGAGAATTGATTTGGACAAAATGCGAATTATCTTTAATTTGTTTTTAAAATATTTATTATTTGTATTAAGGCTTTGCACGACATATAATTGGATGATAAATGAAGTAAATATAGACATAATTATTAATTTTAACATAAATAACTAAGATTGTATTAATTACACTGATTACATTGAATGGCTTCGATACTTCTGTATCTTCGTTAGGGCGAACATAAACCAACTAATCTATAAAATATAGTGGGGGCGTATCTACGCTCATGGAGGAAAAATAAAGTCATAATAAATTTGATGAATTAATAAGAAAGATAGATTTGCAGAAAAATATATCAGTCAAAAAAATATTTAGTTGCTACCGGGATACGGAAACCGGAACTTATCCTTGCCAGGGAACTGCGATACCAATTTTGCCAAGTTAACCATACAAGTTTCAGAAAATTTTTAAGCTTATAAATAAGGGTACTATGTAGTTGCAATTTCAGCAACCTTCATTTTTTTTATTTGATGAAAAACATGAAAAACTGAGGAGTTTGAAAAACAATATATTTATTGTTGTACTAATTATGATAAATGCTATTGTCTGGTTTAAAATACAAAATTAATACAACAGTTTTTTCCAAAAACAAACTAGTTCTAATTCTGGCGGCCATTTAAATTTCAAAGTGATGAATTGCAACTAACACTGATCTTTAATGATAAATTTTCATCAGAAATTATTTATTATTTGATTATTAATAAATTAACAAAGTCCATAAAAGCTAATATATTAATTATTTTGATTTGTCCAAATCTTTGTAGCAACCAATTACTGGTATTTATTCCCTGAGGGATTGCCATCAAGATATATATGTCTCACAGTGATGGAACTATTATTTTTACATGGGAAGTATGGAAGTCTTGGGTTATATGAGAAGATTAGAAATATTAAAAGTTATAAAATAAGAAATAATAGAGGTTGTTGATTTTCCGACTAATACCCTCAAATGCAGTTTTATATAAATGATACATCTATTATTCCATTTTTAAATGGCTATCAATTTTATTATGACATGAATTTCAAAAGCCTTTGAGAAATACTTGCTAGGTGAATCATGATAAAATTTCCCACTTTCTTCTTTCTTTTGAGCCTTAACCACATAGCCACTTAAAGATAAACCGCAATTGCGGTTGTGTTTCAGTTTTCTCAAATTTTTCTAAAATTTATACTTATAATCATATCGTATTTATACCTATATTGTCTACGAAATGTATTTATTAACAGATTGCGGTAATTGGTGAATAATTAATTATTATTATGAATATTTTAGTACACGTCGTCAGATCCATTTTGATGTACTGCAACACCCCGCTTGCATATGTAAACGCGATGCCATGCCTGCTTTCAATATCGTTAGTGAAGATTAATTATTTTGATGAAAATCAATCACACTATAATTAAATGTCATAATAAACCTAGATGAAAGGCTTTTGTCTCGCATGACGCTGCACGGGAACTCGATCGCGTAGCGCAGGGTTGGAAAATGTGTGGCACGCGGGAAACTTCCGAGGGCACACTGAAGAATTTGGAACTGAGATTGTACCATATGTTACCAACAACATGTTGTGATGTGATATCGATGTGAAGTGAAATTTTGTACGGGTGTGCATTCTTTAAAATACGATTAATTTAATATTTCTCCAGTAGAAAAAGGCTGCAAAAGGTGTTCATCAAGAGGTCATTATCTGGTATATTATAGATTTGTTAAACACGTAAATAAAACTGTTTATATTTTGTGTTAGAAAATTGTTGTACCGAGCACCTTTTATCAAACGATATTTTGAAATTGATCACAAATAAATTTCTGATAATTCTTTTATTTCATTTTCGTAGAAAGCAATCACTTTGTGATTTAACATTTTAGATTAAATAAAATACAATCTTGTATACTTTGTAAGAAACCAAATTGAAATCAAAATACACTTTGTATGAAACTACGAAATTTATTATACGTCAACCGGTTTCGCTTATCTCAAGCTTCATCAGGATGTATTTAAAACTGGTTTTAAAAAATTAATTTTACAGATTAGTCGCAATCGGCTGAAATGAATGAAGCTTGAAATAAGCGAAACCGGTTGACGTATAATAAATTTCGTAAACCAGTTGACGTATTATAAATTTCGTGATTTCATACAAAGTGGTTATATTTTATTTAATCAAATTTTTTTATTTGTTCCTGCTTCTTTTTTAGCGTCCATTGCTGGACGTATGCTTATTGCTTACTATGATCTTTGATTCTGTGAGGCTCTCCTCCATTACAACCTACCAGTCCAGTCAGTCCAGCGATATTTGTGATCGGTCTTTACTTATTTTGCTTAGCCATGGACGCCACTGCAGAATTTCATCACTTCAATGTACATCGGTTAAACTCACCATGTGTTTGGCATAGTTCCACTTCCATTTCGTAACAGTTCGTTCAATGTCAATCTCTCAAGGAGATGTCCAGTATTATACTTTCCATGGTTCTTTGCGTTGTTGCCAGTTTTTGCACAATTTATTGTGTTAGGGTCCTCGCTTGTGTTCTGTACATCGTTCAGTATGATCAAACTATAAGAGTCCATGCTTGTTTTCTGTATATCGTTTAGTATGATCATAGGCAAACGTTCTGAGGTATTAAAGTGACTTATTTTTCTTGAGTATATGACATATTTATCCGAATGCTGCCCGACCTAGTCTTGAAAACCTTTGAAAATTCAGAAAAAAAAATATTATTTTGGCACGCTAATGAAATGCTATGTGCCATCCCTGACATAGCGCATGCATAGTCAGGGGGTGTTTGAAGCCAGTCTTTGTCCGCGATTGCTAAGTTGAAGTTAACCACAGGGGATGATTGGCACACAGGGTGTTGCATGTAACACATCACATTTATGTGTTCGTTTCCTCCCTGTTCATGCACTATCTAAACAGTGGTTATTTATGTACTGGTATTTAAATAACTGGCGCCAAAAACATAAAAAAGGCCAGTTGTCATGGTAGAAAACATCAGCTGCACGTCTAGTGTGCATTTGTTCTCAACTTTCTTGTGCGCGATGATTTACCACTTCATTAACATATCCCTACTCGGTCTGTTTAATATTGTTATTTTATAGAGCTCGTCATTTTTAATCTTCATTTTTTCTGAACTGTATTGTCTTCAATATTAATGAAATACCACAAACTAAACACCAAATACTTTTTAATATCCAACGTCAAATGAAACGTAAAAAAAATGAAATAATTATAATTATTTCCCACATACAATTTAAATCGTCTTGTAATTTACAATCCATATTATTTTAATCCCACATATAATTTAAATCGTCTTGAAATTTAAATCGTCTTGAAACTTATAATCCATAGTAATTGAAATCACCTTGTGCGACATTGCAATTTTTTTTTTTCAAATTTTATGGCATTCATTATTTGTTTACTCTTTTGAAAAAAATTCCGAACCAAATGGGCATACATGCACATTCAAAGAAATTTGACACTCCTCTTCAATGAAACGTATGATTTTCGTATTCAATTTTCATTTGTTATGAAAAGGAATAAGTTTTATTAATAAAAATAATTTAAAAAATTCGGTTCTTATTCATTGATAAATCAAATAATTACTAAATAAGTCAACACATAAAATCTAAAAAAGTTATTTAATTTTAATTGTTAAATACAATATTATTGAGAATCAAAAAAAATAATTATACTTAAGATATAGAAATATCCTTGAAATTTTGGGTTAATATCATAAAAATAAAATTTCGCATAAAGTTAAAAAATCTTCTCCCGAATTTCAGAGAAGCTTAATTAGTCGAGAATATGAAATTAATTATCCATAGGTGGTGGAAATTTAAATTTATATATATATACAGTTTTAAAGACCTAGGGGATGTTCATTCATGTTGATAAGCCGTAAAATTAAATAAATCTGTCTCAAATCAATCAATTTTACATAAATCTTCAACATTTATTATATTTATTGAAAAAAAACTTGAATTGATAATGTCTGCGAGGGATTTTCATTTCGATATTCTTGATTAATTATACAAACTTGAAAAATTTAACGACTTTCTGATTCGACAGCGACCAGTTCACGCCCGAGACTAATTAGGATATTCGAATTAATTTATATATGCAGACACATTTTAAGAGAAAATTTGTCAGTATTAACGAAATTTTATCTAAAAATTATAATAATTCTAGAATATCTTAACAATATGTAGGATATTCGATCTCATCGTGTTTTTTCAGAAAATGTAATTCTTTAAGATAATCAAATAATAAGCGGAATGGTTTGTTTTATAATCATTGTTTTCTCCGGATGGGATGAATTCTAATAAAATTTCATTTCATCGGTAATCTTTAACGTATTCAATTAGATTGATATTTTTTAGTCAGTGAAGAATACAAGAACGGCTGGTTCTTCATCTCAGAAACGCATCCCCCACCCTGGTTTGTCACATTCTGCCTTCATCCTAAACTGAGAAAAATTATTAATAATACCTGGGAGAGATAAATGAAAAGATGTTTTACGTTAACTAATGGAATCTAATTAATCAAAAGACACATGTTAAATTAGAACAAATTACAATCCTAATTTCTTCGGGTTGAGCGTGAGTTCAACGTTCTTCAGAGCAGGCTGGTGACAACAAGATTTGAAGCGTTGTAAAATATGGCATAACCTCCAAATCCATGCTCGCCCGTGCACATCTCATCGTAGTAGAGCATCTCCGTGACTTTCGTCGTAGTTAGTTATCTCGGCAGTCCAAGCCGACGCAACATAATTGGTAAAAAGAATTGAAGAATAATTATATAATGAAAATGAATGTAGACCGACGGGAAACGATCTCGTTAATAATAATAAATAATAATAATAATAATGGATAATTTGTATAGCGCCATTTTCGTAAAAACTTTCACCTCAAGGGCGCTTTACACATAAACTGTTTATAGTTCTACAATTATCTTTGTTTTTTAAAATTAAAAAATCGTTATTTTCACTTATAGAAATGATTTTTTGAAAAAGTGCGTTTTTAGTTTCTTCTTAAATAAAGTCTCTGATGCACTGTTTCTAATAACGGAGGTCAAAGTGTTCCACGCTTTTGGGCCTGCCACTGCGAATGCCCGTTCACTAAATTTAGATTTCTGGCAGCGGCTGATCGGTTCTACAACCCTTCCTGTAGAAGCTGACCTGAGAGTTTGATGTCTACCATTCAAATTGTCTGAGATACAAAGTTCTTGAAGATATAGAGGCGCCATGTTATGTGTCGCCTTGTACATCAACCAGCACAATTTAAATTCAACTCTTTCAGGGAATCGGAGCCAATGTAGCTGATGTAAAAGGGATGTTATATGAGAGAATTTGGAAACTCCATATATTATCCGTGCAGCCGCATTTAGAATAGATTGTAATCTATCCAGCTGAAACATTGGTAGGCCAGCATAGATGCTGTTACAATAGGTATGCTGGTACAATAGTCCCTGAAAAGATCATACGATTAGGTCAAAATTAATTACAGTAAATTGTGCACTAGTGATTGAATTATAATCAAAGTCCCCTTAAACCTTCGGTTAGATGTTGGATCCGTGCGGTTATATGTTGGATTCTTGATAAATAGCTTCGCTGCCACAGCAAACAAGCCGCGTATCTGACAGCTCCGAGCGAAAAATATATTATTGTCTAGTAACTATCTACTAAAAACATGATATTCCTGTTACTGAGTGTAAATTTTAGATTTATTCTAGCATGACTTTGGTTGTGGAACCAACAAGAATTTAAAATAGACATGTAAAACATGCGGGAAATTAATTATCGATTCAATTCAAATAAGAAAATAGTTTGTGGTGTATGTAAAATTTTGTGCAAGCATGTATTTAAATTTAACGTATTGTACATTTTTTTGTTGGTCGAAATTTATGAGATTTCTTTACATGGATATATTTTGAACAAGCGTGTTAAAATGGGTTTACATTAATGTACTATATTTCAATTTCTATTCTGTAATATATGTTTTGCAAAATTCTGAAAGAGAAAATTATTATTAAGCCTGTAGGTTGGTACTGCCTACCATAAATTACACTTTATCCTCTGATAAATGCGCAATAACAATTTATTGTATTAATGTAAAGAGTGTTAGTAAAATATCTGCGCGAGTTTTAAAAATAACATTTTTACTATGAAAAAAAATATGTATACAAGTATATAATGTAAAAAAATATGTTCACTCGACAGGGGTTGAAAGAATCCAGAGAAAGTTTTTAAGACTCATTAATTTTAAATTAAATATACGCTCTTAGGATATCAATTATGATTATCTCCTTAGCCGTCTGAAATTGTTAAAATTATCAGGTGAGACGTACAATGACCGACCTTATATTTCTATACAGGATCATCAATGGTATGATAGACTGCCCCCAGATTGTTGGTCAGCTTGACTTTCACGCACCATCGAGATCATCGAGACCCGATTCTTGTTTTATTACAGTGGTAATGTAATGTAATGTAATGTAATGTAACTCATGCATTAGCTAACTCCATAATGCATGCCTCAACTCAATGGTGACTGATAAATTGCTTTACTTCACATTTTATGTTTATTTTTTATTTTGATTATGATAAAACATCCTAACATTATATATGTTTTTTCCTTTGTGTATTGCACTTCTGGTGAAAATTTCTGTTATTTTACAAATCATGTTAATGCCTGAATAGGACATGAGATAATTTCAACGTATTTTGCATAAATTCTAATTAAGAACAGCTTATTTCAATGGACGAATATGCACTGACTGCACGCCACTGGTTGCAACAATTAGATAAGACACCACTTCTAATGCATCATCACAAGTCTCGGTGCCGGGACTGCTGACTCCTGAGTCTTGCGCTTGCTTCCATGTGTAACTGAAGATTAATTTAAACTGAAGATTGTGTTATGAAATATGTTTTGAGATCAAATAATGTGAAATTATTAAACAGAACACATTCTTATTGTGAAGTTGTAATTATTCAGAACATAGGTCTGTGATATTTTTAATAGAAATTAAATGTATTAATTAGAAATATCTACAAATAAAATCAATTTTATCGAAAAATATTATTGTTGCAACATGGAGTCGAACCTGGACCTCTTCCAATCCGGGGAACGTACATTAACCGATTCTGCTATAGCACCGCAGTGCATTAACGACAAATTTTCGAACACACTTTACTGTTACACTTTTCAAATTAATACATCTATCGTTCTATTATTTGAAAGCCATTTTCTTTATTTTTTTTTTATAAATTTAATAAAAACGTATTATTAATTCTGACGTCTCCTATCGGATTACTCAAAGGTATTTGAGATTCCGTAAAAATAAAGAAGATGGCTTTCAAATAATGGACGATAGATGTATTCATTTGAAAAGTGTAACATATAGGTTCGAAAATTTGTCGTCAAAGCACTGTGTTGGTATAGTATAATCGGTTAATACACATTCCCCGGATTGGAAGAGATCCAGGTTCGAATCCCGGTAGCAATAAAAATATTTTTTGATAAAATTGATTTTATATGCATGTCTTTCTAATTAATACATTTATTTTGAATTAAAAATATGAAATTTGTGTGGGATCTCTGCACAGAAATGAGGATATAACTAGGTGTGTAGAGGACTCTCTGTGATCCTCTCCTCATTAACTCTAGTCTTTGGAAGATTCCTAACATTTTAATATACCTTCCAAATCCATTTGTTATATCATTCTGTCACAGATTACCATCATTTCCTTCGCCGTTTATTTGAAGTTCTTAAATACGAGGGCCGTCCGGAAAGTAGTACCCGTTTTAAAATTAAAAAATAAGTAAGAAATATTTTTTGACAAAACTTAATTGTTAACAACAAGTCTTTAACTACTTCTCTATATAGCCACCATGAAAATTTAAACATTTGTCATAATGTGTGACGAGTTTTTATATCCCAGCTACATATTCCTCAACCATTTGTTGTCCGTCCATTGATAAAAGTATTCACGTCTCTTTTCAGTTTTAAAAAAATATACAAATATGAAAAAAGACCCTGGCTGATGGTTGAAAATTTTCCACTTAAATTGTTGGAGAAGTAGTTGTGTTTTTCTAGTAGTATAGGGCCTGGCATTGTCCTGAAGGAGAATGACACCGCCAGACAACAGATCTCGCCATCGATTTTGAATTGCCCGCCGTAATTCCTTCAATGTGTCACAATATGAATCAGCATTGATAGTGGCTACACGGGCCCTAAAATCAATGAGTAGTACACCTTGTCGATCTCGGAAAATGGTTACCTTCATAAATGGTAGAATTTTCAATTTTTTTAAACATTTTATACATTCACAGAAACAATAAAAACAAATACAGCGCTACGAAACTTCCCACACACCGACCAGACGGTCAATTGAAGTCGTTTCACATTGAGCGGTGACTACTCGCATCACTAGCGCTTACTAACCGGATGGTCCTCGTGCATATGTATATCCTAATTTGATTTACAACAAAAAATATTTTTCGTTCAAGATTTGTATTTTTAGATGAAATTTTAAAACTCTACAGCGCTTAAAGTGAAAAAATAATGTTAATTTTTTTTACGATTTATGAATAGTGTTATTTAATAATTATGATATATAATGATATTTTTTATTGATTGTTGAAATCAGTTCATTAAAAATACAGACACAAACAAAATCTACGACTATTCTATATTATTCGGTTTTATTTTCTGAAAGCCCGTTATAACATATCGGATATTGTAGCAGCATCGCTAGTTATCATTTCGGGGATAACCCCAGTATATAAATTCGATTTCCTCTTCCTTGAAGGCAGAACACGTATGCATGAGATTACAGTTGATGGATCCATTAACCAAAGATCAAAGCAATTTCTTTGTTTCACGGATGACCACCACTAATGGCTTCTGCCGGCTCGCTATTATATGGTGCGCTTGTCTAGCCGTCTGATTTGGCCGGATTGAAAATGTCATCAGGAAATATAAATAAATAGTAACGTTTTTAAATAAAGTTGTAATTATACATTTTTCGCTTTTACCAAAAGAGTGGAATTAATTAATGTTTATAGAATAGTCGTGAAGAGTTTAATGGAAAATAAGTCTTTTTTTTTTTAAAGATTACCATTTCAAAGTTCTTCTTTGCATGTATTGGAACTACGCCTAAATAGCAAAATTTGATTTGATTTTAGAAAGGTTTACAGTAAAATAAAATACATTGTTTTACTATGTCACAATTTTCAAAGTAAAGTCATAAAGTACAATTAAGTAAAAATATAAAAAACTAAAGAAAGTAAATAAAAATAAATTAATTTAATCAAAGTCTACCAATCTAAAACACTCGACAAACTCTAAAGTTATTGTGGTAACTTAACAAGTATCACCAGATTCCCTTGAGGTTCTATCCTCTCTTCTTACTTTCGAGTTACTTGGGTTGAGTCCTTGTAAAAATAACTTAGTGTCCAATTGTAACAATTACACTATATTTATAATAAGTATTTAACAATTATATAATTCAGAGATAGACTAGTAACTATTGAGAAGTGGCGATGGAAAGAGGACGGCCTCTTATAACCCATGTCTTCCACCACTCATCTGACACACACATACACACACACATATCCAAAGTGACAGTTCTTACAGTTATATCTACAGTAATATAAGACGAGTTGTAAAACTTGTGGTAAAAGTCGCAAAATTCCCAAACGAACTGATCACATCTCCACCAATTACCTCATACCTACTTATCAATTAATCATTTTACAATTAATATATATATATATATGTGTGTATATACATTTTAACGAGGTATCCTGGTCATGATTTTCATCACTGTTGTAATATTTTATCATCATCATCATCACGTGCGAACCCATCCCTGCCGCGAACCGCCACTTGGCCATGTGTTACAATATAAACTAATGGAAGCCATAAGAATTCTTTACCGCGTGTGAAAACATTAAATAACATCAGAAAAACTCCCACGAGCCGACCAAATCTCTCGGATTTCCAACTTTAGCACGTGCCTCGCGTTCTTGCCCGATGAAGATGACAAAAAAAAACTCTTGCCTAAATCCTGTGTATCGAAAACTCAATCAAAACTCACATGTGTGTTAATACATTTATTTTTTATTTCAATTTTTGATTCAGCCTTATTTGTGGCACTACAATAAATGTATACATTAGCATCATGAATTATAGGTATTCCGTTGTTCTGCTCCTCGAAATTAGTCAAATACGTGTATTCAGATTTTCGATTAGAATTTTATTATTAATTTTTAAATTATAAAGCGATGCCTTTTTGTCATATTATAATTCCAAACAGAAGCCTATAATTGTCAAAATAAAATAGAAATGGATTCATTTGGACGTACGCATGGAATTTCTATATAATTATACTTTGTGTGTTTATTGTGTCAATTGTGTTCATTTTTTATATAGATTATTTAATGTTTTTTAGTAAAACCTTATTACCTTCTTCAGTATGTCAGATTAACTAACCAAAAAACATGTATGTCATATTATTCTAAATGTTGTTAAATAAAGATTGTACTTATTAGGAGAACACATTATTATTGTGAAGTTGTAATTATTCAGAACAGACGGTCTGTGATATTTGAAATATGAATTAAATATATTAATTAGAAAGATATACATATAAAATCAATTTTATCGAAAAATATTGTTGTTGCGCCACCGGAATTCGAACCTGGATCTCTTTTCTAACCGGGGAAGGTGCATTATCCAACTATGCTACTGCGACAATTTTCGAACCTATATGTTACCTTTTTGATATTAATACATTTAATCGTTCCATTATTTGAAAGAGCCATCTATCTTATTTTTACAGAATCTCAAATACCTTTGAGTAAACTGATAGCAGACGCCAGTTCATTTTTATTTAATAAAGTTATATCAATGTGTCCAAAATTTAATAAAAATGATTTGATAATTCTGGCGTTTACATATAAATAATGTTAGTCTTAAATTGAATAATTTAGAATCATTATAAAAATTTAAAAAATCATGTAAAATTAACCAAAATATTATAAATAACCAACTAAATTTTTCTAATAATTTTTTATCATCTCTAGCAAAGTCAATTTCTACATCTTTCATTATCATAACAATTAAAGTACTAGACTTTTTGGTTTGTTAATCTAACATCCTGATGAAGGAAATGATATTTTCCGAAACTGGTTGAAGTTTTAAATAACTCATTAAGTGATTTTATTAAACATAGTTAAATAATCTATAAAAAAGAACATAAGAATATTGACTAGCGTAGATGAAACGATCGTGAACGAGATAAGAGTGGTATGTCTGGACAACGTAGTGTGGTGTTCTATCATTTCTGCTTATATCTGCACGAAACCGCGTAATGGTTAATTTATCTATTAGTGTTTTAGAGATTTATTAATATCAATTAAATTATTTTAAAATAAATGTACTGTCATCCAAATCATTTATATGGTTGATTTTGCGGTTATTATATTAACATTCAAGTCGAAGCCCACAGCGTTTTAAAATACTAAGCTAGAACACACCTTTAAGTAAAACACTCTCCGCAGTGGGTGGAGCAGGCAGCAACGTGCGGCCAACTCTTTAACATTAATAACAATTATAGTATTCACTAAATACTAAATTTAAATACTAATTTAATGTGTTAATTATAAATATATACATATAAAATCAATTCTGTCGAAATATATTGTTTTTGCGCTGCCGGGGTTCGAACCTGGATCTCTATTTCCAATCCGGGGAAGTACACTAATACCAATAGTGTTATAGCGCCAGTATTTTTCATGACAAATTTTCGAACCTATATGTTACACTTTTTCAAATTAATACATCTGTCGTTCCATTATTTGAAAGCCATCTACATTGTTTTAATGGAATCTCAAATACCTTTGAGTAAACCGACTGCAGACGCCAGAATTATCAATTCATTTTTATTCAATTTTGGACACATTGATACAACTTATATTATTAAGGAGAACAGACATTCTTATTGTGAAGTTGTAATTATTCAGAACATAGGTCTGTGATGTTTTAAATACTAATTTAATGTATTCATTATAAATGTATACATATAAAATCAATTTTGTCGAAATATTGTTTTTGCGCTACAGGGATTCATTTTTCATGAAAAATACTGGCGCTATAACATAATTGGTAGTGTACTTCGACAAAAATGATTTTATATGTATATATTTATAATCAATACGTTAAATTAGTATTTAAAACATCGCAGACCATCTGTTCTGAATAATTACAACTTTACAATAAGAATGTGTGTTCTCCTTATTGAGAATAAATGTTTATTAAGTTTATTGTCGCTTATCGTCCATCTCTAACTTACTTCTATATTGCGTTGGTATTACGACGATTATAACACATTTAATAACTAAGAAATATCAAAATGTGACACTGTGGTTAAGAAATTGCCCGACAGTGTCGTAAACAGAAATGCAGGAATGTGAGTACTTTGCGATTGCTTCATCTCTCAGAAAACAAGATACATCTGCAAGGAGTCGGAAACTCAAACAACTCCATCCGTCAAGTGCTTTATTACGAAGTGACACCGTGGTACGAAATCAAGAAGCTGCAAGGTTCCATTTGCATCCACTCGACCTAGATATGCGGATCTCTTAACATTAGCACCGCATGAAGTATAGCGATCTCTAATTGTAATTTACTAACAAATATATATTTCGTATACATAATATCATTACCATCCATCTTGGCCATCCAATTCCATGACCAACTGCGCAAACGTTACAGAAGTATTCAAATCACTCAAATTTCCATCTCTTTCTAACCGAACATATTTTATTGAAATACTAATTAAATTAATTAGAAAGATATACATATAAAATAAATTTTATCGAAATATTGTTGCTACCGAGATTTGAACCTAAATCTCTTTCCAATCCGAGGAAAGTGCATTAACCGACTATGCTACAGCAGACAGTACTTTTGACGACAAATTTTCGAACCTATGTATATGTTATACATTTCAAATTAATATTTCTATCGTTCCATTATTTGAAAGCCATTATTAAATTAGTATTTAAAATATCACTGATCTATGTTCTGAATAATTATAACTTCACAATAAGAATGTGTTCTCCTTAATAACATTTTATAATTTTTGTTTTACAAATTTTCCTTATAGTAGATCGTGCCAAGCCGTCATGGCTTCTCGGCACGTTTCTTGTACTATTTATACATTAGTACATCATTATAGACATTGTTTGGGGTTGATCACTGGAGTAATCATTTAAATTTAATATTTTTTGATCACAGGGTATTTTAATGCTCTCTATTGAATCATTGAACACTAGTATATTGACAAATTTGTCAGTAATACTTTTTCCATGATATTCCATAATTATATCATCAAAGTATATTTTTATTTTCTTTTCCCGAATGAATGAGAATGAGCCGAGTATATTTGCGTAGTATATTTTTTTGACTTTATAAATTTATTTGTTTACTTAATTTCGACACTGATTGTATTGTTTTTTTATAATGTGCGTTATTTTGGCATCCATTTTTTAAATTGTTCATCTCTCTTTTCCATGAGATTTATTATTTACGTTTTCAACCATTTAACTTGTTTCCTTTTCCGTTCTTTAATTAGATATGCAAATTTTTTATATATGTTGTTAAATATACTTATAAATTCATCCATCTTTTAATTACGGTGGGAGTGTTTTTGTATGAATGCTTCCCAGTCAACTTTCTTTAGTTTTAATTTGTAAGTTATGTGTATGAGCGCTGGGTATCCCGAATATTTCACCCAGAATTCACATATTCGTTTGATAATGATCACGGATGTGTATTGTGCATGTGTAGCCAGTGCAGGTTTAAGAAAAAAACTACTTACGGTTGACACAAGTTTACTGTTGATTGAGCACAGTTACAGTTTAGATCCATACAATATACTACACAGAGGATCGTTTGCTGGAGATCTTAACCGGAAGGCAGCAGCGAGAGGAGTGATGCTTAGAAACAGACCGCCCGGACGACGTCGGTACCGGGCGTGTTCACGCACTGGTGCGTTCAGATGTCGTCGGCGGTAACGATGGCTGTAGCGACGATAGACCGACACAATCTCATAAAATGTGTTGATGTCAACTCTCTCGTGCGAGTATTGAACAATACTGTCTCAAGTTTTACAAGAATATTTTTGTTTTCACATACTTTGATGGTCTTATCTTGTTTATCCGTAACGTCCCAGATTTCGTATCAGACCTTCGCGGCACGACTTCATGTTGTAGATTCAGCATTTGGGCTATCTGGAAAGTTTGGATATGGAAATATTTTTAAGTGTCAAGTTGGCGACGTTTCCATTTTTAATCTTCTCGACATTTTCAAAAATATGGTTATTCTTTTCGAATACGTGTTTGAACGCAAATATCACCCTGCTGGAATATTAAAGACCACCCTTAAGTTATTTTGGTCTGCCGATTCTTTCGATGATTCCGATTCCGATTATTCAGATGAAAATATATTCCGAGCAGATTGTATTTTATTCTAACACCGCCAGATTATCTGCAGAGTGTAGTTATTCATTTGTGGACGTGGCTTGGCTTGGTCATGGCTTAATAATGTTTTTTTTTTTATATAAAACATAGAAAATATTTTATATTGGTTTTAAATACAAGTAGATCGTGTGCTTTTTCAATTACTTATTTTACAAATATTGTGTTAAAGTTAAACCTTAAAAAAATTCTGAAACGAAATATGGAATAGAAAATAGAAATCATAGAAATGGAAATCATTTATTATCAGTAATAACAGATAATAATATTTAAGCAAAATGCAATTTAAATGTAGCATAAAATGATGTAAATCAGTAGGTACCTACTCAAGAGAATCTAAAAATGTATCATTTTTATCGATCACAGTAGGGTTACACACATTATAATTAATTAAAAGTATGGTTGTCCGGCGAGAGCTACCTGATTACAAAAAATAAAATGAACATCTGTCGCACGTTTTGGCGGTCCATCGATCACATTTCCATTCAAATTTTATTTAAATATTGGGGCCCTTCTGAAAGCGCATAGAAATAAAAATACTAACAGTAGGTATGCATAAAATCAGCGATGTGTTTATTGTTGTACTGTTTATCATTTATGAATAATTAAATAATTTGAGTGCAGTCGTGTTGATAATTCAAAAGAAGCTACTAAAAAATGTCGCCCACCAGTTGAGTGACCATATCACGGGTTTCAAAACTAGCTTAGTCTTAGAATATTTAAATTATCTTTATGTTCTCACAGTATTTGGTAGATGCTCTCAAAAGTAAAAAAAAAACATTTTCACATAACGTTCATTAAACAAAAACACTTCAGAGATAACGCAAGTTCTATATATATGTTCTAATGGTCTGTAAATCATCTTATATAAATATAATCCCTGTAGCCAGAGATTTCGGTATAATTTCACACGTCAAATCCAATTAAAATATTATAAACAAATTGTTTCTACTGAACTACAGAAGTTTTACCAATTAGGATTTCGTAACTAAATATTTTACACTCGGATTTAATAAGCACTGGAAATGATGCTACGATGTATCTTTATATTACGTAGGGGTTTTAAGGCTACACTATTTCAGCATGGAGTCAATTTTCACAATAATTTGTTTCTTTAAATACAGAGAGTTTCTAAAGTGACTGTCTATCATATTATATGACTTTAACAATGAATACAATCTTAAATATTAATTAGAAAGATATACATATAAAATCAATTTTATCGAAAAATATTATTGTTGCGCCACCGGGATTCGAACCTGGATCTCTTTCCTAACCGGGAAAGGTGCATTATCCAACTATGCTACAGCGACAATATTTTTAGCGACAATTTTCGAACCTATATGTTACCTTTTTGACATTACATTGTGTTACATTATTTGAAAGAGCCATCTACTGGATACGATGAACGTATTAATTTGAGAAACAGGTGTATAATCATTATAGGATACAACTTTATTATTAGGAGAACACATTCTATTTTGTAATTACAACTTCACAATAATAATGTGTTCTCCTAAGAATACAATCTTGTTTAGGAAAATCATGCAATATTTATTTATTATACAGGCCTTAATCAGATGAAAATTAAATTATGTATGTATGTTTTTCATAATCAAAATCGGTAAAGCATTTTATCTGTCACCATTGAGTTGAGAGACAAAAAATTATAACAATTCAGTACTATAAACAGTTAAGCTAACAGAAAAAATGTCGACCACCACCGCATACTTGTTCCCCAAAGAATGCAATCTATATATCTGCATTTGACTGTGCATATTAATTAACACTAAAACGATGACATTATATTTTATCTTGTAGTTCTCGTGGAGGTTGATAGTAGATAATAAATAAAGGCTATTTTTGTTTAAAAATAATGTCTACCGTATCTCATTACTTTGAAAATTTTATTAATTTTTTTATTTGACATTTTAACAATTTTTTTATAACATGAATTAAGTATTTTACATTATTAAAAATACATGTTTTTTTTTCGCTTACCTCTTCAAAAAAGAGACTAACTCTTGTGCTTGGAGAGGGAGTTACACTATAATAATTTTATATAGAGAGTTATACATTTGTAGTCTATAATTAATTATTGTCTATTTGTGTGCTTCTGAAGTGTTCATATAATTTCTTTCATTTTCCGATTTTAAAATTATTTTTAAACCTTAATGATGTGCTTGTTTCAAATTTTACAATGTTATTTTCTATAATTAATTGAGATTTTTTTGTAAATATTTTCTATTTTGGGAACTGGGAATTTTGCAAAAAGTGTATGTGTTGAAAAAGTTGATCTTTTTTTTAATGTTACTTTGATGATTGTTCTCTGTATTATTTTTACCGAGTTCATTATATTATTGTATGTTTCTCCCCACCCAATTATTCCATACTGGAGTAGTGAGTGAACAATAGCAAAATATACCTTTTTAAAATTATTTATACTTAAAATGTTTCTAAATCTTATGAATATATAAATACATTTTCTTATTCTTTTCACTAATTCACTAATGTGACTGTGCCAGTGAGAAGATTCACCAGGTTCTCTTAATTTATGTATTTAATTTAATCGATATATTTTGTTATTAATTAATACATCAAATGAATTTTGTATTCGGGTAGAATTATCGATGGAACTTAAATGAATATTTTACTTAGATTGTTTAACCTTGACGTAAAATTAAACAAAATAAATTCTATGTTTCAATATATTCAATAATTCTATGACTTCAGTCAATCAAGCGATAATGATTTTTTCAAAGAACGACTTTTACTTGTTCAAAATGTTAACCTATTAAGCGCGTCAATATTTTTTGAACTGGAAAAGTATACGGGAGAACCGGCGTGACTTTGGTGAGACACCAAAGAAAATACCAGTACGTAAACGGTTATTCGAAGCACCTTTATTCAGTTGAACGGTCGCAACTTGTTATTGAATATTTCAACTCTACATATTAAAGGCAAATTAAGTTCACCATTGAATAACGGACGAGGAAAAAACGATTTTTATCATACATTTCAATTTAAATGTATATATAAGATTATTAAGGAGAACACAATAAGATTGTGTTCTCCTTAATAATATAAGTTGTATCAATGTGTCCAAAATTGAATAAAAATGAATTGATAATTTTAGCGTCTGCAGTCGGTTTACTCAAAGGTATTTGTGATTCCGTAAAAATAATGTAGATGGCTTTCAAAAATAATGGAACGATAGATGTATTCATTTGAAAAAGTGTAACATGTAATTTGTCATAAAAAATACTGACGTTATAACACAATTGGTAGTGTACTTCCCCGGATTGGAAATAGAGATCCAGGTTCGAATCCCGATAGCGCAAAAACAATATTTTCGACAAAATTGATTTTATATGTATATATTTATAATTAATACATTAAATTAGTATATATATAAGAACTTTTTTCTGAGATATGCGAATAAAAATCAATCCAGTACCAACTTTTGATTAACAAGAAAAATGTAAATAAGAATTAACGTGGTAAGTCAATCCGCTGTCCCAAGTTGGATTCACCTATTTTCACTAAAACTTGAATGATTGTTGAACATCACCAATGCCTGCACGGTTTGTATGTGAAAATTTCAAATATGTCCCGCTTATTCCGTACGTTAAGGTACGTTTACGTCACGGACAGAATTAATTTATTTTATCCTTCCGCGCTTTACAACAAAACCCACTTTTTGCGACCCAGACGTTTTTACGACAATTCGACACGCGGGGTTGACCGATCATAAAAATTAATATTAAAACAATTCACAAAATCACTTCATTTTTTCACGAGTAATTGCCATTGTTTTACTTTTATGCCTGATACGAAGATAAGAATAAAATGATATGAAATTGTTTATGTATATATATTTTATGTTACATTTTTTGAGATCAGTGTATTTTGATACCAAACTACATTAGAATTTTCCGTAAGTTATATCAGAAGACCCCTGTAATAGGTATTATTTCTATTAAAATGTATCTAATACGTTGTGCTCGCTGACCGGTGAGCAGTCAAAATCATCGATCTCTCAAGTAATCGCTGGCCATATAAAGGTTCATACCCTTATAAAAATAATTATAGCAATGGTATATAAATGAAATGAGAGCCGCACGACAATTAGTTTGATAACAAATCTTTATGGTGTAGTTTGGAAATGTATTATTTATTTTATATGCGAAAAACTTACGAGAATTTTATCATTAAGTATTGATAAGGAACAACAATTTATGGTGAATTTTATGGTTTCGGATCGTATTCTGTGATAATTATTTTCTTTCCTTTATACCTTCGTATAAATTTGATTACGTATGTGAGTGTTAAATTATTTTATACAATAATGCAGTAATAATACTAATGTGATAATACTGAAATCATTGAAATGGTTCTTTTGTGCATATTTAAAAATTACTTTTATTTTTCAAATATAATAAATAAATAAATATCATCATGCAGTATATATACATAAATAGATAATTCAATCTACATACATCTCAGAAAACATCCAAAACATTAATCTTGATTTTGAATAATAGTAAATAGTTCACCCCCCGCGAAGACATTTGTCAGATTTTTTTCAGTGACGTATATAGTGTTGTTCTAAATGTTACTTAAACGATTATTAATGAATGCGGAATATTGACATTCTGACAACAAAATTAATTTAGTATACTCGTAAATGTAACTATCTGATAAATAAAATCCTTAAGCACTCTAATGATTGACTAATGAAAATTAAATGGAAAACTTTTTCATTTTATTAGTAATGTCCAATATAAAACACCTTTTTGTTCTGATGGTACCCATATTTATTTCAAAATAGTAAACAATGAATATTTGAAAAAAATTTAACATTGTAATGCTATGCTGTAAGGTGATTTAATTAATGTGGATTTAAAATCATAATACGATCTAAATTATATGTAGGTACTAGGTACCTAGTTAATAAATATAATTATTTAATTATGTTCGTTTTTTTAAATTAAAACGTCAATATAGTTTTCTTGGCGTTTCATCTAACGTTGGATATATAACGTTAGATATTATTGTTTTGGTGTTTAGTTTGTGTTGTTTCATTAATATGGAAGATAATCCAATTCAGAATAAGCGACGCTTAGACAGAAAAAGGCAGAAAAATAGTAAGCTCGATAATGTAACGGCATTAAACGGACTGCAACAGGTGTTCTCTACCACGCCAATCATCTTGTTTGCGTTTGAATCTGAGGATGGGGTTTAAACACCAGTAGTCACGTATCCGGCTGTAAATAATTATATATAATAATATTAAAATTAATTAGACATGTAGTCGTCCTGTCCACTAATACATTGTTCCATTGAATTCAAATCACAATTCAAATTTACTCTAAGCATACAGAATAATACGTATTGTGGTTACAATATCTGAAATTAATGAGTAAAATTCAGCCGGATATTATTAATTATGTGCAGACTTGTATATGACCACAGTAAATTCAAATAACATAAATTAATGTCAATATTCTATTTAATTTTACGCTATCGTTCAGCACACGATTTTATTAATTTTCATAATTCAAATATTCGTGGTGAAAGATATTATATTAGTATATTTTTATTTATTTATGCGTACATGCATTGTTATATACTGTTGAATTCATAATGCCAGGCACACTGTGATGAGGCAAATATTTTACACTTTTTATGTATAGATGTTAGTTTATTAATAAATATTTATAAATATATTTAAAAATGCACATTTTTTAAATTAATTAAAGCTACAAATAATTATGTACTCACTCACTCACACAACTTGATCTGTGGGCACGTTTCATGGAGGGTAACCATTGTTTGGAAGCATGCTCGATCTGCATTTTTGATTAAATTTTTCATTGCATTATTTAACCTTTACCATACTATGATATAAAATACCCGAACGCAGACATGCTGTCAACTCGTGTTATCGTAAATAACAGTTAGAAAAAATGTTTTTATTAGCTTAAATGGCTGTAATGGCATGAATTTACTCTAAATATTGAGCATTCAATTTTAAAAAAAAGATTAATAACATCATTTAAAGCATTCATTAAGTCGTATACAATGTGTCTTTCCTTCTTATCTCTCTTCATTTAATTAGTGAGAAAGATACAATTATATTTGTATGTTTGTTGTTCTTTTTACTGTGAAAATAGTGTGTGATCTCTGTCTTTCATATCACAAATGATATTTTTACCAACGTATTAATTTTACAACGAATTAAATGGAAAAATTAATTGTTTTTGTTCGATTCCCTTTTCATAATAGGTTTTTCAGTAATAATTCCAAAGCGCTAATATTTTCTTTAGGATTATCTAAAATATAAATTTTATGTTGCATGTATTAACCGAAATATTACAAGTTTAATTATGATGGTAGACCTGTGTTACTGCATGGTTTGAGAAGGGTTAAATAATTTTAAGATGTAACAAAAATAAAGGCTTCTTTGACATTATATAGTCCTCTGGGTATCGATACTATGATTAGCTCATTTACGTAAATATAATTTTATTTGTGAATAATAAATTAAGATTGAAAATTAATCAAATATACATTTTTATCTTTATTTATCACGTTATTTTACGAGCACTTATTATTCTACAGAATTAATGTCGACTGTTATAATAAAACAGTTGACAAACGTTTACGATTTAATTTTTCTATTCGTAGTCTTAACACAATTTTCTACTATTTGCGCCGTTTCGTCAGCTTACTCAAGCGGGAAGAGGGATCCCAGCATCATTCGTGCGAGAATAAGAGATTTTACGATCTTTTTACAGCCTCCGAGAGTGCAACACGAGCTCGGCCAAGGGACCTCCGTATACGTAAATTATTTCGTTTACGAAGATCCTCGTGACACACTTTTTGTTTGTAACTTTTCGAGAAATTTCACCCAGTTATGATTTTATGTTCAGCTAAAAAAACATTAAATTTTAGTATTTGAAAATCTTAAACACAATAATAACCAAACTACCAGCGACAACTGATGCGTGGAGTTAATCGTTTCAACGTATGAGGCATTAATATAAAAAAAAATACGTATGTCGAAATGTCGACAAAACATTCCACTAGCTTTGATTATCTTTTCATCTAATACTTAATAACCAATCAAAATCATATCTGCCTTTACAAAGTTGCCTTAGTTGCCAATAAGATACATCTTTGTAATCATTCCTTTTGCATTCGTAAGAAGTGTCCAAGCCACCTCAACTGAGATCTGTCTAAGTGTAGAAGTAGGGACTCCAAGCCGAAGTTCTCACTTATCGCGACACTTCTCACTCGGTTTATTAATATTCCTTCTGCCTAAGATATTTTATTTCGTATCACTTTATCACTTCATTCAAGTTCACGGCCATTTTATATTACGTATATTATATTTTTCTGTGTAAATTTATTATATATCAATTATAGTCAATATTACATTATTTTTGTGATAATTTAACCATCTACATCTGTGACTTTCTGGATTCCGGCTTCAGTAGTGTCATTATGGCTGTATAGTGCTTGAATAAACGGCTAAGTCTGTAAAAACGAACGTGTTTTTAATATCTTTAGGTTAAGATTACTCTAATGTTTTATATATTTAATAACAGTACGTAAATATATGTTCAATTTGAAATGAATAAACAATTTTCTTTATTAGATACGAATAAGAAAAAAAAACATATTTTAACGAAATCGTATATTGACATGTCAACTTTTCTTCTGTGTATGGTAAGGGAGAAATCTTGCAAATAGAAATTGTCTATCCAAGATTCGTATGTCATTTTTGTACATATTGACAGCTAACCTATTAAGACAGATTTAATTACATCGATATTATATTTACGTGTGGTTTGTTTTGGGAAAACTCTTATCATTGAAAAATAGATTCTATTGAGACCTTGGCCGCGCATCGGTCACAGTGTGTGTAATTTTGTTAATATTAATATAAAATATAATTCCTATTGTTGATTATTTCAACTTAAAGTTGCAAAGTTCAACAAAGAGTCGTTTGTTAAAACTAAATATAATATGTTTGTTTGATACTGATTCAAACAAACGAATTCTGTCTATATTAAAACATTGTATTAATACTCTACTAATATTCACTGAACTGCCCACTAAACCAGACAAATAATCCTTTGATATAAATATCAAACGCGAAAATGCGTCATTTCAAATCTACGGATGGTTCGGATGGACTGCCGCCAGCTGTAGTCGGATTTATCAAGAATTCAGTAATAATGTCCAACTTCTTACTTCATTCATAGAGCCGTTGTTGATAATGTATAACTCTTTTTTTTTTCCTGGATCTATTCTTTTAAATAATTTACGTATTATGAAACTAACTGGCCACAGATGCATTTAATGAAACTTATATCATTTAAATAATAATGCTTTTTGTTAGTAAGTTGTTTTTTAACTGTCGAAACAAATAATATATATATATATCTGTTACGTTTTCGACACTCGAAAAATGACAAATTACGTCAAAAATATTAACATATTTCTTTATTTGAAAAAAATACAATAATTACACATGTAAATAAAAAATAAGCATACACACATAGCATTATAATTATTACAATTTAGCGTATGGCGATCAATAACGACTTCAGTTTTCTATTATGGTGACTGACTCGGAAATAAATAGTTAAATATTTGCAATATTTTAACTATTTATACAAAGACAATGTTATTCAAAAAATAATAGATCTCATAGAGACGAAGTTATTTTCATATTTAAATATTGCTAATAATATACTGGTCATAATAAGAGAATGTGTAAAGAATATTGATTTTTCAGGCGTATTCTAGTATAATGTGTTAAAAACATTTTACAGATAAAGAATATTGCTCTAAATAATTTCAAAAAATAATTAGATTCTCATTGTGACATATATGCTGTTTCAGGGAAAATGAATATCAAATTTATTACATAGATGGCGATAGTGTAGTGATATTCGAAGTGATTCCACATATTAACATATATACAACTTTCAAAAATTTGATATATATTGAAGTTGATTAGGTGGAATGGTGTACGTAGCATTGTGTAAAATGATCACTTAAGCCAGCCGAAGACCGTTCGTAAGCTCTGTAATTACCCATACTACCATATTTTTCCATTAATAATAAAATGCTTCATCTCTATGGGACATCTATTATTTGTTTAGTTAAATATTAATTTTTTATTAATAAAAAGCAAATTTAGTTTAAAAAAATTAAGCATATCATGTTTCAATTAACAATTCGGCATAAACTTTTGTTAATTAATTGTAAATCAATTAAAAATAATAATTTATTTGACATGTGCATAATTACAAAACATATTATTTTATATATATATATACCTATGTTTGGTGTTAAATATTAGGTCAATGATTTGTATGCACTGTGTATTAATTTAATGTTTTTCTTATTGACTGAATGAAATAATTCAAACGAAAACGTTTATTGGTCTTCTATTAATATTTTAATAATAATAAAAAAGGGTCTATCCCACATCGTAAATCATTATCTTCCACGACCCCATAATCAAGGCACCTGTTCCATCGTCGCTTGTATTTTTAAAAATATTTTTACATATAAACAAAATAAATTATTGTTTTAAATTAAGTCAAGTTTAGAAATTAAACACTACAATATTTCTCTCCTAGAGGCATATTTCATTTGCGACCTTTGAAGAAAAATCAATCAATGATTATTCTTTCGTAAATTTTCATCGGAGTGAAGTGAGCCGACGCAAGCGACTGCCGATGAAATGGAGGATAATTGAAATATTTCGTTTGTTATTCATATTTAAGAAAAGGAAAATTTGACGAAAATACATAACGGAAGACTTGGTTTAACAACTCACCATTTTCAGGGAAGCTTTTTGTTTAATTAAAATTAGGGGTGAGTTCAGGTGGGATCGGTCTTCCTCCCTGTTTCATTACCGACGCCGTTTTTTTTTTTGTTTTAATTCAGGTAACAGCCTGTAACACAATAAAATCTTGATGGGAAACTCTTTTAAAAGGGGTAGCATAATTATTTCATTAGACTTTTGGAAACATTTTTCATAATGATTTAGTGGGTGGCAGTTCAAGTTCCAAGACCCATCAGAGCCATCTGGAGTTGATTTAATGGTAGTAAAAAAAACTTTATTCATATTACATTTTCATGAATCTTACATTGAAAACTTCGAGGCGAAATAATTATCATAGAATAACGACCAACCTAAAATATTATTATATTTAAAAAGTTAAACACAAGCAAAATTCATATTCACCGTGATTCTAATCAATTTATTTATTCTTAATATTGTGCATACACAAGTATATTTATATGTGCTCAAATATAAACACCATAACATTGAAATATATTTTCTGTTTTATCATCCTGGCTACCAGTTTGGCGTGTAGTTTTTTAAATTAGATTAGTTAATATTTTAATTCACTCAACGAATGTATCTCATAAGTCTGATTGATTTTTACATAACTTACAACTTCTTCGCGAGTTTAATTAACAATTATTTTAATCAACACAATTAAGGATATTTAATATATAAAACATGTTAGATAAATCAAATATAACGATATACAGAAAAATTTATCTTTCAAAATTTATTTTGTCACTATCGGAATTCAAACCCAGATCTTTTCCTTTCTGGAGAAATGCGTTACCATTACCCCCGAGTATTTAACTAGGCGAGTGTCTTACCGCTACATCAACAAACTTTAAATACATTCTTGATTCGCTCAGTTATTAAAGGAAAAGTCCGTCCTGTAATGTGAATCTTAAGTCAGTTGAAAGAAAATAATCATTATTTTCCTTTTTTTGAGACGCTTTTTGGACCCATGCTGACATATTGTAATAAATATTCTGATGATCACGGAATGAGACATAGTGAGATATATCTCTGAATTATGTACTCGTATTGAGATTTTGATCTGGGGGTAAACTCAGAGATCAACTTGAGAATGGTAGAAAGAGATAAAAACTCAAACTCTTAAAAACTTCAAATTTAATGGATCTGACTGATCAATGGACTGACTATTTGACTTTTATATCATTTCATTCAGAGCACTATATCCATTTGGATCCCTTGTCCTTCCATTATGATGTATGACTTATGGGCGCATTAGCAAAAATAGGGTGTGTTTATTAATATTGTATTGTATATATTATTATATTATTACTACAATGATGCAGGGGCTGCTAGCTGGGACAGGAGATAACCTCTAAAGAAGGACGGTTTTGGGAAGTTTAATACGCGAGGGGATCGTTATGTCATAGGGTGACAGAACGTTTATCGTGGAGTTCCAGTGATGTGGGATTTTAGTATAAAAACGCTAGAAGAGGTGTATTATGAATTATTTTAAAGGGCTAGGACTTTCAATAGAGTTGTATAATCCTGGTCCATTTAGGTGCACGCAGCGATAATCTGATGATCTTATTCTAATATTTGACGATTGATATACAAGCGTCAAGTGAGGCGCGTGACTTGGTAAATCTTTGAAACTTGATAGATTACGAATCTGAGAGTTGTCTCCAGAGTGTCTCGCGGGAGCATGCAAAATCCATCTCAAAAATTGTCTCGGATCGAAAATATCATAAAATTGTCATCCATGTACACGTGCCGTAATGATGTCGTTGCGGTTACCGCATAGCAACACGAGCTCATCTCGTTATGCCGATATCAGCCCGGTTGCCAGGCGCCAATAAAAAAGGGCCGACACACAAATTGAAACTAAACACCGACCTTTTTAATATTAGAGAATTTGAAAAATACAAACGTGAAAGTCATTTCAAAAAATGTATTACATAAATAAAATTAGCACGTGCCGCTTTTACACATTTTTGTTTATTTCAGATAGCCAAATTATTTAATGCGCAATTCCTTCCGTTAATAAAAAAAATATATAATTACAAAAATTATTTTTTTGAAAAAAAAATATTACATGAAAAATTAGTGTTTACTCTAAATGTCTAGATTTTTTAACGTTATCAATCTAAATATTATAAAAAATATCAAACAGTTAATTTAATATATGATAATTATACCGGCAATGAACGACAACGCATTTTAAGGCGGTGCCTTCAATAATAATTCAAATTTTCGCGTTTTTTACGAAAATGTGGGTTTTTATTATTCATTTATATCAGAAGTTATACACTAGATTTGACTTTTTAAACTATTACTTAAATAGGATCTGTATACTCATTTAAATCTAATAAACTAAATATTATTTGTCATAATTAAGACAATATAATCATTATAAGAAAGTCCGCGACCATTAGATGCATTTTCCGCGTGCTACAAAATTGTGTTAATATGGTGAATTATTGCATAAACGAAATATATTTTCTTATATTCTTGAAGCCAAGATTACGGAGACAAGTGTGCATTGAACCAAATAAGCAAAATGTTAAAAAGTAATAGTGTTATAAATCATTCAATATGCAGGACATATTACCAATTTTCGACGTTTTTAAAATTCTTTGTTTTAGTGAAAACGTACGTTTTTAAATCATATATTATATTTATTAACATGCTTTGAGGCTTCAGCTTCTATTTAAATCTTAGTTTTATATCAAAAACACAATAATCACTTTTTAAATAATACATTTTCAGTCTTATAAAACACGATAATTTTTAACTTCAATACGCCGCTCGCTCCGGTCATGACAATTGTGGAATCCGCGCTGTCATAATTTTCGTTTAAAAATGCCGAAAATATATGTTTTCACGCATATTTCACCCACGACATGAACTAATATTGAATTTATTCACAACTTCATAAATTAGATGTTTTTTTACATATTTTAAGGGAAAACAATGTTTTCTTGAACAAATTAACATTTTATGTACATTGTTTTTATGTATGTTGTAATTAAATATATCGTTTATATATAACACTGTTGATTTTTAAACACAAGGTGTCTGTTATATAAATAGTATATAATTATGAAACAGACATATCACAAAAACGGCAACAGGGCGTTTTTAATCGATATCATTAAACAAAGCTGAATTTTAAATTTAGATCATTATTTTAAGCGACCATCTAAATATATGTAGGTACTTTGTCTAATTTCAAAACATATTCATATATATGAATTAGGTACTAAATAAATTATTTCATTTTCGATAGATTAATTCAAATGATAACACTCATTCCATAATATTAATATGAGAAACTTCACTTCAAGCATCACTCCAATCCAAAATGTCTTAGTTAAATCTCTTCAGTGTAATCTATATATTTTACGTAAGCCATTTTTAAAGTAAAAATCGTTTGCATAATTGTAGTCAAAAATATTTTTAAAAACGGTATTTTTAACAAATTCTAATAAAATTTTATTGCAATATATAAATATTTGGTGAAAAACGTTACATTTTTAAATAATTGAATATTAAATCGTAAAAAAATATGGTAATCCTTTTTGATGTGTTGAAAGAAAATAAAGTTAAATTGATATCAATGTTCATTTCCCGCATTGTCACCTCCCTATGTCTGGCGCCCTGAGGCCCTCCCGGTCGTCTAATGGAGATGTATAAATGAAGATTTAAAGCAAATTTTCCCATTACTTACCGTCCGACTTCTGCGTCACGCCTAACACCAGTGTCGCCTTTGTCACTGTAGATGTCACTATCGCTAGTCGTTTATATCAATACAACCATTGCCATCGTATGGATATAGCTACTATATAGATCATTTAAATAGATCACCAGTCACGTTCGTGGGAAATTAAACTAATACTAATTAAATGAGTTAACTGGAAAGATATACAAAAAAAAACCGAATCTAGACCTCTTCCTATTTGGGAAAAGCGCGTTACCATTTTCACTATAGCAATCGAATACGTTTTTGACAAATTTTTAACTTATATTCTATAATTTTTACAATTATGATACATCTATTATTCCATTTTTAAAAACAAAATACCACAGAACTATGTTCTGAAAATGCAACTGTAACAAAATACATTTTATATGCGGAGAAATATAAAATAAATTATTAAGGAGAACACATTCTTATTGAGAAGTTGTAATTATTCAAAACGTTGAAATACATATTAAATCAATTTTATGGAAAAATATTGTTGCTGCAAAATTTAATATAAATATAAAATATATTCTTTTTTCTTCAATGGAGTTTTTGTTTTCATATTTACATTATATTTAAATTATAGACTTACACTTTTTTTTTCCAGTTAAAATAGTAAGTTTCCTATAATGTTACATGGTAATAACGGTGGCATATTATTTTTATAGTCACAAATAATGTGTGATAACTCTAAAAGTGTCAAATACAAATTAAATGTATTAATTAGAAAGATGGACATATAAAATCAATTTTATCGATAAATATTGTTGTTGTTACCGGGATTTGAACCTGGATCTCTTTCAATCCGGATAGATATATCAAAATATTATGCTGCAACACACAGTATATTGACGAAAAATCTTCGAACATATATGTTACACTTTTCAAATTGACACATCTAAGATAAAGAGATCCAGGTTCGAATTTCGGTAGCAACAACAATATATTTTTCGATAAAATTATTTTTATATCTATATCTTTATAATTAATACATTTAATTAGTATTTAAAATATCACAGACCCGTGTTCTGAATAATTACAACTTCACAATGAGAATGTTCTCTTTAATAATCTAAAAATGTTATTTAGTTTTTTGTGCATGTTGGCTTAACTACCAACTTTTTAACAGTCATTTGTTAAAAATACAATTTGTCACGTTCATTATATATATATAACAAGAACTGTACAACATTATTTTACTATCTTCATCATCATCATCATTACTACTGGCTTCACACCCTCTGGTGGGTCTAAGCTTCTTCAATAATTGTCCTTTATTGTTCCATATTACGATCCATTTCTCTCCAATTTTGGATTTCTAAGCGAATTTGACCTTCCAAGCTTTTACACCCTATTATTCATATGCGATGATTTAATTAAGAGTAACAAGACAATAATAAAGTGATTGATACAATCCTGGAAATGAATCTAGACAGTTGAAATTCAAGACCCGGGATGGGAATTTCCTCTTCAATTTTATCCACTTGATTTCGTTTCTTCAATCCCGAAAGACTGACGGCCGTAGAATACAGGATCTAATTACTATCGAGTATAATGACTTCCATAAAACAAATACAGTATGTATATCTAGACACTAACTCGTACAACTTGTGTAACTTCGGACATTTCCGGGTATTTATTAGGGTCTGGGTCTCCCGCTGGGGGTTGCTGGGATGGGCGACGCTTGGAAGAGCAGTGGCTAGAGAGACCTAACGGAACATTCTACTGGCTCTCCCTCGCACTCTTGCGACCTGGACAGGGTGAATTTCTGCCGGACTGTGACCGAGTTCTGCGACTGAAAGACATAAATGTGACGTCTACCCTCCCCTTTTGGGGGTGTGTGATTTCTACAGCTTCTTTCTAACTGCCTTTTGAAATTAATGTGACAACAAGTGTCTCATATTGTACAGGCATGGTTCCGGTACGACAATACCGGAGCCAACCTATGATGGTATTATGATGATATGACTGAATGTAATAAAATAAATAAAAATATGTGTAATTATGACGAATCGAAGCGAGGGTAAACAACTCTCAAAACGATTCAGGTTTAAATAAATAAATAAAATAAAAACTGATGTAACTCGCTCTAGGATAAGCTAAGCCAGGAACGCTAGTGATCAGTGGTCAGTCTCTATTAGAAATAGCACAGTACATGGCACCACTATTCCAAGCGCACTTAGTTTGAGTGTGCGACGTTTGGACTGCTCCCGATAACTACGTACTACTAAACTCCATCCGTATTAAAGTGGCAAGTGTAAACAGCATGTTATGAGCTTTACCATTATTACGTGAAGTGTAAATTCTCATAATAAAATGAAGTACTGTTTTTATACATCAATGCCTTCAGTAATTGTTGTTCAGTCATCCTATTTTCCAATCTCAGCTTGTGAAAAATCTTCAAAAGGAATAAATAGTTTCATATTTGACCACATTTGTAACACACTAGAATATTGAAATCATTCAGAAACTTTTGTATCGCAGTAAATGAAATTGTTATTTGGTTCCTAAAAACTGGCTACACTAAAGCCGAGTACTGTCAAGTGGCTAGTTTACACACGACACGACGCTTTAGAATGGTTGTCTAGTATTGTCACGTGCGGAAAAATTCGTTTCTCAGATTGTGGACAAAAAATACAAATGCTCGAAAAAAACTCTGCAATTTTCAATATTCCCTATAGTGAAACAAACAAAACGAAATTAGGTAGATTATTTTTACATTTGTTTTTCAAGTATCGTAGTGTTTTTCATTAAAGGTCTGCTATGAAACGGAGTTTACGCAGTCTTTTTCTAAAAAGATTTAATATTTGAGTTAAAATATATGCTAAAAGTTATGTTGAATATGCAGACCAATTATGTTGTCAATACATTACTTAATACTAATAACCCACGGGCCCTATATGCCTTTACAAATGCGCTACGTTTCATTGCCGAAAGGCGTCTTGGCTGAACAGTTTTATTTATTTTTGGGAGCACCACTGGTACTGGCGTAGCGTAACATAATATATTCTCACGCAAATTAAATTAAAAAATAATTGTGTGAAAATTATGTAGGTAAATAATTAATGTTTTATAAACAATCTCGCGTGTGGTGGGGTTCAAACCTTCGCATCCAGAGACAATCTAATCTAAGACGCCTTAAGCTCCTTTTTTTAACATAAATATCGTTCGGTATTTATGACAGGACCAGATCGCCGGTCGTCGTGCGCGTGTTGATGCTATATTAGGTTTACTATATATATATCTGCCCCCCCCCCCCCTCCCTTACCCTTACCACAGAGCACGACTTTTTCTGTGTGTTATCTATGACTTTTGAACTGTCAAAAAGTGAACGTTCTGCTGTGTGTTTGTTACACTAATCATTTTGCGTGCAGTTATGAGAACATCATTAAAAGATCTTGCATTAGTGGAGATGAAAAAATAGAAATCATTTACAAGATATTATTTTTCATTTATACATAAAAAAATATAATGAAAAAATAAATAATAAAGTTACAAAAAAATATTTTTAAATGATAAGGTGACTCATCCTGTATACATATTAATAAAAATGTAATGAGGCTTGAACCCCCAACCGCTTGGTGACTAAGCAAACGTCTTTTCGCTACACCAAACAAGCACGTGTTATTCTCATTAATTTTAGTTCAACTAATGGATGTTTGAATGTTTACGTAGGATACAAAAGTAATCTGATATATATTTATGTATTAAGATATAAAATAAAATAATTTTATCGTGGCTAAGGCGAATAAAACATTTTCTCCCTACGCCAATGCTTTAATTGTAAACTAATGTATTCGACTTGACGTTATGTTGCTGTAAGTATTACTATGCAGTTCATCCATTAGAAAACATGCGACACAGGGCTAGGGTTATCAGATGCAAAAGTTTAAAAAAAGGGGGACAATCTATTCTGAAATCAATTAAAACGGAAAACATTTCAAAATAAAATAAAATTAAAAATTGAATAATAGATGTATTAATTATAAAAAAAAACTTATAAATTCAAAATGTAATCGGTTGATATGGCGAATGTTCCAGGTTCGTACCCCAGCAGCAACCGAATATATTTTTTCTGTATATCATTCTAATTGATTAATTTAATTTTAATTTGAAAAAATAAGATAGAAGTTTTTATTACATATAAGAATCAATATTAACGTAAACATAAGAAAAACGCGGCACTCATGTCATATCTTACAGCTCCCACATAGAATATATTTTTACCCCATTTTACATTGAACATCTTTTAATGTACTGAAATTTTCTAACGCTCATACAGAACATTTTTAACGTTCTGCAGGAGCCACCGATCAAACATATATAACGTTAATAATCTCATATGATACTGATACTATGTATATATCGGATTGGAAGAATGAATTCAAGTTAGAAAATTTATCTATTTGATTATAGGCCACGTTCAAAAACAACCGCGGGTGATCTGAATTGAGTATGTGAAGCAGTAAAATAAAAACAACATAAAGGACATTTTAAGATGGAAGAAATACACTATATTTTAATTTGAGAATGAAAAACATATCTTTTTTTTCTAGATAACGTATATTTCTTCTTCTTTTTCCGCGGCATTACATCCCAAGATATGATTTGGCTTCCTCCATAATGCTTTCCATATTCCTGACCATTCTTCTCCAGTTTCCGGACTCTCCCATCTTGCTCCAATCCTCTTCCATACGGTCAACCTATCTAGGTCGATTCCACTGGGGTAATCCACTAGGTATAATCTTTGGTGTCCTGTAATATGACATTATTTCAACGTGGCCAGCCATGAAGACTTACAGCCATAGAGAATCTTAAGATTATTATTTATTTTTTTATAGATGTATTTAAACTCATTTTAGTGGTTAATAAAACAAAGATAATAAATAAAAATATGAATCTTAACCACAAAGATAACATTGCTGATTTTAAAAGTATAATCTTAAGATTGTTTCTTACCCAATTAAGTTTCGATTTATGTTTATTTTTAAGTTCCATTACAAAAAAGGTGGACATTTTAAGCAGAAGGAGGACTCCATATTTCAATTAAAGAATAAATGACATATTCTTATTTTAGATATCATATAGTGATCCTACATAAAACCGTATGTAATACGGATAACTACTTTTGTATTTTGGCTTTGGTACTTCTTTTATAAAATACAGATACTGTAATTTATTTTTTCTAAATCCAAAGAAAATATCTTATATCCCAAGAAAGATAATCAACATTTAAGTTTTTTTTCCAATCGCGAATCAGAAAAAAATATATTAGATGATATGTTGTTTCCGAAGAATATTCAATTCCTGGCGATTGTTCCAGCCAGGGATTAAACGACGACCTTTCCCCGCAGCTGCCATAACTTTTTGACAGAGGTTTTATTCAATTACCGGTTTGGCCTTTGTAAATTGAACAAAACCAAGGAAAACAATTTAAATAACACACAAATTTCTTACAAAATACACATCCATTTAGAAATATTTATTTATTGATTACTAGAGCAGATAAGCAGTCGACAATCACCGATTCGCCGGTCACAGGTTCTCATCGGCTTTCGCCGATTGCCTGTTGCTAGACCCTGCGGGCGGCTTCGCGGCCATTCGTAACTGCTGCGCGGTTCGGATCTCAATAAAATCTAAATTTTAATGATAGAGCTTTCCCCAAAACAAAACACACGTAAATAAAATCTCTAAATAATTTAAATTATTCCACCTTTGTAAGTTAGCTGTCAAATTGAACAAAAATGACATCTAGATGACGTATAAGATTCAGGCAGATAGACAATAATGAACACAAAAATGCTATTTTATCAGTATAATGCTGTATATATCGGAGGTGGAGTTCTACTCCATCCCAAACAATAAACTACGAGTATTATACTTAATAGCAATATTATTATAATAAGTTTTTCTTATGTTTATCATGATATATTATATTATTTTATATTCACTTCTGTTACAACAAAAAATTGTATGTCAATAAAGTCTAATAAATAAATGTGCATTTAAGTAAAGACGGAATCGTGTGAATGGTTTTCTCAGTAGATTTTGACAAATGTTAGATCGCAAACCTAACGAAAAATCGTCGTTTTGACATTTCGCTTAAGAAAATGCCTCATTACATGATTAGTACTTACCATAGATAGCATAGATAAGAAAAGATGACAGATGTCAATATACTTCCGAGTCATCTCGGACGATATCCCTTAAATATGTATATTTTTCTTACTCTTAATAAAGACTTTTAAATTGAATATATATTTACGTACTGTTATATTACAAGTTATTTAATTTAAGATATTAAGAGCACGTTCGACAATTTCACAACTTTGGCTAATATTTTATTTACTAAAAAATGACACTTCAAATGACGTCCAATAAGTCATAGATGATAATAATAGATGGATAAAGAGTCTAGTGAGTAGAATGTACAATGTATGCAAGGAAAGCGACCTCATGATGAATGTCAACAAGTCGAAAGTGAGGGTGTTCGAGAAGGAGGAAAGCAAAATACCGTGCAAAATACTTGTAGGTGATGAATGTTTGGAACAAGCAGATGAATTTGTGTATTTGTGAAGTATGTTTGATAGAAACGGAAAGGCTGAGAAAGACATCGAAAGGAGGGTGACTGCAGGGAAAATAGTGATCGGCGAATTGAATCGAATTATATCTGACGGGAATTTGTCAACCAAGGCAAGACTAGCGATGCACAGTGGAGTCCTGGTACCAACACTGATGTATGAAAGTGAGGCCTGGAGCTGATAGAAGAGGAACGAAAGTAGACTGAATGCAGTGGAAATGAGATCACTTAAGTCTATATGCAGTAAATCTATTTTTGACAGAGTAAAGAAGGAAGAAATACGGAAATAATGTAAAGCTGATGTTAGTGTAATGAGTAAGATTAAGAAAGGATCACATAGGTGATTCGGTCATATGGAACGGATGAATGAGGAGGATGGCATCAGAAATAGAGGACGTCCGCAGAAGACTTGGCACGACCAGGTTAACCAGATACTGGAGCCTCAAAAATCGGTGAGCTTATATGAGAATATGTATGAATGTGGATGAGGCGAGAATAGTGTGTCATCTATCCCTATCCTATCCTGTCTGCCTACCCCCGCGGGGAAACGGCGTGATGGTAAGTTAGTTAGTTAATAAATGGGGAAACACAATATGTAATAAGGATTATTATTCCTATACCTTGAAGGCATAACACATCATGTATTTTTTTACCAAAAATAACATTTAATAAATACAGAACTAATATACTTTTTTCGTTTATTTATGGATATATAACATTATCTCTAAATCGACATAATTACAGAAATAGTGATGTATAACAACATCACGTGAACACGGCGTTGTATGCCTCTAATTACAGTATTGTTCAGTGACGTCCACAAATCTTGTAAGAAAAAAAACAAGACATGATAATACAGTTCAGATATTCAAACTTGTTCGTTTTCCTGAAAAATTATTTTAGTTGTCTAAATGGACAACCACCCAGATACAGATTTTAAAAAGCCTAAAGTGCAAAAAAAAAAAAAAACTATTTACTTCTTCAACAATTGCACAACAGTGGTAAAAATAAAGTGTATTCTTATTATTAATATTAACTATTTCATTCCACAGCCTATTCACAGGTCTTCTAAGCTATTTACAGATCTGTTCTGAACATTCATTATTTGTTTGTTCGCTTAACAATTTTTAATAAACAATAGCATATCCTGGTGTGCACCAAACGATTAATAAACATAATATCCCTTTATTTTTATATATAAATAAATAAATATGTGAATTGAACAAGATAATATATTATAATAAATTAATAATAATCATATAATCCCTAAGACAGCAACGCGAACGTATGTCTAAATTTTCGAACAATAATGGATTTAAGATCGTTCACGATCTATTCGAAATGAGTCCTATTTTTCCCTAGATGGCCCAATCAGGTCAATGACGGCTATTATAATGAGAATCAAATCCACCCGGAACCGACGAGAGAAAAAGATATTTAAACAATCCTAGCGGTCAGTTTAAACTATACAAACGTTGGTTTAGATCGGTCAAAGAGTATAAGGTTGCACAGAAAACAGACATTCAAGTTTGTATACCTAAATAGATATACACTTACAAAAACAAAATGGTCAGATTTTCTTCGAAAGAAAATTGCTTAATAGACGAGACTTTTCTATCACCGACGTCTCGATGGCAGCTCAGTTTTTTTCAAAAATATTTATCTATTGCATTTTTTACGTGACGTATTTACTTGTTTAATTATCAACAAGATTTTCTCATACCTCAACGTCATGGATAAAATTGAATTAAAAATAATTAATTGTCATAATTTTTCTTTTAGCCATACAATATTTGGAAACTTTAATGGCCCTCGGGAATTTGAGTGTAGTTAATATGGTGGTGTTGTAAATATTTTCATGTTTTTATCTCCCTATATATTATTACACACAAGTGAAAAACTCACGAAACGTTTTACATGGTTTTAATTTTCTGAAAGAACTGACCTCGATGAATCCCGTTTAATAAAAACTTGGGTAAATGTTAATTTATTTTTAACTTGCCTTGGGCTTGTTTTATCCATTAACAATTATTATGTTCTCGTTATTTTATTTTGTATAAACATTAAAGTGTATCCAACTACTTTAAAAAAATGTTATGATTAAGTATGAGTATCTCACATATATATTACAAACATACACACGTCTTGACAGAAGTATAGTGGTTTCGAAACCGGTCGTCGTCAAATTAATTATTGTAGTTTATACGAAGTTTTTTTAAATCAATAATTATGTCTAAACACAAAGTAAGAAAGCAATGTGTCGTATCATGTCTATATCCGCTTAAGCTTCTTTCATTTGATAGTTATTGTTTATACAGGGGAGTGGGGAATTAAAGGATGCAGAAAGGGTAGAAGGAATTCGGGAGAAGGATAGAACAATAAGGGCTCAAGACCAACCAGAAAGAACACGACTTTCCTGGATTCTCTTGCTCTCCTGAACTTTAGAATATTTTTTCGATGATTAGCACGAAGTACTGTGATACACAATAGCTGTTTCGGCACGCACTGCTAGAAACCGAAACACAACAGCACCGATAACTTTTCAATAACTTCAAGTCAGTGATGGCACGAACAGGACGTTCACTCTTCTTGACAGTTCACAAGTCATAGATCATACATAAAAAAGTCGTGCTCTATGGTAAAGGTAAACGGAGGGGGGGGGGGGATAGGTATAGTAAACCTAATGGAGCATCCACACGCGCAAGGCGACCAGCGATCTGGCCCTGTTATAAATACCGAACAGTTGTTATTTAGTATTGTTGTTGTAGTATTGTTGTTACTGTATTATTTATTTGATAAAGCAGTCGACTCAAGAGAACTTTAGCATATTTCAATAAAAGCACACGCCACCTAACTTTTTTCGTTTTGACTTCGACTTCATATAAGCACAGCACATTGTATTACGATCCAACGGATACTAAGTTCTAGATGGTTATTACAATACTTAAATTGAATTTTTATCAGAATAAATTATTTTAAAAATTTGAAAATTTTTTCTTCCATCTGTCAGTACCTAATTACTTATATGTCTACCACCTAAGCCTTGTCTCCTATATTTGTATGTAGTTAGTTTAATATGTCGATGAGAATTACTGTTTCTCTCGAAACTAGAGTTGTGCTAATAAACTCAACTAGAGTTATAACATTGTTTTATTTATATCTGCATTATGATGAAACTCTACAAAGTTAACGCCGATACTATCAATAATATATTTTCTCTAGTTTGAAGTGCAGAACCCTCAATGCAACAGCCATAAACTCACATGGATGCCGTATCCTTACATCAAACCTGCTCTCGTTAAACATTACCATCAATGTATGGGGTAATTTAATTTATCTCTTGGTTAACGCCAATTTTGCTGTTAATAGGAATCAATATTACAGCGGTGAGGTATACTACCCATAAATGTTATTTTAAAATTATTCAAATTCTATTAAAGATTATTTATATTAAAGCATGCAAAAACATATCAGAGATATTTCGAATAAAATATTGTAAAGCTCCAGGCCACACTTCCATACATCAGTGTCGGTATCGGCACTCTATTGTGTACCGCTAGTCTTGCCTCAGTTGACAAGCTCCCATTATATATAATAACATTCAAAGCGCCATTCGCTTTATTCCCTGCAGTAACCCTCCATTCGATATCTTTCTCTGTCTTTCCGTTTCTATCGAATATACTCGTACTTCCCACAAATACACAAACTCATCTGCTTGTTCTTAACATTCATCACCTACAAGTATTTTGCACGGTATCTTTCTTTCTTCTCGAATACCGTCACTTTCAACTTGTTGACATTCATAATAAGGTCGCTTTCCTTGCATACATCGTACATTCTACTCTCTAGATTTTGTAATTCTTGTTCATTATTCGCCATTAACACTGTATCATCGGAGTATAATAAACAGCATATAATCAAATCAGCCATTTTTGCTCCTACATTCATACATTCCAGTTCTTTCGCACAATTATGTATATATAAGTTGAACAGCCATGAAGGCATTACATGACCTTTGTAATGTCAAACCATGGTGTGAATGATTCATTGATTCTTACACATGCAGAACTTTCTTCGTATAGAGACGCGATTATGTGTACAAGTTCACCCTATAATCAGAGAGTACTTTTCAAAACCTTTCATTTATAGCTCTATCATACGCCTTTTGCAGATCTACAATTAAAATAATATTTAACTTTAATCAATTCATTATGAAACATATGGAACGCCACAAGAAGATGTTATGAGAATTAAAACATTTAATGAATATAAAACGTCCTTTGTAAATACTAAAAAAAAACTTAATTAAATAATCTATAATAAAATCAATTTTAATTGTGTTATTTAACAGTTAAAAAAAATATACGTTATATGTATAAAAATATATTTTTAATTTGTTTATTAGGGGATATCAACAGTATTAAGCTTTTTAATATTAATTATAAAAATTAATATTAAACCATTATATTAATTATAAAAATCCACAAATGTTTAAGTGTATGTCATGAAATAAAATTAAATTAAATTATGAAATTGGAAATAAATACGTACATATATATATGTAAATATACATGTAATAAAATAAAATATACTAAACCGTACCTAATAAGACGAAAATGAAAGTGAAACCGAAGAATAGGGGAGTAGAACAGGGTGAGAAGGTTGGAGTTGGGGTTAAAGGCAGGGGGAACGTAATGAAATGAGTGTCGATACAATAATTGGCCAATATCGATTAAGTGATGCTATTAAACTCGTTGGTATAAAATTGTTTTTCTTTACCTGTAATTCACAAGAGTTTTTGTCAATATAACCAAAATAATATCAAATAATTGAGTTTCACTGAACTCATTAGTATGGAGTTTACAAGGTCGCTAAATGGAATTTTGGGTATTCGATTAGTATTGGTATTCGATATAGTTTGTCGGGTCATTCTAGAAGGTTCAAAAATTTAATTTAATCGTTCTTTATTGTTTTAGATTTTTTTAAATAAATGTACCTATATCACATGAATATATTTTTATTTCAAACTGTGATTAGAGAGAGAATATGATCAACTTGGTTGTCTCCCGGGATGAGTCTCGAACTCTCAACCATTTAATCACTAAGCGAGTACTATATCAAATAAACAATCAGTATCTAGAATATTTTTTATCAATAAAATATTTTCTTTTGTAAGAAAGTGTAGGAAGTCTGGTATTTATTATAAAAATGTACTTAAAGGTGGGAGTCAAATGATTATTGACCTCTCAAATGTCTGGAGCTAGTGTAATCACTAAACCGCTTTTCAACATTGCAGAGACCTGTGTCAAATGTGTCTGGCAGATAAAAGGTTAAGTAGCTAGCGCTTACTGTCTTTCTTTAGCTGGCATATTTTAGATTCCCTCAAGACTTTACGGGCGAGGCGTGATTTTTTTCGAGGAACACTTTAACCTGGATCGGCAGAAGACGAGCCTGATTACATTTCTCAAATCTAGTTATAATCTGACCTCTGATTGTTTGCGAACACAATATCCAATATCGTTAGGTAATAAATGACGTATGCCGATACGTGTTTGTCGGCGACTAATGGAGATCACTAAATCTAACCTCTTTATAGCCAGGCACGAGAGATTATAACTGTATTATAATTTGCAAAAAATATAAATGACTTGTTCATATTACGTTATATATTATTAAGCGTCAGTATCACTGGCGGTTAATAGCTTAATGTTAAAACAATTTTAAATATTGTATTTTTTGTCATGTCTATGTCGAAATTATTACATTGAGGAGGGTATCTGGCTAGTCTGTAAGTAACCAGTTACGAATTTATCCATAAAATAAAATAAATACGAATAACTACAGTCATTACAGTCATCACTGTTGACTCTTCAACCCTTGATGGGTCATGGCCTCTTCAAAAATTTGCCTCCGTTGATTCTAGTACACGCCATTTCTCTCAAGTCGTAAGATTTATAAGACAGATATAACCTTGAAGACCTTATTTTCATAACTTGGCCCAAAAACATGCCTCAAAATTTTCCTTTCAAAACGTTCAATGTATACAAATTCTTCTTATTCAATTCCCATGTCTCAAGCAGTGGTTTGATAAACATATTGTATAATAACATTTTGTCAGTTCTGGACAGCATTCATTTATTTATTTATAAGACTTTATTGATATACATGTTTTTGTTGTAACAGAGGTGAATATAAAATATTATAATATAATATGATAAACATAAGATACAATTATATTGCAATTAAGTATAATACTCGTAGTTTGTTGTGTGGGGTGGAGTAGACTCCACTTCTGATATTATATATTATATACAGCATTGTCCTGGCTACTTTGTTAGACTGCCATCTGTTTTAAAGTAGCCAGTTTTTTTCGTGTTGTTATTTAATTTAAATTAGAAAAATAAAGATTCGACAGGAATTGAAAAAAAATATATATGTATAGTGAGAGTTTTGTAAAACTAAAGTGAATTATCAGTGTACGTATTGTATTATATTGGAATGTTGGACGGCAATGCTTCTGATTGATCACTATCCAATTGAATCATATATTGGGTTCATATTTGTATAATCTTATTAAAATTGGACAATTTCCAGTTGGTGTTGAGTGTGTTGTACAGTTTCAGAGCTAAGAATATATAGAAACGTTGATAAAATTACGTTGTTGCTCTCGGAACTAGTGTGTAGATGTTCGTTCGTTGTCTTGTGTTGTGAACATGATTTATTGCTTGGGGTGAGTTGTTGTTAGTATGGAAATATTGGACGAGTCTCAGCATATAAATTTATCTTACGATATTGTGGATATTGTCATGGTTTTATTAAATACACTTTATTTAAACCACTATTTATTGATAAATCAACATATTCCAAGATCAATGGTATAACAATGTATTAAAAATACAAGCGCAGACAAAAAATAAAACTATAAATATAAGTGATGGGTAACCGCTGTGAAAATAAATTTAAAACGTAATTATTTGCAAAAATAATTTGGTTATTTATAATATTTAGCTTACTATTAACACTTTTTATAATTTCAAAAAATTTCTAATTTATCTAACTGTAAACCCATTGTATTTGTATGTAAAATTTCTAAACGCTTACCAATGTCAAAATAAATAGTTTGTTAGCAAATTATGAATATTAACTAAACCCAGCGTATCTGTGCCACCCCCCATCCAGTTACATAATATTTGATTACTTAATTATTACATAGGACGTGATTACAGGAAATTCTGAATGAAAAGAATACATACAACACGTTTAACTACAATATATCAGCAACTATATAATAGATACAAATTACATTCTCTAAAAGGTAGGTACCTTTAACCAAAGAATGGCAAAGAATGAGACTGCAGGTTAGATAAGCAACCGCATAACTTATGTAAATTATATATACATACATGAACTATTGAATTTTTATCTATGTGTCAATATCTTATTTTTTATTTATTATTTAAATCCTTAGTATGAACATTTTATTTTCTCGACTTATTAGTTATAATGTGTGTATAATTTTTAATTTTTTTAAATTTGATTAATGGCGGATTGCACACATAACTCAATTACACTGGAATAATGAATGAGGCATGCGTGACAGGTTGTACAGGTGTTTTGCTATATCTGCCTATCCTTACAGAGAAACGGCGTAATGGTAAGTTTCTTAAATATTATTACCATTTTAAATCTCTTTTTAATTTTAGCCATGATAGAAATTCTATTGTTAGCTCTTAACTTTATAGAAATCAGTTAAAATATTTTTTAAATAGGTAGGTACTCGTAGATTTTGCCTGTGTGTCAGTGATTTTTACTTATTTTTTAAGGTCCACCAATTATTTTTTATCCTCTGCAATAGATAATATTTATTTCTAAATCTACCTAATTTAGACATCTCTCAGGCCAAACACGTCGCCTAGGGTTAAAACAGGTTTATAATTTATTCATATTTTTTGATATTTTAATTATAATATATAATTATAATATATACCGGATCCGTGGGGTTAACGCAGCCCAGCAGTCGCCATGTCTGCGTGACGAGCTGTACGTGCAGAGTATTATGTGCTTTGAGTACTCTCCCCGTCGTATTATTTTACCTCGCACAGGGCGCGCCGCGCCTATGGGGGATGATAATTATTATCCCCGCCGTCCACGGTAAAGAAAATTCCGTGATTCTTTGCATTGTACACGTACGTATATAAGTGTCCATACTATACACGCACTTGTATCTTGAAAAAATATTTAGATTCTGTAAAAATAAGGTAGATGGCTCTGTCAAATGATGGAACGATTAAATGTATTAATATCAAGAAGGTAACATATAGGGTCGAAAATTGTCGCTAAAAATATTGTCGCTGTAGCTTAGTTGGATAAAGCACCTTCCCCGGTTAGGAAAGAGATCCAGGTTCGAATCCCGGTGGCGCAACAACAATATTTTTCGATAGAATTGATTTTATATGTATGTCTTTATAATTAATATATTTAATTAATATTTAAAATATCACAGACCTATGTTCTGAATAATTACAACTTCACAATAAGAATGTGTTCTCCTAAAAAAAAAAAAAAGTGAATATAATTAATAATAACGCAGGAAACCTTTGCGGCAGCAAAAAATTTGGTAAAATGTCCTAAAATACAAATAAACATATAATATTCACATAATTAATTGGTGGGATCAGAAGTCGTAACCCGAATTGGATTTATGAAGGAAAATAATAACAGATGAATCTGGCTTACCTTACTCTAAAGTCCCGGGTTGGGCGTCGTTTTTACCTCCAGTTGACTAGCACGTTTGTTGTGAAGAACCGAGAGATCACTGCACTTTCGGAACTGTTGAGAACACCGCTTCTTCGTGGCCTTAGCGTCACGCACGGCGAAAACGGTAGAAAAAGAACACAGATCTTGACAGTTCGGTGTCAAAAGGCAATCTGTCCTCTCGTCGGTGAAATCTCTAAGTCATTGGTTGGCCCGAGCGGGACAGGTATATTAAAGTATATATTAGAAAGACAAAATGCACAGGGAATAATAAGTACTCGTATTGCGTCAGCAATACATTCATAAAATTATTAATAAATAACGCGTTAGAAAAAGTTTGTATATGAATCAATTAACTAAGTATATATACGGATCTCGCAAACTCAGCAAAACAACACCACGGAATTAATGCGGAACATAATAAATCATTTGCTTTCTATAGTGTTTTATAAATACATTCTGATATCTACCGATCTTTTGTTTATCAGCATAATGGTTAGATTTATTATCGATTAATTTAATTCTTTAATATGTGATTAAATAAAATAAAACAATGAATAAATAATAAAATCAATATTGAAAAGTAAAGGTTTAATTAAGTCAATAATCAAATAATAAAAATAATACATACATGTAAAATTGAATAACTACATGATAAACTAAACAACTGCAAGGTGGTGGAAATAAAAACAATAAATATATGGTAAAAGCAATATATACATGATGTAAACAATACTAAATTGTAAAATAATAAATACAGAAAATAAAAGATTACATAAAAATAAATATACTGTATAATATTTAGAACCACCGATTTGATAAATCTACTCTACCAATAATCTAATACATAATTCCAGTCTTTGTGCGGTTGAATATATCAATAAGTTCATAGTAATCTGTGCAATTTAAACATTTTCAAATTGAGACTATTATTTGGCGCTTGGCTATCCATATATTATGCATACATAGATTGTATTATCCGCGCTATGCCAGGTTTTAGTTTAGTTAATTAATAACGTTTCTGAATATTATAAAACTGTAAAAAATATATATAATTAAATTGTTACAGCACGCTTCTCGTTTTATTTTCAAAAATAAACTTCATGTGACATAATTTATTAATAGAAATCAGAACTATATAAATTATTATCTACAATAATATGCTTTTGGGGCGACATCTGTTTTTAGATGTCAGAGATTTTGCAATATTATTTTCAGTGTGGACGAAGTTCAAAGCGTTCCCTACGAATTTTTCAATTTCAAGAAATTGCGTCAATTATAAATTGTGTCAATAATAACGGTGTCAAGCTTTAATTTAACAAATAAGACATTAAAAAACCACGCATACCAAGAATACTTTTTAATTAGACATGTTAGTAATTAAATTACAATAAAATTAATAATTAAGTGTTCAATAAATTTATGTTTAAAGTATATTTGTAATTTAATTGACAGGCATTTATTGACTTTAAGAACTTTAAGGGCTTAAAACAAAGACATTTCTGAATAAAATAATTTAACCAATCTCTCGCAGCTATGCAAATTTTAGAATTGATTTATAATAATTATTATAGTAAAATCTAACCATTGTTTGATGATTATAAAAGTTTTATTAAAAATGCGAAGGGCAATCCATTATATTAAATAATTATTCTAATTAATTCCAGGCCAATCTTCTCATTCCAATTATGCGAAAATTTCCTGTGAATATTGAAGGATTGATCTGAGAGTCCTTAAGAAAGACCTAGAAGTAGTAATTTAGATCAGGAAAATTTTAACAATCTCGACATGATTTCGACTGATTTTCAGATGCTATTATATACAAACAATTCAAAACATCTGCGAACTTTACAATAGAGGTGATGTTTAATTAGTTTGTACTCAAAGAGTCATGGCAACATTAAGTACCATAGATAATAGTGTATCAGGAGTATCAACGAATATTTGTTTAGATACTGGCAACTCAATCTCAATTTTATGTCAATAGCATTAGAATAAACACTGAAATAACATCCTATGTTTACTTATATATAAAATTATTATTATTATTATCGTGAATCATAATTAATTATTAGTGTTTTCGATCGAATTCCGTCATATCGCTATCAGCAATATGTATATTACATATACACAAGTCAGAAGTAATAATTATCGATTGCCCGCCTGAGAACTAATTATACTCATATTATTTAAAAATTATTTTTAATATTTGCAAATAGAACTTTGTGGTTTATGTTTATTTAACATTGTTTTAAATCACTTTATGAGTTAATTTGACATCCTGGTGAAAAAAAATGTACTATTTTCTGTGGTTTAAAACAAAGTTAAATAATCTATACTTATAAATTGATGGATAATTTTTTTAATATATATATTTATCTATACAATGTACAATATAACCATCTATTTACACGAAATTTTTCTCTTATATAAATCTCGAATAGGTAGTACAATACTATTAAATCAACTGAATCACAAATAGGCAACATATATTGTACTTATTCGAGAAACAAAGAGTGTTTTATTTTTAGAGGTTTAGAGGTTCGAATTGGCAACACTCTTTCTAGCGACACCCAATTTGACAGCTGACAGCTGATCTGTGCTGTTTGATTTACCATTTCACCATGAATAGACTTACGCCAGAATAACACTTGCAAATTGTGCAAATTGTCCAAATTGTGCAGAACGCGAAACTTACCGTACGCTACATCCATTTTACGGTCGACATAATCGTTCATCCGAGCAAGTAATTCGAATAACCATGGATCGTTTTCGCACCACGTATACTCTAATTGATAATACGCATCCGCAGAGACGTCGCACAGTGCGCACCGAAGAAGCTGTTGCTCCAGTGGAGCGTAGTATTGAGGGAGGGGGACCCGAATGAGTCGATTCGCCATCGTGATTACTGATTTTTTCAATCCCAAATTGAATGGCATTAATGTAAAAGAGCTGTGGTTTCAATAAGACGGCGCAACATGCCACACAGCGCGCGCCACAATCAATTTATTGAAGAAAACACAATTTACGTAATTTATTAACGTTAATAATTATTACATAAGTTTATTTTAATTTTAATTGACACCCAAACATCTTAGCACGTCTCTCCCCCATCCTATAAAAATGGTATATATATTTATCCATAAGACCAAATACTAGAAACATCTCAAATTTAAAAGTAAATTTCATTTCCTCTTACGTATCTTTTTTTATTTAGGTCAATTTTTATAGATGTTAGGTTGAACCGCTTTAATTCGTCAGCCGCGTATGTGCCCGGATAGCTCAGTCGGTAGAGCATTGGACTTTTAATCCAAGGGTCCAGGGTTCAAGTCCCTGTTCGGGCGATATTATTTTATTATTAAAATAATATATTCTTGTCTATTATAATCTTAATTATTATTTAAAAATTGGTTAAATCAATAGAATATTCGCTGCGAATAAAACTAAACACTATTTATATCAAACATTGAATGTTTTTTTCAAAGCCAATTGAAGAATACTCAAATAAACGTATGTTTTTTCTCATTTTACAACTAATTGCCAACCCGTGGATACCACGTGATCATTTATACTGATAAACTGATAAATCTATTAATAAAAATTTTATCAAGAAAAGGACAATTTTTTTTTTTGTTTGTTATATTTAAAATGTTTCCACGGTTTAATGATCTCATACGTTCAGTTAGTATGGATTTTTATTTGTTATAAAATAATAAAGAATGATAATGTAATTAACAAATGTTATTCGAACAGATAAACAGTGACTACCAAACTGGGCTATATGTCTGTACTAACTTTTGTTTAGTTTGATAACAAAGATGAAAAAAAATACGTACTTGTATGTTTTATAGCAACATATTATTTTTAAAATTATATAAGGTTAGTTCTTCTTCTTCTTTTCAATAGGCAATCCACCATCCAAGACTGATTTGTGCAATTAATCAAGTTAAAATATTATTTTATAGTAAAAGTACAATAATATTATAGAATTGGAAATATTATATTACAAGTCAATACCAATGTCGTTCAAAAAATGTACTTTTATATAGATTAAATGTGGCGAGTTCAGGGAAAGAAGATGACACAAGTTAACCGAGAGTTGAAAATTACCATCGACGAGATTACTGTAAAAAAAAAACCTCTGATCCGCAATGGACAGGCAAAAAGGATTTCCTCCTCGGCACCATACTCACACATTAGGGAATCTAATAAGTTCAATCTGAATAAATGTGAGGCTACCTGGTAATGCACAATTCTCATTCTAGAGATATTTGATATTATTCTTTTGGAGACTTTCCTTTTGGGGAACCAGGGAGTGCGGGGAATAGATCTTTGAATTATTTTAAACCGATTACCCTTATGATTATTTGGATCCATCCATTGTGCAGTCCAAATAGAATTTGTACGTTTTTTACCATATTAAGTCTGTCATACATCGGGATATGGAATTGATGAGGGAAAACTCCGGAAAGAGTGGCCTCCTTGGCCAATTTAAATAACACATTTAATAAGGTTAGTTATATTACGGCTATTACCTAAAAATAGGAATTAAACTTCATCAAAAATTATTTATTAATTTATCAATTTGTACAAATACCTTTTATTCTGAAGCTTATTAGGTAAATAAAAAAAATATAACAAAAAATCTTTTAAATCCATCCACGATACCGTTTTTTTGATAGTTTTTTAAAAAAATATTCGAAACTGCATATCCGTAGCTTTCATCGTCATAAGATTATTATTATTACTATCAACATTCTTAATCTTTCTTGAATTAAATAACACCACAACAGCACGAAAAAAACTGGCTACTTTAACATAGACGGCAGTCTAGCAAAGTAGTCAGTACAATTCTGTATATATCAGAGATGGAGTCTACTCCATCCCACACAATAAACTTCGACTAAATACTTAATTGCAATATAATTGTGAGAACTGTCACTTTGGATTTGTGTGTATGGCAGGAGAGTGTGTAGATGAATGGTGGGGGACAAGGCTTATAAGAGGCCGTCTCTGGAGGAACGGGTCTCTTTTCCATCGCCACTTCGCAATAGTTATTAGTTTATCTCTGAGTTATATAATTGTCAATTACTATACTTAATATTTATAATTAATTATAATTGTTACCATGAAAGACTGAGTTATTATTACAAGGACTCAACCCAAGCAACTCAAGAGTACAAAGAGAGGATAGAACCCCAAGGGAATCTGATGGTACTTGCAAAGTTACCACAATAATTGTATCATATCTTCATCATGTTATATTATAATATATTCACCTCTGTTACAACAAAAATATATATGTCAATAAAGTCTAAATAAATAAGTAAATATTACTAAAAATGAAGTTGAGATCCTAAAATGTCATGCTTGTTGATCTAGCGGTTTGACACACTTGCCTATTGATCAAATGATCGGGGGTTCAATATTTGTCCTGGGAGACTACCACTTTAGTTATATTATCCATTGAACGACCATCCAGCTTAGTTTGAAAAAAATATACATTGATGTGACGTATTTCTCGGGCATCGCTCTCGTATTATCTTTGCCACTATGCTTTTAAAAATTTAATCACATACGAAATTTTTTAAATATAACACATTTTTGTTGTATTGTTATTGTTTTCAAAACACAGTTATATGGTATTTACAATACGTATGTATGCAGAATTTTTTTTTTTTTTTAAATATATTCAAGTTGCTAAAATATTTTTTCTGTGTATCTTTCTAGTTAATTCGTTTAATTTATGTTAACATACAAAAATGTGGTAATAGTGGTTGCAGTATTTTTATATATATATTTAACTCAACAAATTACGTAACTTTACGTAAATGCGTTTGTCGACTCGGTTATCATTTATGTAGTGAGTAGCTATGGACTAACATTTAAAACATACTGATAAAATTAAACAGTTATACTTATTATTACTTATAGTACATAACAGAACAAAGTGTTTGCATAAAGATGAATATTACAAATTGTTTACCTTTTTGATAATAATACATTTAATCGTTCCATTATTTGGCGCAACAACAATATTTTTCGAATAAATTGATTTCATATGTTTATCTTTTTAATTAATATATTTATTTCATATTTAAAGTATCACAGACCTATATTCTGAATAATTACAACTTCACAATAAGAATGTGTTCTCCTAATCAGTAAAGAATTATTAAAAATTATGTAAAATAAAGAGACATCTGTGAACACATTAAAATATAAAGTCAAACACATTCTTATCTAATTATTTGATTTGTTGCTGATAAAATTATAGTTTACCTTAATTTAATATGTTTATTACTTTAATTGAAGGGTTATCTTGTCGTAAAACTGCTATGCAGTTTGATAAAATAAAATTGTAATAAAATATAAATAAAATAAAGTAAAAATAAACTGTAACTATTATATTAAATTATTTTTTTGACTTATTTCGATAGAATAATCACTCTTTAATTGGACCATTCCCATGAATATTTATTATTCCTACAATTTCAAAAAAAAATATTAATATGACTTATATTGTGAGCTTTCAGAAAATTTTCTGTCTTTCAACTATGGGTGGCTAAGATAAGATAGCTACAAGTAATTAAAAAATTCCCAACAGAAAATACATAATTATTTCATATCGACCGCTATTCGATGTTGAGAAAAGTTTCATATTTTCTCGGTTTGCTTGCTTTTCAGGATGCACAGAATTACGAAAGATAATCTCGAGTACTATAATTTTCCAGCGTGATTTCACCCATCTTATGTTCGATACTGGCTTAGTATTTTGTATCTCTGGTTTTAAATGAGATCAAATAAAAATAAATTTAAATTTATTTTCAAACTGTGTGGCACAATTAATTAATTATAATAAAAATAAAACTTTAATTTAAATACACATTATATTATATTAACATCAATTAAAAAACAAAATGGCAAGTTTCCTAAAATTGTAATTAAAGCTCAGTGTACAAATTTCTAATTTTACAATTAAAGTTTAATGAACAAGTTTCTAAAAATTGTGAATAACTTTAAATGAAATTGTAATTAAAGTTATATGTACACATGCAAATAAAAAAAAATACTAATCTCAAATCAGCAAAACTGCCAGTGCATGCTTTTATTAACTCAGACAGATTGAAAGTATTCGGAGACATCTTCCTCTTGAGGCAGCTCATCTACTTTTGCATTTGTGGCGGTGTCACATGTGGAATATTGTAACAGAATTTATGCTGGCCTGCCAATGTTTCAGCTAGATAGATTACAATCCATTCTAAATGCGGCAGCACGGATAATATATGAAGTTTCTAAATTTTCTCATAAAACATCACTTTTACATGAGCTACAGTGGCTCCGGTTTCCTGAAAGAGTTTAATTAAAATTGTGCTGGTTGATGTACAAAGTGACACATAACATGGCGCCTCTGTATCATTAAGAGCTTTGTATCCCAGACAATTATCAGACTATAATGTAGAACTATAAACAGTTTGTGTACAGCGCCCTCGTGGTGAAATTTATTTTTACGAAAATGTATATAAATATAAAAATAAATTACTTTTTTTTAAATTAATTAAATCTCACTAAATCAAAAAAATAGTTTTATAAATATAGTTAAGGAGTTTCTAAAGCCCTTTCAAAGCCATTATTTGAATTTGGTTGAATTTTCATAATCACAAAACTTTAGGGGTTCGATTTAGTTTCAGAACCTTTTTCATTACTTGTATAAATAAAATTGAATTTATGATGAAATCGTAGCGATGTATATTCATTTAATCTTAGATTAAATAGACGTTTTAAGATTTTATACTGTAAATGATTTCGTCATCGTCTGACACACAATATTACGGAATTTAAATATATATGTAATTTTTATGTAGTATTGATAATTTCATCCTATGTATAAAATATCATATAAAAAGATGACTAGGCGCTCTTAGCTGGACTATATTGAACACAATTAGTATTATGTTTTTTGATGTTGACTTTGCGATGTTTAATTCTTCGTCCTTCTATTTCCATTTATTTCATGAACTAAATTTAAAAATTCTTGTGCCTTAAGATAGTATGTATAAAAAAAAATGTAATAACTTTTCAAATATACTTTGTGTGTGTGTGTGCTTTACTGCAAATACATAAAGTGTACTTTAACTAATGTACAGTTTGGAAGCTGCTTCAGCAAATTAAGTTAAATTCTTTAACGCCTTCTTAAATACTTACCGATGTAAATGAATTAATTAGATATATAAATTTAAAAACAAATTATATGACCAAATCAACAACAAAACACAATATTACATTACATGACTACCAAATTTAGTTTAAATGTAAAAACTATCGGGTGAATATTATGTTCCAGGCCGATATTGTTTTTAAATAACTAGAAAATAAAAGCGACTTTTTTAAACTTTGTGTTAATTTATCAATTATTTGATTTATTACAATTATAAATAAAGTGTGATATTATTTACCTCTGGCAGCGGCACAAATACGTGCTCTTTTAACCATATTTTTCATAACATTCTCACATACTTCACGTGTTATTTCAGCAATTTCATTTCGAATATTGTCCCGTAGCATCGGAATTGTTGTTGACTTGTTGACGTAGACTTTTCCTTATAAATTGTCGGGAGCCGTCAAATCAGGTAATTGAGGAGGCCAGTTGATATCACCACTTTTTGACAGTGTACTATTAAAACCGCATATGTTACAGGCCCAATTGATCCGATTCGGTTACCAAGGATTTTTCCAACATGTGACGATAACGATCACCATACATGGTTAATGCATTGCCTCTTGCGTCCTGAAAGAAATATAGACCAATGATACCGCAGTAACTCTGCGTGTGTATAATCGTCGGTGTATCAATTGAAAATTTTCAGTGCCCCAATAATGGCTGTTTTGCTTATTAATTAAACTCGCTAGGTCGAAATAAGTTTCGTCGCTCGTGATGATTTTAAATTCATCTTGTTAAATTTAAACGTAAAAATTCTTACTGTGACTTAAATTTAAAATTTACTGCTACTTAAATATAAAAATTCCGTTAATATTTACACTAGAAAAACTCCAGAATTATCCTTTCATAATACATGCAGATGAAATCTACATGTCGTTTGTGGCCATTGCTGCGATGAATTCATATATATTTTCCTGGATTCAAAAAACTTATATACTCAACAATATATTTTTTAAAAACCTTTAAATTTTGCAGTCAATTTATTAGGTCTTAATATGTTTGTGACGTATTTTTTTTAATCTAGTGATTTACAATTGACTTATATTATGACCAGGGGTGTGCAGTGCATACAAGCAAAAAACTGTGCATTACTAAAAATTCTAGGAAACAAATATAAATTAAATAATTGGATTAACATAAATGGAAATATTATTTTACAATTAGCGCCATCTGTGTACCAGTAGAAACTTCAATTACTTAGTTCTAAAAACTACGAGAACTCACCACTGTATCCATGACGCTCTTGTGTGTTCGCCACATCGAGCTATTCACATAACTCTGTTCTTTCTTTAAGCTAGTGAATTACTCAAGCCATATAATTGGTTATTTAATGAATTGAAAATTTCTTTCAATTGATCCGTTTTGTATGGAGTCGATACCTATACTATTTTTAACAGAATAACATTAGAAAGACTAACTACTGCGTTAAAATCATTGAAGTGAATTCCTCTTTTGACTAATTCGCGAATTTTACTATCTTACTGTTTTTAATGCGTTGATCTCATGATTATTCTTAAAATTTGGTGCATGGATTGATTTTTGATTTGGGAATAACAAAAAGCAATTACCAGAACTATTTCCTACGTTATCTTTCATAAAAATAATTATTTCGTGAAGGATTTTTAAAATTTCAAAGTGTTCTTAAAAACGTCTATACATTTTTTATATAGGTAAGAAGGTATTATTTTACGTTAAAACTTAAACTTTAATAATACTATTAATAGTACTCTAAAGTTACAAATAAATACATGATAAGGTCGTATAAACGACGGATTCATTTTATCTAAAGACGTTGATTAAACGAAAGTACATAAATTATATATGATTGTCTAATATCATTGGTAACAGCATAACCTTAATCTATACATCCTACAGTGTACCTACTCACTTGAATATATGCATGTTGCTTTTTGATAAAACTTGTGTATACTTGTAATGTCATAATAAGTCTTATTCCTCTGATCTAGTTGAATTCAAAGCCAACAAATGCTGTATCCTCAGAAATTTCAATATAACTTGTATCGTCTATTTCATTCTTTGAAAACTGTTTTGTTCTTTACTTCACACAATAGAACTGTTTAGAATTAATACATTTTTTTAAAAATAAACAGTCAAAATTTTATCTGGATCAACTACCACATTTTTTAACTCTATTCTTAAATTATTATTTCCCTTTTCGTTTCTGACATCTTTTCATCGCAAATACATAAATTCAAAGAATATCAATCGCCTGAACTCTCGCTTCATTTATAGAATAAGTTAAATAAAAATTCTGTCGCCATTTTGAAATTATTAGCTATAATTAAAAAGTTTTCAACAAAATCAATTAATGTTTTAAAGACCTTTCAAATATGGTAGGTTCAACAATTCTACCCGTTTTGAATTTGTTCGTGGATTAAGTTGACTCCTGTTTTTATGTAGCCACTTACACTCGTTTTTCTTTGGAGTTACATCTGTAGGTATAACAAATCAAATATATATTTGTTCAGGATTCGTAAAACACATTTTTGGCGCGTTTTACGAATCGGCCGCGACCCATGTTATTGACACCTTTCCACGTCCAAATTCACACCCATAACCTTTCCTTAATACTTGTCTTGTCAGTGTGCATTGTGACCTTGAAGTCAGCAGATGTCAACTAGACCGATATTTGTTCGATCTCGACATCGCGATAGCATTCGCGGTATGAACGCTCAGCTCCAGTGCACCAGCACTGTATGTGTGATCTTGTGTTTGGTGATCACGTAGTTGTTTGTTGTTTGTGTGCCGCGGTGAAATTGTGATTTCGCCATCTTCAATTGGAAGCTGAGATATGCCCACCACGTACCGTTTGTGTGAACTCGGAGGCGACTGCAGGTGTGACGGAGACGTCATATACAATGTAAAGCGAGCAGTTCCTCCGAATCACTGATCCTTCGACTGGAACCCCTACCCCCTCATCAACCCGTATCCCTTATATCCAGGTTCCCTTATTTACTTCATTTTCCAATTCGTTCATTAGATCCTATCGGCGCGGGATTTATGTTTCCTTTTCAATATTTATTTATTCGTTTGTACGTAGCCATATATTTAAAAAATAATTATTTATAACATAACAATGGTCAGAAGTCAGTTTGGCAAATTAATGCGTGTATGGATACTTGCGACTTAATCATAATATAGTCAAAACAAGATTTGTCTCGCGTAGGTTTATTTATTGCTGAGAGGAATCTGTGGTGAGCTAGGACATTGAGGTAGTTTTGAGTAATAGTAGGCAGTGACTGGTTGATGACGTCGATATTAAAGTCGCCTGTAATAATTATCTCTTTAGACTGTGAGAGAGTAGTGAGTAAAGTGCCCAGTGCAGTGTAGCGAATTAAATGAAGGCGGGCGATATATTGCTAGAACATGAGTAGACTTGTCAATGATTAGGTGCAGACAATTTGCGTCTCGAACAATTGATGATTGATCTTAATATTAATCATCTTAAAATAGTTCTCTTTGCTCTGTTTTGAATTATCCATTTTTTTATTTGGAGAAAAATATGAAAAACCGGTAAAAGTTTTAAAAACATTATATTTATTAAAGCACTTTTTATTATGAATGATAATTCCTATAATCTGGTTTAAAATATAAAATGAATACAATCTTCTGACAGAACCATCTAGTTTCTATACTGGTAGCCATTTATAATTCAGAGTAGCGAAGATTGCTTTGGTTGTATTCTAATATTACTGGCAGCGGTAAAAATACAGCAGACTGATTTGGCAACTGACACCTATTTTAATTGACCAATTTACACCAAAAAAAGCTAAGTTTGACTGTTAAATTAAACATTAACACAATGTGTAAAAACTATATGAGAATACAATAGTATTAGAAGTTAGAAAAAATAAAATAACGGAGGTTGCTGACTTTGTAACTAGTAACTTATATAATAAATGTATTGAGATAACTATTTTTTGAGGCATCAAATGTTATTTTTGACAGAGTGTTTTACAATATTTATTCAACTTTATGGCAAAATCATTAATTTTCTTTTATCCAGATTCATATACACTTGCTCTGATACCAAAAAGTTTACATTTGAAATGGTTTCTGTATTAATATTATCCTGGTTATTGCAATTTACAATCAAAAAATTGGACAACTAAATCTATATATAGATGTATATAAACTAAATGCCTGTGGGTTCTCTATATAACCATACACTCTGATTGATCTTAACCAAATTAAAAAACAAAATTCTAATCCTAATTATTATTAAAAAAATATGTTTTAATTCGTTAATAATTGATGAACTTTATTTATTATATAAGCGTTCTCTTCGTTCCGCATCCAACTGCTTACTAATTAAAGTTGAAAACCTTACATTATATTTAGGTACATAGTTTTCAATTCTCATTTCTTCGAAATACCATTTTGTACTTACTAACTTTGGTTAAAAGTTAAAATTAAGCTGACTTTTCTAAATAAAATGATATAAAGTATAATAACATTGTTTTAAGGTACAGAAGTATATGCCGATATATATTTTTTTAAACATTTAAATGTAATGTAAATAATCACTAAGTCAAAATGTTTTTTTATTTTTATAAAAGCTGGTTCAATTTTATAAAACATGACTATTTAGCTTAGTCAAGTGACCCCAACAGAATCGAAAGATGGGTGTTCTGAAAATATTGGGTTTCTCAAAGAAGAAAATATCAGACTTTTTATATTTTTTTATCTTTTAAATTAATTTTAGTTCATTTTATAATTAAAAAATGATAATTTCAAGTTTATTGGTGAAAAAGAACTTAAAAAAAGAACTCTTCTTAAAGAACATCGTTCCATGATAATTAAATACGATCTGGGGGGAATCAAGAAGCCAAACCTTTGGACTGATGAGATTAACTGCGAAAACACGTCGCAGTGAATAACGGACAAAGAAAAGTGGGATTACTCTTGGGGAAGCCTTCATCCAACGGCGGATAAAAAATAATACAATATCTTTATGTCTAAGGTATCATTCCTGTAAATAATTGTTCAAAAAATCACTCTCGCGATAGGTGTTCATTAACTGGGCGAACGTGAACTTATCTAAATATTAGGTTACATTAATTACATATTAAAATATATTTGATACGCATCGAAAATCTTTCTAATACTTCAAGCAATGAACAACATTAGTGTTTGAACTAGGGGTTGGGGTAATGCAAGATGTAGAAAGGTGGAAGAAATTTAGGAAAGGAACAGAAATAGGAAGAAACAGGACCCACCTGAGAGTTGTTTTTTTAGATATATAGATTTTTCTTCACTGTAGCCACAAGTTTTTTGGCATTAGAACACATACTCTGTTGACCTGCACAAAGTACTCTTGAACATATGCTTCGATGATGGTACGAAGTGTGACACAACAATCACAAGATAAAAAAACTAATTGGTACGCACGGTAGCTAGAAACCGATTACACATTAGCAGTACACTATCAGTTACACACAGCAAGACGATACTTAACAAGCCAACAATTAGTTCCCACACGGCAGGAAGTACTTGGCTGCAGTCAACCCCCCCGTTGGTAAACGATTACTGTTAAACTTTAACTTTCAACCGGATCAAACCATAGGATAGGTAACGAAAAGGATATATTATATCTACGTAGATCATGTTCACACGCGAATGAGTTATAAAGATCGAACAATTAGTATTTTAAAAAATCGATGATGCTAGAATTTTTCTGCATTTTTGTTTTTTTTTTCGTCCAGTTATATCCTATTTTATTTCCAGTGTTCAAATGTTTTATACTAGAAAAAATTGCTGTAGTGTGATATTCTCTTGAGTATGTTATAAGATATCATGAAAATAAGAATTTTCATATATTGTCGTAGATTGATTTTGATTTTGTTCAATGTCGCACGGTTACATTACATTCACGTAAGTAGATACCGGGAATAGTAATATCTCGTCAATACGGAGTTCTTTTTATGCGAGCTCAGATTGAATTTTGATTACAAATATGCTACGAATCTCTGATATCGTCAGATCGAAAGTACGCTAAATTATTTTGAAGAAAATTTTGTGGCCCATTTTGAAAAAATGCAGGATGACTAGAAATAATCATGTACAAATACATTTAAATCGTTAGATTTATATAATCTATAGAAACAATTATGTGTTAATGGAGTTATCGCGTCCGCGCCGTAATAATAGCACGATATATGAGAGAAATAATTTTTCATGTAGTTATTTTATTTATTATAAGGGGCTCCTCCTGGTGGGATCGTGGACTGTATCCATTACAATCATGATTAGTTAATGCAACCCGAATTGGATTCAGGAAGGAAAATAATGGTAGATGGATCTGATCTACCTTGCTCTATAGGCTGGACTTCGTTTTCACCTCCAGTTGACTCGCACCTCTTTTAGTGAAGAACCGAGATATCATTGCACTTCCGGAGCTGTTGAGAACACCGCTTCATCGTGATCCTAGGCGTTACACATGGCGCTGCATTCGGACGATAAAAAAAGAACACAGATCTTGACAGTTCGGTGTCAGAAGACAATCTGTCCCCCCGTCGGCGAAATACCTAAGTAATTTGTTGGCCAGAGCGAGACAGGTATAGATTATGGTTTATATTGGAAGGACAAAATGCACAGGAAGTCAACATGCGTCAACACCTCCAACAACACCATTATCCCGTATGATTTCTCAACGAGACTTTGATCTCTGAGAGACGCTTAAGGTACGTATGTACTCCGCGCATCATTCTAATCTATATGGGGTGATATGTGTAAGTCGCTTCGCACTAACCTATGTACCGTTCTTTATGAGTTCTCAAGTCAAATTTCCGAGAGAAATCGGACACGGACCATACCTCAAAATCATGTCGTATCAATGCGCACACAGCCTCCAAGAAACCAGCCCCTGAGCGCGCTATTTCTCTCACAGCCATCTTCCTAAAGTCACCAATAAAAATGCACTTCAGTGTAGACTTTTTATTACATATTTTCCAAACTGTAACTGTCCTCATGCAACAATAAACTTCTGTCCACTGTAACTAATTTTTTCTTGTTCAACCAGCTCTGACTACACACACATACACACATATGCACACGCACTCCGCAATCATATTTAAACGAACATGTGAGTGAATGGGAAAAATATATGGGGCACTCATCGATTCAAGCTGTTGTAATACATCCTTCTTATATCTCGACCACATTTGAGTAGCAGTGGCGTATCTGCAAAATGATCAGATGGAGATAAAAGTGATCGAAGTGACGACAAAATACCGGGATTCGAACCTGGATCCCTTTCCAAACCAGGGAAGATGCATTATTCAACTATGATACAACACACAGTACTTTTGATGACAAATTTTCGAACCTATATGTTACAGTTTTCTAATTGTAGAATAATAATAATAATAATAATGGAACGATAGAGACGTATTCATTTGAAAAATGTAACATATAGGTTCGAATATTTCTCGTCTAAAGTACTGTCGCTGTAGCATAGCACTATCCTCGGTTTGGAAAGAGGTTCAGGTTCGAATCCCGGTAGCGCAATAACAATATTTTACGATAAAATTAATTTTATATGTATATCTTTTTAATTAATACAATTTATTAGTATTTGGAATTGAAATTGTTTAAATAACTAAATCCAATTTTTATTATTATCAATAATTTAACAGAATCAAAAATATTTATTTATACGATGTATTGAAAAAAATAATTATGATTTATAATTACGTGCTAATATACGGCACACAATTAAAAACGAAAGGTGCCATTTTACAAACCAATTAAAAAACACGGCTCGCATTCTGGCTTCTACGGGTAAAAAGTTATTATGCGGAATGGGTATTCTGGGACGCAATTTTTCAGTTGAATATCTAGAGAACGGTTAAAACGTTAGTGATGACAATTTCATTTTATAAAAGACAAGTAAACTTTTTATGATGTCTATTTACAGAGAACCAATATTTGTTTTGTTTCTCTAAACATTTTCTTACCGAGGAATTGTAGAATTCCCATTGCGCCAACTACATCACCATCTGTAATTTATAACAATTTTTTATGTAATCTTAACAACTAACAATCCAGTCGCAAAGATCTGTAGCACAACTTATACTTAGAAATAATTAAAAATTGTACAATCATTACGGTTAATACAATTAACAACATCATATCAAATGACGTAATACGTAAGAGAAAAAGAATCGAATTTACTAATTGTTCGATATTTATGACAAATCCACGGATCGCCGTGCACGTGTGTAGATACTCCATTATGTTTACTGTACCTATCTGTCCTCTCCCCTCCCTATACCATTCACCTCAGAGCACGACTTTTGTGTGTGATGTATTGTCTATGTCAAGGAGAGTGGATGTCCTGCTATGTGCTCGTCACTAACTTGAAGTTATTGTAAAGTTACCTGTTGCTAGTGTGTATTCGGTTACTCACGTGTACGTGCCGAAACCGCTGAAGTTTCCTAAAGTTCAGGAGCTATGCTTACATGAGAAAAAATCTAGGTAAGTCGTGTTCTTCCTGGTTGATCCTCGAGTCTTTTTTATCCTGTCCCTATACCAAATTTCTACCTTCCTTCCTACATCCCGTTTCCCCACCCCTTGTGTAAACATAAATAATAAACTTTAGTTAAAGTTTCGAATTAAGAAAACCTCTTTATAAAAAGAAAAATTGAAGATTAATATTAATGTTTTTTTTTTTGAAAATAAACTCGACAATACTCGATGGTCGTCTCTGTATTGAAATTAGAACTTAACTTAATTATTGCTTATTAATATCGTTCTTACTGTTATCGCACTTTCAATAAATTTACTTAAATTAACTTATTACTAACTTATTACTGAAAAAAATGTGAAACAATGGAGGCAACCTTTGTTCCAAGCCATGACAGAATTGTAACACTAATATCATTTCCTCTAATTTTTTTACTTGTGTGAAATAAAATACTTCTGCATTTTATTTGTTTTCATATTAATATTTTGTGTGGTTTTCATCTTAACAATAAAATAAAATATATACGTATTATTTTATAAATGAAAATAATTTCCGAGTATTAATACGATTTTATCTTAATAACCTATATTCCGTATTCGTTTGTAATATCGGCTGTGAAAAATATTGTTGTTCCTACACGATATCATATCCTATTGCTTCTTCTTAGTGTGAATTGGAAGTCTGACGCCACCAGGCATCACTGGATCGCGATAACCCGATACCATTCGTAGTGTAAACAATTACCTCCAGTGCAGTGGAACACTGTTTTGTGTGATCGTATTATTTATTGTTTGTGTGTGCCGTAAGTGAACTATGGCATCACCGTCTTCAGGCGGGTGCGGAGTTCGTTGACTATCCTCGTGCATGCAGTGTGCGATTTCAGCGGCACCACCACTGATTTCGGAGGCGAGCATTCCTTCTAAATCCCGGTCTTTCGAAAAAATCTCTTTCCTCTCACCAACCTCTTCTTATATCCGTCTCTCGATTTCCTTCCCCATTGTGCGGTAATTCCGACTTACAACCGAAATTATCGTAATCCTCTCCAAGGGAAAAGCGACCCGAAGATCTAAATTAATTCACTCTCCTCGGATGAAAACTGTTAATTCATGCAACAAATATCTTTTTTATACCAAAATACCAGTGATAAGAAGCTGCTACTTAATAATTTGACGATAAGTTCATTGTTATAATCACAAGCTTAACTTTAACTGTTAAAATACATACCGCAAACGGAATAACTTGACTATCCAATAAAAATCGTATTAAAAACAATACCGACATATCAACAGACATTCCATTCTACAAGAACAAACAACAACGAAATAGTCAACACTGCATCAGAACGTAGGTCTTTAAAAATAAATTATTTAATATCTATAATTAAGCACCTCATTTTATTTAGAATAATAAAAACAATGCGACATCTATTATTATTATAAATCATAGTTATCAAAATTATTAGCGACGATGATGCGCTATTAGAGCGACATCTGTTTCTAGATTTTTCAATTTTCCGACGTGCTAAAATATTCCGTGATCGTGTAATGAGCCCATTGTTTTCAAATTATATCAGACGTCCAATTTTACGAGAGTTAGATTGGACTGTCAGCCAGCGGGAATCTGATCCGAAATGAACCCAATCAATCAACACAATGCCAACTGGGTAAAAATTTATTCACAGATCAAATCTCTTTATTGTAATAAATGTTCTCAATTTTTCACGGCCGTTCAGAATCATCTTCGAAGTTTTCTGGACTATTTAATCTCGTGACTCCGACCTCTCTTACTGGCACTTCGGATCCCATTGCAGGGTTGCATTTCTAAGGGTTCTCGAGACCCACTGAAAAAGGACATTGCTTATAGGCTCGACATGGCATGATACATTGCAATAAAATGTACGTGAAACCCCCAAACATCACTCAAAATTTCTAAATACCCGGTGACATAAGTAGAGTGGGATGATAGTCTAAAATTGAAAATTTCTTGGTATTCGGCACTGCAAAATAAGTCGCGTTGAAGATTTCACACATATACTTAGTCAACTTAGTCATCCGGTAATAGATGAAACGTGCACATAACTCAAAATTATGTCATTAACATGGCATTCTTATGAAATAAACATATACTGACGTATACTGCTTTTGACACGGTATTGCAAGCAAGTACTTGACATAATAATAGCATCAGACCGATAGCCATCATGATTTATCTTCTAAATTAATTTCCATCGCAAACTCGTCGATAAACTTCCTCGGCCTATATGATCCCTCATCCGATCTACATCATCTTCGTCTCATTTCACTGCTTTACCCTGTTTTTGACCTTATTGAACAAAATTTATAAAAAGATTCACCAAAAATAAAAATAAATCAACAAAATATGAAATAAAATAAAAATATTTTAAATATGAATTAAATATATTAATTAGAAAGATATACATATAAAATGAATTCTATCGAAAAATATTGTTGTTGCGCCACCGGGATTCGAACCTGGATCTGGAAGGTGCATTATCCAACTATGCTACAGCGACAGTATTTTTAGCGACAATTTTCGAACCTATATGTTACCTTTTTGATATTAATACATTTAATCGTTCTATTATTTGAAAGAGCCATCTACCTTATTTATACAGAATCTCAAATACCTTTGAGTAAACTGATAGCAGACGCCAGAATTATCAATTCATTTTTATTAAATTTTGGACACATTGATACAACTTTATTATTAGGAGAACACACACATATCACAGACCTATGTTCTGGATAATTACAACTTCACAATATGAATGTGTTCTCCTAATAAAAATATTTTATAAAAAACTTTACCCATTTGTGCTACTACTTTATGCAATTATATACAAAGTTAAAATTACCTGATATTAATAAAAATAATCATTTCACCATGTTCCCCGAATAGGGTCCCCCAAAAATATCTTACGTCATTGTGGCTCCCCCCTATAACAATCGAATCAGAGAGACCGGATGCACCCAGAAATGGAATTCGAAAAGTCGTCCTAAGAAAGAGTCAGCCCTAAAAATACATATTAATACAAAATAAAAAAATACCCCATACAGAAAACCATTTATAGTATTTTTAAATGTATCAAAGACGAATAAATACATTTGTAAGAAAGTCGGTTTTCCATTTTTTGAAGAAATGCTTTGTATACGTTTCATTATTCAAATTAGATTATTCAATAAACTTTCTAAACTGATCAGCTCACTAAGCTGCGTCGACCGTCTTCATTCTAAGCTGTTTCAAAACTTGGCGTAAGACTAAGAGTTTCACACGAGATCGCGCCAGGACAAGACGTCGAGGATTACAGTTTCTTTAAATTTTCTAAAATGAAATTGGAAATATTTACATGGTAAACGAATACCTACCGCTCTGAAGCGAGACGTGAACGTATTATCGGGGAGAGTGGGTAGAACGCGAGAATGGAAGAAGTTAGAGACAGATCGTTTCATTTTCCAATACTACTCTTTAACCGCAACCTTGTCGAGTTCCCCTTCTGTCTCCCCTCTGTTGGTTCATAGTAAAGATTTCTGGAATCTCATTTTAAAAGGACAAGATGGTATTAACCATTGGCGTAGCGAAAATTTTCCGGTTGTGCCGCATTATACTACAAAAATAATTTATATCCATTATAATATATTTTACATCCAGCGAGCCACACCTTATCATAAAAATTAATTTTATCTTTAGTGATCCTTGTCAGGTTATCCGCCTGCAATGATTATATGCTGCTCGCAAAACACTTTTTTTAGTTTATTGGTAGATTACTACAAATAGTAGAAGAATTTCAAGATTAAATTGAGTGTCCAGTAGAAAAATTTCAAGATTAAATTTTAATTGCTCGTAAACCATCAGGGTGAGGTAAGTGGAAGGGGTATTATTTAACGCGCGTAATTTGCGGATTTTCCAATCGCAATGAGTCACTGGTTGAGAACGCACCGCGCGTTCGCGGTTGAGCAATATTTAAAGTGCGGTGATTCATTGGTTCGTGCGCGTCGCGCTTTTGGTACTCACTTTAATATTCGACGAGTAAATGATGGGCCGAGCACGCAGCATATCTGGTGATGGTTTCAAAAGTTCGGACAAGAAGGGACAATGGTTAACCAAACTCCTCCGGGACCATCAACGTCAGCAGCGACGCCAGAACATGTGGCTCAAGTTCGACGTGAAATTATGCGCAATCCGCTTAAATCGATAAATAATGATAAAAAAAATCAACAGTGTACGTTGTTTTGAAAAATAAACTTTCCACCCATGAAAATGACTATTCTCTACGTGAAACCTTAGCGAGAATGATGCTGGAAAGTTTTGGAACAACACGAATGCTTGAAAACATATTGTTTACTGACGAAGTACATTTTCATATCGATGGCTACGTTAATAAACAACATGAGATACCGGTGCCCTGACAACTTAAGGGAACGCCATCAAAAACGTTTGCATTGTCCAAAAACGACAGTGTGGTGTGCAATTTCTGGCCGAGGGATAATCTGCCCTTATTTTTTTAACCAGCGAGAGACAGTCACTGCTGACGTGTATTACCGAATGATCGACGAATTTTTGGTACCGCAATTGCAGTTATTTCCCGGGTTCAACAACAGAACACAATTTCAGCAAGACGGGGCCACTCCACACGCAGCTAGAGTTTTAATGTAGAAGCTGAGGGAAAACTTTCTCAATAAATTAATCTGCAGGTACGGAGACATACCCTGGGCACCTCGGTCACCGGACCGTGCGACTTTTTTTACCTTAAGTCGAGAGTTTACAGCTACAACCCTCGAACAATTTAGGTCCTATAAGAAAAAATCCGCCGTGAAGTTGCTGCCATTGAATCGCAACACACGCTCTCGCATGTTCGCAAATTTAAGAGACCGATTGCAAGAGTGTCTTGAGAGAAATGCACGGCATTTAGACGATATTGTTTATAAAAAGTAAAATTCTTTATCGTTAAACTCCATTTTTATAAATAAAATATGAGTATAACATTGTAGTTTATTTTATTTTAGTTTATTTATTTTTTATCATACAATACGATTTTACGTGTGCATTATAGTACGATATTTTATCTCACGTCAGGTGTACTTCAAACGTATTAACGAACGCATTGATGTTTCAGATACTTCAATTTTATTTTATTTCAATACTCAAAATCATAAAAGAAAACATATTTTTTCAACTAGTTAGTTACTGAGATTTCACTAAATAGCATAATTAACTTAACAATATACAAATATTTCAAATAATGTTCGTTACAATACTACGAGTACTATATGATAGGAGAACACATTCTTATTGTGAAATTGTAATTATTCAGAACAGACGGTCTGTGATATTTTAAATATGAATTAAATATATTAATTAGAAAGATACACAATAATTCTGGCGTCTGCTATCAGTTTACTCAAAGGTATTTGAGATTCTGTAAAAATAAGTTAGATGGCTCTTTCAAATAATGGAATGATTAAATCTATTAATATCAGAAAGGTAACGTATAGGTTATAAAATTGTCGCTGTAGCATAGTTGGATAATGCACCTTCCCCGGTTAGGAAAGAGATCCAGGTTCGAATCCTAGTGGCGCAACAACAATATTTTTCGATAAAATTGATTTTATATGTATATCTTTCTAATTACTACTATAAGTAATACTCATATACATACCAAGTGATCAAAATATTTTTTCTAATATATCTACTATTAAAATATATGTATAAATTCAACATTTTCTCGGTGAAATAATTGATAACACAGATTTACAAATTATTTAAAAAATGAAAGTGGTATTTTAAAACACAATTTATTATAACGAAGACTTTCAGTGACACTTTCGTTTAATATAAAGGCGTCCTCCTTGCATTTGTTAATTTTATCTGACATTCCAAGTCTAGCCAATTTAACGAAACTTTTGAAGCGTCGAGACCTCGATATAACATCGTTCTATGTGATTTATTCAAGCTTTTGTAAATTAACTTCAAACCAAGAATATTGAATAATTCTACTGTAAATCAAGTCATTAATTTCAAATTTATTTCATTTAATCGCGCGGTAGTTTTGATATAATTTTGTTTAATTTCTACTTAGACATTAATTTAAAAATAACTACATTTCTGTAAACCATAGTGATAGGAGGAAACATAAACTATTCAAAATAGAGGAAATATTCAATTAAGTGTTATTTATGTTTACATTTGCATTAAGTATTTGAAAATTTCATAATTATTAAGTAAAACTTTATCAAAAACGCGACGTATCATTAAAATATGATTTTAAAGAATATACTTTTTTTTTAAAATTTTATAATTTTTAACTTTTTACATTTACTTTTTCAACGAATATATATTCTGAATATAAAGTAGACTCTTGATTATCTGGGGTGGTTAGAAAAAAAATTACCTCGATAATGTCCGCCACAAAAACTCGTAAAAAATTAAAACATGGTTGTATCAAAAATATACACACAACCGAAATGCCTTCAATTAATAATTTGCAATCACGTCATCAGCTGGAAATACCTGTTCACAAAATGTTATTATTTTACATTAAAAATATAATTTGATCAAATAATAATATTTTAATTTATTGCTTTCAATGTAGAACTATGTCATGATAATGCCAAGCGGAGATTTATAAATTCCTCCGTCATTTGTATTTTATGAAATCAGGACCGCAGAAAGTTGTGCAAAGTACCCCAAATAGGCAAAAAGTTTTCACAAAATGTTAAGGGTTAAACCACCTCCGTCAGCCCTTATTTTAAGTACAATTTGGTCTTCAAGATGATTAATTCCAAAATATATCTTCATATTTTACATAAAATTTTGAAATATGCATTGAATGGAGGAGACTTTTTTTAAATATAATTATTTCCGGAATTATTTCATTACAAACTTGCGTTTTAAAAATCATAAATTTTTGGAATAATTTAAAAATTATACAATTAAATGGATTGATGCCTTTGATATGTTGTGTTATAAGGCACACGCTAACCATACTGTGGGGCTGCTTGATACTCAAATTTCTTCATTCTGCAGGAATAATACATTGACGATACACTTGGATATAGATAGATTTTTCCGGGTTTCCAAGTTTTTGAGCATCTTACCGGAAGGAAATATAGCTTGGAAAAGCTTGGGCTTTAGAAGGAAGGTAGAAGAACGAAGAGGAAGATGAAGATCGTCCCCCGTTAGACCGACCGAGTGGAAACATTAACAGACCTCCGGTAACAGCTCTCAGATCTGCAACATATCTAGAAATACAGGAGTTCATTAAAATCTTAATATCGCAAATCCTAATCATAAAAAGAAGCATTTCAAATTTCTTTAATATCACAATTTATTTTATCATATATAATATATGTAATTCAATATATGTACTTTCGTTTAATCAATTTAAACAACGTCTTTAGACAAAATAAATCCAATGCAATTAATAGTGTTTTTAAAGTTTAAGTTTTAACGTAAAATAATGCCTTCTTACCCATATAAAAAATGTATGGATGTTTTTTAAAAACACTTTCTATGACTGAACATGATTAATTTATTGTTAGAAAATCCTTCAATTAATAACTAAAAGAAATAATTATTTTTATTAAAGGTTAACATAGGAAAGAGTTCTGCCAATTGCTTTTTGTTTTTCTCAAATCAAAAACCAATCCATGCACCAAATTTAAAGAACAATCATGAAATCAACACGTTACAAAATGGATCAACCGAAAGGAATTTTCAATTCAGTAAAAAGCCAATTCTCAAACATGAGTAATTCACTAGCTTAAAGATAGGACAGAGCAATGTGAATAGCTCAATGCGGCGAATACACAAGAGCGCTATGGGTACAACAGTGAATTGTCGTGGTAGTTTTAAGAACTAAGCAATTAAATTCTCTACTGGTATACAAATGGCGCTAATTGTAAAATAGTGTTTCCGTTTATGTTAATCCAATTATTTAATTTATATTTGTTTCCCAGAATTTGCAGTAATGCACAGCTTTTTTGCTTGTATTCACTGCAAGCCCCCGCTATATAGTAACATAAAAATAAAATAAATCCTCGATACCTGGTGGGATAAGGTCCCGTGGACTGTAATCTAGAATAGTTTTAAATATTTGACGCAACCCGAAACGGAAGTTTGAAGGAAACTAGGGCAAATGGATATGGTCTACAATGCTTTGAAGTCCTGGGTTGACGAGCACGTATATTATGCCGAACCGAGATATCTACGACTGCACTTCCGAAATTTGAAATCCGCTTCCTCTGCGCGATCTAAGCGTTACGCACGGCGTGAGTGTATGGCGGCAAAAAAAAGCACAAGTACTTAATGCTTCGCGATCGAAGCACAATCTGAGAGTGAACCCGACGGCAAAATGTGAGTAATCGGCCAGAACGGGACAGGTATAAATTATTGGATGGACGAGAGAGGACAGCGAATGAGTATTCAACTTGCGCCAACAATACCAGTTCCCATAAAATGTCAATATGTCTATCAAACCTTACGGCGGCAAGATTGTTTCTGATTCTATTAAATCTAATTACATCATAATACCGAAACGTTCCTATTAATATAGTTTCAAGTAATGTAAATGGTTGGTGTTATTTGAGAATATGTATGAATATTTATGCATATAATTATGGTTACAATTTAATATTTACCGGTGTAAAATAACATTATTTCTAAGAACTCCCTCACTTTAGAAGATTAAAGAAGCGTGGTAGCAACCAAGCAATAAATTATGATACGTGCGCTTGAAGACATGCTTTAATCCGTTTAAAACTACTAATTCTTTCAACCGTGATTATCTCCAGTTAGCATAAACGGTGGATTCCGCACCCAACTTTAAGCCAAGGTTAATAAATTCATTTATAAATCACGTTTATATATTACTAGCTTTGGATTAGAATTGGATTCTTGTGTATATATTAATTTCATATTCCCTTATACGCGTTTTTTAAGTAAGCACACTTGCTGGATATCCCCGGTGTAGTGCTGCGGTTACGATGTTGCGCATGCGCTATGGTTTGTTGACTCACCACATGTAACGTTCACATAATGTGTCCACCTTGTAGTGAGTGGTTGAAATGTTCAAGACAATATATCAGCCCGCCGTCCGTGATTCTTTTCTTGAATGCACGAAACGTGAAACCAGCTGACATCCATTGCCAAGTGTGTCCTGTTTTGTTCTGATTTGGTGTCGAGTGATTTTCATCTTTTCATTCGTCTGAAGAAAAAAAAAAGCCGAAACAAATCAAATTCATCGATAATATGTATTCTTAGTGTAATTATTTCAACGTTTCTTCCGCATTTTACTTTTGCGTCGGCGACAGTGATCTTCAACGTCTCTGTCAAATCTGGCAACGAAATATTTTCAGTGAAACAGCACAATCCCGGTGTCCCGACGTGCTACCAATGATAATCGGATAAAAAATTTAAATAATCCAAAGTAGAATCATAATTTCATGCTTCCTCCTTTAAATTTAGTCAGTTGCTTAAAATAGCCCTCGAATTTTAAGCTCGTAGGCAATTTGGCGTAGACGTTCGGCGCTCGTTCGTCTCTTCGGCAATCTCATTGCTACGTCTTTTATCAGCTCACAATCGTTGTTCAGAAAGTCGCACCTCTACCTCAGTAGTCACATTGCTTCATCAAACAGCTTGTCGAATTCTATCCGCTTCATGTGTTTGTGATCCATTCTATGCCGATTGCTCCAGACACCTTTTGACGTTTTTAACACTCTTTTTCATGAAAAATATTATATTATTTGAAAGATATATAACAAAAAATGGTCATTTTAAAACATCACAAGAACATCATCTATAAATTCTAGACGAAATAACTTGTGCAAATTTTTCGAAGCCATATCGCACTGTACAATAGTTTTTTACTACTTCAGACAAAAAACAAGTTTTCCGTATTATAATTAAGATTATATTAATAAATTATGTATCGAAGTATAATATTTCAAAGTGTAATAAATTTTTTATTTATTTGTTAATGTAGAATCAAAATGTTTTATATTTCACTCAAATTTATTTGAAGTATGCATTTTTGTATAGTTCCGCGAATTCAACTATTTTTACTACAAAAGCCATTATAAGAATCGTAAATATATATTTTTAATTAATACAGTACCAAAAATTAATGATATCTCACACATGAGCAATTAATAGCCATTTAGTTACAAAAATCAGTACCTACGTGATATTATTTCCATTTGTAAAAACACGTTTTCGTATATGGCGGCGCACACGCAAACAATACAAAATTATTTATTTTTAAAAAAATCGTCTACGTACATTTCGTTTTGAAGTACCTATAAATGTACCTATAGTGGTCGTCAATAATTATTCTCGCGTTTTCAATAAACAATTATTATTGAGCAAATCGTTGAAATTTGCATTTTTGATATTATAAAATAATATTTGTTAAGGAAAAATCCTAAAACAGTAAACATTGCAAAATAACCAGAAACAGAAAAATAAAAAATGTAACAACTTGTTTCTAACAGTTCGTCGTCGGTCTCCATTTTGACCAGTCATATTATTATTTGTGTTTAGTAGGTTGTGATTGTTAGGTTTACGTTTTGTTTGTTTTCATTTGCATATTGCATAATATTACTTTTGTATGTCACCGGCCAAATTTGCATTTGATAATAGTTCTCGAAATACCACGATGTCAATAGGACCGCGAATTTTACATTTTTTATTACAATTCAATTATTTTTCTGTTGAACGTAATTTGTATCCAATAGCAATACAAGTACAGTTCATACGCAACAGCAAAACTATACAAATAAATATGTGTAAAAAATGGATTGTATGATTTATGATTATAAATATGTGTAAAAAATATATGTATTATTTTAGTTTTCTACTTACATACGTAAGTGTTTACACAAAGTTCGATAATTGTAAAAAAATAATATGTTTATATGCTTTTATGATCTTTCAGACATTCAACACCATCTGTGTACAGAAGATGAACTAATAACATTCATCATCATATCCAACCATTGTCGATCTACTGCTGGATGGAAACCTCCTTATGACTTTGCCAGTCTATTCGGTCTTTTACCAATCTTTGCTACATTGTTTTTAATAGATAAGAATATTCTTTCTTCATCAATTATCTTTCCATCTAGAACTGTGACCCACCCATAGCTATTTACGCTTTAATTGTAATAATGATATTCTTATCCTTGTTCTATGCTCCAACCTTAATATTTCTTTTTCTATCAGTTCTAATAATTACCAACATACTTTAATCTATACAGTCGTACGGAGCTTCGGAATTGCAAACATTATCTGATATCATTTTAGAATTACGAGTATGTTTTGTAACTGTTACATTTTTAAAATATAATCATATTTGAACCTAGGCTCCAACTGGAACATGGTAAATAAGGTAATAATGATGAATTAAAGATCCGACTTCTAGCTAAAAATATTAACTTTTACGCGTGTAAAAAACTGCTGGGGTCAAAAATACTAAGTCATCAAAATAAACTGCTGATATACAAAACTATAGTAAGATCAGAGGTCACTTATGGTTGTGAAACGTGGTGCCTAATCCAAATTGAAGACAACAAATTAGCAGTTTACACTATAAAATGTAACTTACAGAATAAAAGCAATTTATTAAACAAATAATAGATATCTCATAGAGACGAAGCATTTTTTATTACATTTAATGAAAACATATGGAAGTTTGAGTAATTAAAATAGCTTCGTCCTCTATAAGGTATCTATTATTTGTTTATTAAGGAGAACACATTCTTATTGTGAAGTTGTAATTATTCAGAACATGGGTCTGTGATGTTTTAAATACTAATTTAATGTATTAATTATATATAGTGGAACGACAGATGTATTAATTTGAAAAAGTGTAACATATAGGTTCGAAAATTTTTCATGAAAATTACTGGCGCTATAACACGATTGGTAGTGTACTTTCCCAGATTGGAAATAGAGATCCAGGTTCGAATTCCGGTAGCGCAAAAACAATATTTTTCGACGAAATTGACTTTATATGTATATATTTATAATTAATACATTAAATTAGTATTATTTGTTTACTAACAGTGCCTTTATAGGTGAAAATCCAACAATTGTGTGTTCTTGGACATATTCAAATATTGCTAACAATATTCTGGTCAAAATAAGAAAATATATAAAATTGAAAAATATTTATCTTTCAGACGTATTCTAGTATAATGTGTTAAAAAAAAATTACAGGTAAATAATATTGCTTTAATTAATTTTAAAAAATAATTAAATTCTCATTGTAACATATATTCTGTTCCAGAGAAACTAATATCAAATTTAGTCCATAGATGGCAATAGTGTAGTGGTACTATACGTGTGTTTCTACATATACAACTTTCAAAAAATTTTATAGATATGAAGATCGATTAATGGGTGAGAATGGTTAACGTTATATATGTATAAAGTTATCACTTAAACTAGCCGAAGACAGGTCGTAAGCCCCGTAATTACCCATACTTCCATACTTTTCCATTAAATATAATAAAAAATATCTTCTTATCTGTGAGATATCTGTTATTTGTTTAATAACAGTACGTTTGAAGGTGAAAATCCAGTAATTGTATGTTCTTTGACATATTCAAATATTGCTAAAAAAAAAAACAATTTATGTGAACAAGAAACAATTATAAGATTCTGTAGGTCTCAAAGACTGAGATGGGCTGGCAATGTCGAAAGAATGCCAGATAACAGGACACCAAAAATCATGACCAAGTTGGTATTCCAGTGGAAGCGACTTAGAGGCAGGCCAAGGAAGAGGTGGGCTGACTGTGTGGAAAATAACTGGAATAGGATGGGAGGGTCTGAGAACTAGACAAGAATGGCAAGAGCACTTATGGAAGTGGCCATATCTCACCCTGGTATGTAGTGCTGTAGAATAAGAAGAAACTATTTGAACATATTTTACGAAGAAAATTTAAAATTAATAATATACATTTTTGTACTTTAATTGATAATCAGAGAGGTCTCAAAGTTGGGGGTGCTCCCCTTCTAGTTAACTTTCCGCCTGGCAACGAGTTTACTGAAAGTGCTTAACAACAATTTGCATCTAGGTGCACGGGGTGGCTGGAGGGTAAAGGGTGGCTGGAGGGTAGAGAGTGGGTAATTGAGGAATTAGAATGCATTTGCTAAAGGGTGTACACACTTTTTGATAAGGTACTATTTTCGAAAATATTTACTGGCATCCACCACTGGTTCTATTCTACTTTATAAAATAGTTTAATTTAAATTTTGAAGCGTTAGAATTTAATCTATATATGTATGTATGAATATATTTCGTTTATAAAGGTGGGCCAACTTAGGCTGACGGTTTATTTTTAATTATATATTTTTTTGTAGATAATAAAGAATTTATGAAAGATTATAATGGCTACATACCCAGTGCAAGAGCGCGTTAAAATTATTGAATTTTATTATGTTTCGCGACGATCTATTTTCGGTGACCGGATAATTTAAAAAAATGCAGAGTTTGCTTGGCCTCCCCGTTCCCCAGATTTGTCGGCGTCTGATTTATTTTTGTGGGGCTATTTAAAAGGCCGAGTTTACATGAACAAACCAGCAACAATTCAGGAGCTTAAGCAAAATATTCGTGCAGAAATAACAAATTTGGAGACAGAAACGTTGCGTAATGTAATGCAAAATGGAATAGAAAAAGCAATTATTCGTCAATAAGAAATTGAAGGTCATTTAAATGGTGTTATTTTCCACACAAAAGTTATATCCATTTTACATTAGTCAGTCCAAGTTGACTTATTATTATGTATTATTGAAAAAAATCGTTATAATATAACTAAAAATAGAGAAATACCACAGGCTACCTAATATATAGACATGAACTAACGAAAATTTCTTGTTTTAATATTTTCATTTTAGTGTGATCACTTTGGTACCACTTACGCAATCAAAAAGCTCTGCTACTTTTTTTAAATATATGATTCGATTGGAATGAAAATTTAAACGCTGACAATATAATACGTTTTGTTTACACAAAGATTTAATTTTCGAAGATTAAATATTTTTACTGTTAAATAAATGTGTCATAAACTATCGTATTTTTTGTTTCCACAAAGAATGCGTGTAGAATGCTCCTCGTCCCGCAACTAATGTTCCAAACCCCTCTCCTATACGTACACTTTATTTTATGTCTATTAATTTACTGATCTATGAAAAATACCTAAAAAATAACATAAATTAAAACTTAAAATTCTAGTTCTAAACATATTCTAACTTAAAACAAAAAAAATACGACAAATAAATATTATATTTAGAATAATTTTTCAAAAACACCAAAGAAGGGAATTAATATACCTATACGTATATTTGAAGACAGCTCTTCATATATAAAATAAATTGTCTGTTCGTTTTTTTACCTTTAAACTCGAGAATGGCTCTATTGAGTTTGTTACGTATTGTAAATTTTTCTGAAAAGATTTTAAGCTATATATCATCACTGTATAACTTTAAGAATGAGCAGTGGAAAGATACGCATCATACATATCAAATTATATTAAATATGGCGACTAAAATATATAATAAGAAATATTAAAAAAATATATGAAAGACTACAGAGGATTGAGTGTTCAAGAATAATTTCTCGAGGAAATATTCGCTAATCAAAAGAAAACCCACAATATAATAAATATACATGAATTTATTTACATCGAAGAACTGACGAATAGTTCAATGAAAGAAAATACTAAAATTAGTTTTATCTTCCAAGTACACCAAACATTTAATACCAATTTCTTAGAATATTTTATTAACTTTATTATTAATCATGGTATAATGGTAGGTTCTGCGTACTGACCTTACCAAGGCAATTATTATAAAAGACACGCGATATGAGTTCCAAGAAAATATCAAATGTTTTTAACGTCAAATTTACCTATCTTTTTTTTACCTTTCAGATGTTTGATGCTGCCTTAATTTACATAGTAAATTTCCCTCTAACTGATTGTAGTCCCTCATTATGATGACTCCCTTAATAATATATACACGAGATATCCTAACATTTATGTTTGCCCTGTGGAAATCTACACCTTGACTTATTTAACCTAATTAAACCTTAATTACAGGTTTAATCTCATTATAACGAATACCAAAGAAACGAAATTTTTTGACGGACCGGACGAATTTTCATACTAAATTTATTAAACGGAATTTCGAAATAATAAATAGAAATTTTAGTATAACGAATTTACGTAAATTTGATGGTATAAAATATACTCCGACGGCTGACCAGCAAGATATATATATATCTGTGGCGGCTCGCGCGCAACGTCCAGATGCTCCTCTTTTGGTCATTTCTTGGTATTGCACCATCCCACAAGGACAAAGCGGGAACGTTCGAGGAAGGCCGGACTGCGATGTGCACCAACGCATGCAGCAGAGGAGGCGGGCTGCGAAACAATCGGCGCCCAGTACCCGAACCGATCTGACCGCGGATGCACATCCCGACTCTCACCTTTCACTAACCGTGCATCGTTTTTCCATTGCCTTTACGTATTCTGTGTTGTTTCTTGCTCTCGGTGGCTTCTCCCCGATGAGAAAAAACAAATTCGGATAAAAATGGTTTTCACCAGAACACAACCAACCCTCCCACATATCTTTAACAGTTAAATATATACCTTTCGTTTTTATCTATTTTCACAGTCCAAAAAATTTAATTGAGTTGGTAAAATTTGTCCAGCGGCGATGTTTCAAATTTCATAACCACATAAACTTTTATCTCAGATACAATAGAAATGTCGTCACATTTTACACGAAGAGCAAAACTACTATTCATACCTGTTATATTTATAATTTAAAATGCAACAGTAATAAATGACAAAATTAAATTATAATTATTGGTTCTATTAAACACGGCATTTCTACTACGGGGTCTTATAATCGATTTATAAAATAACTGTAACAAGAAATCCGAGTTAACGAATTTGGACATCTTTTAAAGTTGTAGATAGGCCCATCTTAATATATGGTCACCTAATTTGGATTCTTATGGAAATAATAAGATTTAGGCTGCCAAAATGAGATATCTTAAGGGAGTAGCGAGAGTGACATCAATGGACTGAGTGAGAAAATTACCGCGATGAAAAAAAATCTTGGCACGGTACCCTTGCTTCTAAATATAGAAAAATCTCGAACGAGATAACTTGAACACATGGTGCGGATGCCAGCGTGACGATTAACAAGACATATCTTCTAGGCAACTACGACAAAAAGACTTGATGAAAACTGATTGGGCCTTGTTTAGTCAACAAGTTCTTAAACTGGGAAGATGATGGAATCTTGTCGAGACTTTGGTCCCCTGACCTTTATATGATAAGGAGATGAATTTTTTTTTTTATTTCAACTTTATTACATATACATACATTCTATTTTTTATAATTTAATTGTAGGTGTATATCGCCAATATTGCGGATGCATCGGCTTCGTAACAAATTGAATTTCGTTGACATTTTTCATTGCAGGAGCATACCTGAACTGAACATTTGTACGTAAATTATACTTAGTTTTTTTTTATGCTATATTTAAACTGTTATTTTGAAATGTCAATTAAAAATGTAATGTTATATTATGAAAAGGATTGCCCTTCATATAATTAAAGAGTTTTTATCAACATTTTTTTAAACATGTACAACAAAGGAAACAAAAATTAGATGAGAATGTGTTATTTCACTTAATATTTCAGGGTGCTCACTGGGGTCTCATTATTTTTCATAATGTTTAATAAGTTTTTATTGATTTTATTAAATATTTGTGGTACAACACATTCTTTCACTGTACATGTTGTTCACGATTGGTACTTTCATAGTTTGTATTTATATTTACATTATTTATCAACTCTTATAATATTGTACAATGAATTCTATGATTATGTCGAGCTCGTCTTGCACCATTCCGAGTGCAGCTTACTAAAGAATACCCATGTTTCAATTGAAACTGTAAAAGACATTTTGCGGTCATAAACATGCACAGAATTTTATATTTAAAGCAATTACTCGTTTCTGTTTTAACGTTCCTAAAAAAAATGTTTAGTATATATATGCAAAATAAATATTATGGTACATAATCATTTAAATACGTTGTGCTTTATTTTTCCTACTCGCAGCTTATGGAAAGATTGAACATTAAATCAAGAAAAATAATTTTGAGCCCGTCAACTCATAGATCTGTGGTTTCAAAATTAAAATATGTAATAAATATATTTTGTTGCTGCTAAAAAAATATATGTACCTATCTGCATATTAAAATATATGTACCAGAACATATTTTCAAATACTATGATGATCTAATTATTCTGCCTCAGTGGAATGGGGCAGGAGTAATCAATACGAAAAACTTTCAGATGACTAGTCTTTTATTGAACATAATTATAACGTTATATTTTCGTAGAAAGTAATCGAACCACGAATTTTATTAAACACCAACCGGTTTTGCTTAGTTCAAGCTTCGTCAGGGCGTATTTAAAACAAACAATAATACAAAAATAGTGCACTTATATACACATAAAGAGTGAGACAGAATACATAAATATATGCTAAAGAGAGATAGAATACATATACATGTATGGAAAAAAGGGAGACAAACTAAGACAAAAAAATTCGTGGTTTTATACAAAGTATTGTTTTTAATGTAATACTACCTGAAGTACCCAGCCTTTACGCAGAGTGAACAGGCTTCATTTAGGGAGATAGGGGTAGTTTTTTTTTAGAACTGCAAGTGTGCAAAATTTCATCAAAAAGTACCAAAACTTTGCATTAAGGGGGTGGGAAAGGAGAATGTGTGTGGTTTTTCGAAATATCATGTAAATAGTGACCTTCGTTTTGTTTTGATAATTTCATCAAGCTCTGAATAAAACTGTAGATTTTTATAAAAAACAAACATACAAACCAACAGACACTCTTCTTTATATATAAAGATAACATTATATTATATCGTAGATAGAATTCAATAATTTTTAATAATATATATTTTTTATGATAAGATATGTTAAAACGTCAGTTCAATCACTCTTTCATATTGATAGGTATTCATTTAAGTTTTCATTTCAAGTTAGGTGAAAACTTATTTTTCACACGATTATTTTTCCCAATATCCACCTCCCCTGCGATAAGGTTGCTATGGTCTGGTTTAAACAGTTGGAGAGTGCACTACAATTAGAGCATCCAGCTCTATTACAGTATCTTTGAAACAATTTAAATGGCGCACGGCAGTGAAGCCAATTAACCAGTTTTCAAGTTTCAAGTTGTGAGTTCAGGTGTAAGAGCAACTTGCGACAGCGTGATCTTCAGATCAAATAAGGTAAATCATATACTTCTGTTTGTCTAGTCCTTCAGATGATAATGCTTTCCGGGTGAGATCTACACTATTGGTAGAGTTCGCCAGATTAAGTTTTTTTAAATTATATTAAATGAAATAACAATCACATTGTATGAAACCACGAAATTTATTATACGTCAACCGGTTTCCCTTATATCAAGCTTATTGTAACATGAATGCATGTTATTCTCATATTTTATTTATACAAAATGGATTTTAACGATGCGGATTTTACGTTTTATAAACAATATCGTCTAAATGCCGTCCCTTTCTCTTAAGACACTTGTAATCGGACTCTTACATTTGCAAACACGCGAGAGCAAAGCGTTGGTTCAATGGCAGCAACTTCATGGCGGATATTTTCTTGTTGAATTGTTTGAGGATTGTTGCTGTAAACTCTCGACTTAAGGTATCTCCGCAAAAAAAGTCGCACGGTGTAAGGTCCGGTGACCGAGTTGCTCACGGTATGTCTCCGTACTTACTGATTAATTTATTGGGAAAAATTCCCTCAGCTTCTGCATTGAAACTCTAGCTGCGTGTGGAGTGGCCCCGTCTTGCTGAAATTGTGTTCTGTTGTTAAACTCGAGAAACAGCTGCAGTTGCGGTACCTAAAACTCGTCGATCATTTGGCAATACACGTCAGCAGTGACTGTCTCTCGCTGGCTAAAAAAATAAGGGCCAATTATCCCTCGGGCAGAAATTGCACACCACTCTATCGTTTTTGGATAATGCAAATGTATTTGATGGCGTTTCTTTGGATTTTCGGGGCACCAGTATCTCATGTTCTGTTTATTAACATAGCCATCGACATTAAAATGTGCTTCATCAGTAAACAATATGTTTCCAAACATTCGTGCTGTTCCAAAACGTTCCAGCATCGTTCTCGCTAAGGTTTCACATAAAGAATTCTTATTTGCGTTGTGAAACTGCACGATTTTTAGTTTGTACAGGTGAAACTGTAGTTTCTTTTTCAGAATAACGTGCACTGTTGATTTTTTTATTCCAGTAAAGGCTGAAATCTTCCTTATCGATTCACGTCAAACTTGAGCCACAAGTTCTGGCGTCGCTGCTGACGTTGATGGTTCCGGAGGAGTTTGGATAACCATTGTCCCTTCTTGTCTGAACTTTTGAACCCAACACCGGATAAATTGCGTGCTCGGTTTATCACTTACTCGTCGAGTATTAAAATGAGTAAAAAAATCGCGACGCGTACGAACCAATGAATCACCGCACTTCAAATATTGCTCAACCGCGAACGTGTGGTGCGCTCCCGACCAGTGACTCATTGCGACTGACAAATCCGCAAATCATGCGCGACGAACAATACCCCTCTCACTTATGTCACCTTGATAGTTTACGAGCAATTACAATTTAATCTTGAAATTTTTCCGCTGGACACCCTTTATAAACTCGTAACATAGCACAGTAAAATGAATTATATTCGATTCACTTTTATCGATTAATTTGATTTTTGACGTATTGTTGTTTGATCATTTGACCAAAATCCCATTAGCAATACAAAGGTTTAGGATTTAGTTTAATTTTTTCTGTTGAAAGATTTACCTTCACATTTTTTAAGCAATATGTTTACTCTGATTTAAAATTTATTTCATTCCCGAGACTGTAATATTTGGACTGGCAAAATAATATCTTTCGTATGTATATTTGACAAATGGATTTGAAACAATGATTGAATGTTTTCGGAAACCATTACAAAGGATTGTAAAAAAACGTACAAAACATTAGAAATAACAGATATACAAGAATATTTTATCTCAAATTATTATTTCATTTCAAATATTATGTAACTAGCCAGCTAGCTAGCAGTTTCACCGTGTAATTACTTAGTGAAATAGAATCGTATTGCTCTCTCATTTTTTTATGAAAATAAAATCTAATTTATTTTTCATCCCTGCTATCTCCAATACAAAGGACATTTTTCATTACGTTCATTCTACAAGCATAAATCATCGTAACGACCCTTTTTTAATATTTTCAACTATGACTTCATTAGCCTCTAAATTTCTTCTTCTTCTTCACTGTATAATGTACAAATGTAACATACAAATTCCACAATACTCTAAAGGTGCTGTATCAAAAATTTTCAGGCTGAATTCAACTAAGAATGCAGCACATAAGATTTGAAGTGATTTAATATACTCCGCCATTTCATGAACTTATAAGAAATTTATTATATTAGCGGAACATTATGTTGGTGAAGTTTGTCGGTTTCATGGACAAGACGATGATGATATAGAACGGCAGAGGAGACAGTTGAGCGTTCGTGCAAATATGCTGTCACGGCGTTTCTACTGATGCAGTAAGGAGGTGAAGAGCATCATGTTTAAATCGTTCTTCACCAGCATGTATACCTGCGAGATCTGGTCTAAATACAAGCAAGTGACGTATAACCGTCTCCGAATTCAGTACAACAACTCATACAGAATACCGTTCGGATTGACGCGTTATTACAGAGCATCTACGATGTTTATACCTGGATTCATTCCGCTTCTGACACATCGAGTTGCGGGCGTAAAGCTGCGGCTGGAGCTCAGCACCAACTCTCTGGTGCAAGCGGCGCTATCGTGGAAAGCTGGTTCCCTGACCAGAGAATGGCAACGCCTACAGAATAGCTACATATAAGCTAATTGAATAAGGATGAGGCGAGAATTGTGTGTCAGGACAGAAGAGTGTGGTGCTCCATCCTCTCTGCCTACCCTCGCTAAGAAACGGCGTGATGGTAAGTTAGTTAGTTGTTAGTTACTTATTAAGAGATGGTGTAAATTTGTCTTGAGACATATTTTTGTCATTGCTTTTAAAAGTTGCGCATCCTAACTGATTTAGCCCTCTTTTAACATTCCTAAAACATAAATGATATAACAACCCAAAAAAAAAAAAAAAATTACTAATGGCAGAGAAGAAAATTGTTTAGCTACATATGCTGCGTGAATTTAAAAATGGAAACAACGCAACCGCCGCGACTGAGAATATTTGTTCAGCGTGTGGTGAGGGTGAGTGTCTCAAAAGTTCAAACGAGTCGTTTGCGGTATAACAAGTTTCGTTTGGGGAACGATTAACCTTCAGAGACCTTGAAGTTATAGCTAATAATGGAAGTAATTAAATAAACATTGTTACTGAAGATAATATACATTGTTGTTGTGAAGTTGCATTTTCAGAACATGGTTCTGTGATATTTTATTTTAAAAATAGAATTATAAATATATCAACCGGATAGATAACAGAATATATGTATAAAATTTTACAAAAATCGCACGCTTCCCCGGATAGAAAGAGGTGCAGGGTTCGGATCCCGGGGGAAACAAAATATTCATTTTGTTTCTATTTAAACATTCTTTTAAAATATCTGAATTACTTTCGCATCAACCTATACTTACTTTATATAATATAATCTTACTTATCTTACTTTACTCTACTTACTTAATCTTACTTTATATAATATAATATAATATAATATCTATAATTAAAATCCCTTCTCTGTCACGTCACGTTGTATACCTGGCCACAAACATCCCAAAATAAAATATATTAACGGATTTCAATAAACTGAATTATTGTTTGATTTTTGAAATCCGTTAAAATGTTTTATTTTGTAGTGTTTTTATGTCATTATTTTTCAGAAATCAGAATCTTCTGTGTATAGTTTTCTGGCCTATTATATCATGTATATCTCTCTGGTCGACGTTTCGGATCACATTGTAGGGATAGTCAACAGCGATGACAATAGCACGTAACATTTTTCGGACAACCGGTTTATTGTAGTTTCCTCTGAAATGAAAAACTTTTTCTGTTTTATAAAATTCCGATTATTGATAAAATTCCACTTCTATTCCATATCATATAAATGCTACTCGTAGTATATAATAAAAATATTTTTTCACGTATCATTTATTTACTTACCATCACGCCGTTTCTCCGCGGGAGTTAACAGAGACGATAGAGCGCCACACTCTTCTGTCCTGACACACAATTCTCGCCTCGTCCACATTCAAACATCTTCTTATACAAGCTCGTCGATTTTTTGCTTCTAACAGAACCATCCTCCAATATGTAGTTTACCTGGTCGTGCCAAGTCATTCGCGGACGTCCATAAACACTTGCGTCATATATCTTTCTTACCATCCTCTCCTCATTTATTCATTCCATATGACCAAACCACCTAAGTGATCCTTTCTTAATCTTACTCACTATACTAACATCAGCTTTACATTATTTCCTTATTTCAACATTCTTTACTGTCATAAATAGATTTGCCACATAAACGTCTAAGTGATCTCATTATCACTGTATTCAGTCTACTTTCGTCCCTTTTGTGCACCGCTAGTTTTGTCCCGTTAGATATAATTACCTTCAAATCGCCGTTCACTTTATTCCCTGCAGTCATCCTCCTTTCTATGTCTTTCTCAGCCTTTCCGTTTCTATCAAACATACTTCCCAAATACATAAACTCATCTACTTGTTCCAAACATTCATTACCTACAAGTATTTTGCACGATGTCTTGCTTTAGTTCTTCATTACTTTCGACTTGTTAACATTCATCATGAGGTCGCTTTCCTTGCATACATCGTGCATTCTACTCACTAGACTTGGTATTTCTTGTTCATTATTCCCCATTAGTACTGCATCATCGGCGTACAATAAACAGTAAACAGCGTATTGGCATTTAAAGTAAATAGATAAACATATCTCATATAAGTACGGCACATGTTATGCAAAATAAACCAGGTTTACATGTTACATAAAGTTATATTATATGCAGCTTAATTCAATTTCCACGATCGTTGAAAATAATTAATTAAATAATAAATTATTAAGTCTTTTAAAATTAGCAATATTAACTTTGTCGTTAAAATGGTCATGGTTTTGATATAAAAATTGGGATTGTCAATTTTGCATATAAATGGTGTTGGTCACAAATTAAATAATTTGGAATCGTTGGAGATAAATAAAGCATGTAAAACTAGACAAAAAATCATAAACAACCAACTAAATTTAACTACGAGTCCCATTCTAATTTTTTTTCCTAAAAATTATTCGAGTAAATTTGTATTAAGTAATGATTTGAGTTAGGTACTAAAAATTTTTTTTTTTTTAAAAATAGATTCTGGTAAAAAACAATAATATATGTTTTAGTTAGTTATGACATCCTGAATAAGAAAATGGTATTTTTCGAAACCGGTAGATGTATTTAAACTCAATTAAGTGGTTAATAAAACAAAGATAATAAATAAAAATATAATTATAAAGTCATTTCTGTAACCATAAATATTACGTAACTTTTATCGAAATGAAAAAAATTATTATGTATAGTATTGATCAGTATGAAAAGTATTTCGAGAATGTTCATTTCTTGTATTCAGCATCGTTCATTATGGGTCTATTCAATCTGGGAGTAAAACCTTAATATTATGTCATAAAATATCATATTTTTCATATGTAGGAAAGCTTCTCAGAAATATCATAAAAGCAGATTTTCCAAAATAATGTTAAGCCGAATTTGCCGATAACCTTGACTTCCGTATTTTAATATTTGGAGGCGCTACTAACACATGATTTATTTGAAAACCCCGAGAGTGATGGTGTTACAAGGGACTTGTGAATTACCTGGAAACTGAGGTGGCATATTGTGATAAGTATCCATTTTACTAAAAATAACGTTATCCTTAAAATCTTAGCTAGGTTTTATGCCCTTTAAAAAGGCTAATGTTAAACTCTGTCCTTGAACTCAAGTGGGTTGTCAAGTAGGTTCCTGAAATCAGTGCCGTAACTAATAAAATTAGGCCCCAATGCAAAATGGAAAGGCTACCTGTAAAGATATTGTATCAAAATTATTAGGTAAATAACAAATAAGATTTTTGTTTTGATAATATTCACACATCCGAATTTCGGACTTATCCGGGATTTATTAGGAGATGAGTCTCCCGCTGGGGGTTGCTGGGATGGACGATTCCGGGATGAGCGGTGGCTAGAGCAGGAGCATTTCACTGGCTCTCCCTTGCACCTCTTGCGACTTGGACAGGGTGAATTATGTAATTAAGATCTAAACATGAAATAAATCAATGCATTTAATGTATAGGTTCCCTTTTAGAAGATATTACCAGTGGCGTAACTAAAATAAGTTGAGCCCATATATACATTTATAAAAAAAAAAAAAAAAATTGTAATTAAAACTAGACTCACAAAACATCTTGCTAGACATTTATATCAATTTTATTACATTTAATATAATCAAAACATAACAACTAATCAGTGTCAGTTTAAACAAATCATTTCATTCTTACAAGTAAGACAAATTATTTTCGATAAGTCATTTTTTTAACATTTCATCCAAATTGAAAGAAAACGTACTATTTTATGAAGACCCGGGCAGTTTATTTTTTAGTGTAGGAACAACAAAATTCTAATGTCCTCGATCCATACTTATTGGTGATTTTAGAAATTGTTAAATTCAAATTAACTACACCTCTTGTATATTTTGAGTACCATTGTTAAAATTTGATTTTAATTAAAAGAACAGTAACTTCATTGCACATAAGAATATAAAGTATTATATGGTATTCTTTTTTCTTTAATGGTGCTATTTTCCAAATTGAGCCTTAGCCTCGTCAATTTTCTGCCTCCCGCTCTTCGTGCTGTCCATTTCCAATACCTGCAACAGATTCTAGGCTATTACGCGGTTATTAATAATATTCATGAAGAAACAAAAGTCACTATTAAAAAAAAAAAAAATTCAAATTAAAAATACGCTTCAAATTGGCATAGTTACGCCTCTGAATATTACTGAGAGTATCCCGTCTCGTTTACAGTATTTCACTTTTATCTACTTTTGATGGTTTAAACTCAACAGGCAAGAGAAATACAAGATTATCAAGGAGAATACATTCTTATTGTGAAGTAATTTATTATTGTTATTTGAGATTCCGTAAAAATAAAGTAGATGGCTTTCAAATAATGGAACGATAGATGTATTTATTAATTTAAAAAGTGTTACATATAGGTTCGAAAATTTGTCGTCAAAAGTACTGTGTGCTGTAGCATAGTCGGTTAATGCACCTTCCCCGGATTGGAAAGAGATCCAGGTTCGAATCTTGGTAGCAACAATAATATTTTTCGATAAAACTGATTTTATATATATATATATATCTTTCCAATTAATACATTTAATTAGTATTTAGAAATAGTAGAAGTTAATCTGGCATTAGCATTAGCATTTAAAAATTTTGAAACTTGCCACGATTCAGAAAAAACTTTGAGAGCGGACAAGCAAGTTCCTTCAGGCAGGAATGCAAATTAATACCATCCAAGTCCTATACTAATATATGGAAATCGAAAGTAGAATTCAATCAAAATCAAACAACTGAATACCAACAAATTTAATTACTCAAATTTCTTAATTGTGCATTAGATAAACGAATCGGTACTGATTCATATTACTATCACGGTGAAGTTACAGAAAAAGTAGATAGATTTCAACCAGAATAGTAATAAATGTTTATAGCTGGTGGCCATAACCCTCATACGTTATGATCACCAGCCGTAGATACTTCCCGAAACTCTTTCTGAATAGCAAACATACTTTTCTGAGAGATGCTGCGAATAATTACTCCACATTATCTGGAAATTGTTCTTTATATGTATCATATTTTGGTACATTGGTACCAACGACATTAAAACTGTGTCTTTATATATCATATGATGCATAGCTAAACAATGTATCTAATAAAAATAAAAATATTATATTTAGTGACTCGGGTCTGGGAGTTCCGAGAGAGTACCAAGTTTACTTTACTTTTCACATATAGCATTGTCATATAGTTTATTTTATAAAATATTTAAAACATTGATTTATTCTGTATACGTGCGTTATTTTTTTTTATAAAAGTGTGCTCTGCCCTGTGAATTCAAGTGAAAGTAAATTCAATCAAAAAAGCATTATATATAAGACAGTAGCAGGTCCCATTGGTGGACCTAGATCGATATCATCCCTGTTTAAGTTGGCTTTTATTTTAGGTATCCCTCATAAATACTTAAATTGCTTCTACGGGGTGCGGCAGCACCGATTAAGCAATTTTGAGGAGTTATAAAAAAAGTAATGGGCATATATATAGAAAAAATGTTAGTGGCAGTTAGCAGCAACACACTGTTGGAGACGATCTCTGAAGTTTTGTGCAGCTTGTTCAAACATATCACGAGGTATGACGTTAACTTCTTCAATAATCCGCTCCCTTAACTCTGGTAGGGTGTGAGGGCGACGTTTAAACTAATTTTTCTTCAGATATCCTTGAAGAAAGAAATCACAAATGCTCAAATCTTAAAATCATAAGTGTTTAACCATCGGCGAAAAGCTCTTTGTATCACGATCACAGATCGATTGTTTTCAAAATACGCGCGCACGGCAAAGCCCCGATGCGCTTCGGTCCAAACCATGTTAGCTACTGAAATAGGGTCACCGACGAAACAGACCGCGTGCACCTGCATCCCCCCACCACCGCCAGAACATTGACCCCTCCTAACCGCTTAGTCGGTTCTGCCGCACCCTGTATAACAAATGTTTGCTATTTATTGCATCGTCACCTAGTACAAAAATATAAAGAAACAAAACTCTAATATACCGACTAATGTTTTTAGCATTAAATTATGTAAGATTATAAACAATTACAGTAGTCATTAATAATAATAAAAATGATTGCATCGTTTTTGGTTTGATATTTTTACTAGAATTGAACAAATTGTATTTTTCGTGAATAACCTCCCTCTGGAAATTACATTTTTCTGATAATAAAATTTCCGAGCTGTTCTCTAATAACGCCATGCCGTCTAGAATCAGAGTGTATTATGTACATTTCTTGATATATTCTACGTTGTTCATCTTTCTTCTTAGCATTCCGGGCCATGCAGCATGAAGCTGATCTAACCACACTAGTTTACCACCCGTTACCCCAGTTGACTCCCAATTAGTATACGTTCCATCCGGTAGCACTTTTACATCTATTGTGATAGTCGAGTCCGGGTATTTAAAAAGCATTTGTTTTAACCAACTTCTCTGGATCTAATTGGATCGCATCATTCGTTGTCTCGGGTGAATCTATTTCTTAGCGTTCCTCAGCGTATTATCTTGGGTCTGTTTATCTTCAGTCCATTGTCGTCCAGTCTTATTCTTGCGCTAATCTAATAATGCTGTCTCTGTTTGTATTTAGTCGGGTCAATCGCAATAAAGTATGTATATAAATATATCATGTTTTTTTCGCAACAACTTTTTAATGATCATTTCAGTAATCTTCTCGCACTTACCGACGTATAAATAATTTTAGCAAACACACAATTACTGATATTTTACCTACAAAGGCACTGTTATTAAATAAATATCAGATATCTCATGTAAACGAAACTATTTTTTATTGTATTTAAGGGAAAATATATAGAAATATGGGGTTATTACGTTCACCAATTCTCACCCTTCAATCTCCATATTTATAAAAAATTTCAAAGTTGTATATATGTTAGTACGTGGACTCGCTTCGAGTACCACTATAACATCGCCATCTATGCACCAAATTTGTAATTCATTTTTCCTTGAAACGGCATATATGTCAACTCAATGAGAATCTGTTTTTTTTTAAATTACTTAAAGCAATATTCTTTATCTGTAAAACGTTTTTAATACATTATACTAAAATACGCCTGAAAAATCAATATTTTTCAATTTTAATATATTTTTCACTGTATCACTCTCCTGATGGATTTAACCCGATAATTATTTCTGTCTTCAACCTTTCTCACCTGTCCATTGACACACTTTGAGTTTTATAGTTTAACGCCGACCAGTTTCAGAATTACATTCATTCTATCATCAGGCTAAATACCCCCCTAACAATGAAACAAACGCTGTTACGAAACGTTTGACATCAGTCAATAAAATAATTATATTATGGCACTTTGTTATTTGACTGGATATGAAAAAATATTGCTAATCAATTAAACTTCCAACTAATCCAACCTAGATGAGTACCTCTTTCCTAGGTTGTGTTCAAAAATATTTTAACTCGATCGGCACTAAAACTATTCTGTATAAATGTAAAAATAACTTATTTTATAAGTTATTTGTATATTAAGTAAATAATTTTAAAGAGAACGCATTATTATTGTGAAGTTGTAGTTTCTCAGGACATAGTTCTGTTGTATTTTAATACAAATTAAATGTATCGATTAGAAAGATATACAGGAAAATTCAATTTATAAAAAATATGTTTTTATTACTACCGGAATTCGAACCTGGATCCTTTCCTATCCGGGTTAATGCGTTACTCGATTACACCACACCAAAAGAGTAATTTGACGACAAATTTTCGAACTTATATACTGTAAATTATTTGATAAATTACTAATTTATAGATATAAATTCTCATATTTATTTGGTATGGTATTTAATCATTACCTTATTTTTGTTTGATATAACTCTACATTTTAGTTACTCATTTTAATATCATTCTCATTAAGTAAACTACTTAAAAAATAACGTCAGATTTGTTCTGCGAGTAAGAAAACACATAGACCGGTGATTTCCAAACTTTAACGGATCTCGAAGCTCTTGGTGCATCAGTATTTGTCACAATCTCTTTAGAAATATTTTATATATAAAAAACAGATTTACGTGAGGGAAATCAACTTCGTTAGAGTTCACGAACTGCTGTAACGGTGTAAGGTTCAAAAGCTCCAAGGCGCCGCCCCGTAAGCCAGCCGTAGCGCCTCAAGGCGCTGCGGTGCACATTTTGAGTGCCGCTAATGTAAACTATGTAGACTCCACACAACAGAGTTTGTTAAACTACATTATTAATGTTTTCTTTATCATTAGTCACCGCAATCACTGACGTGAAGACATAAATTGATGAATAAATACGAAAATTACATGTTTTCAATACATGTACACATCATACTACCTCGGTATAAAATATTTTTTTCTGATACAAAAATATATTCATAAATTCAATAAAATAAATCACATTAAATTAAAATTTATCTTGGGGGAAATCGAACCTGTTTCCATCCGCGTGACAGGCATGTATGGTAACCATTACAGTACCTAAGAATAAAACATCACGTAAAAATAGCAGTTTACAAATATCTTAAGTACTTTATTGATGTTAGCTTCTTACAAAATTCAACAGGGGTAACTATTTTTTAAATATCCATATTCAAATTCAATGTTAAGAATTTACAAATAATCGTTCATTCGTTTTTAATACAAAAAAACATGATACCGCAGCCTATTAAGGGAGTACCTAAGACGGCAAAGTAAAAGTTTAAAATAGTGAAAAGTTTATGTATTAATTATAAATATATACATATAAAATCAATTTTGTCAAAAAATATTGTTTTTGCGCTACCGGGATTCGAACCTGGATCTCTATTTCCATTCCGGGGAAGTACACTACCAATTGTGTTATAGCGCCAGTATTTTTCATGACAAATTTTCGAACCTACATGTTACACTTTTTCAAATGAATACATCTGTCGTACCATTATTTGAAAGCCATCTACATTGTTTTAATTAATTAGTAATTAATTAGTATTTAAAACATCACAGACCAATTTTCTGAATAATTACAACTTCACAATAAGAATGTGTTCTCCTTAATAATAGTTTATTTACTTCAAATAGGTTTTGAAGGCGCCCGGCAATCTCGGTACCGATAAATATGAAAAGAAGACACAAGTAAGAATCAGTGTATAAAATGACACAATATTTTCTAACGCGCTATTTCTACTTTTTTATTGTTATTTTTATTAATATTAAAAATATAATACAATTTCAATAATCAGTGGATATGTATATATATATATATTAACATTTGTTTCTTCTCTATGAGAGTGAGACTCGTGTATAGAGAAGGAGTATATTCGAGTTAATTTATGTTTCAGTTAGTCTGTGTACATATTTTTTTAACTTCAGTTACAAATTTATGATAGTCCGTAATTTTTCTAATTGTGATGGGGAGATTGTTAAAAAATTTGATACCTTGATAAATATATTGATTTTGAGTTGTGGTATATTTTAGTTTTGGGATATCAATTTGATCTCTATATCTTGTAGATCGGAATTCGCTTCTAAAATTTAATTGATTTTTAATTTTGAAAATTTGAATTATTGAATTTTTTTTGTATATGTCTACTATTTTTGATACTTTAAAATCTGTGAAAAGTTGTATACTTGGATAGTCTTTTTTTTTAGAATAATTTTTATTATCATTTTTTGAGTGATTTCTATTTGTGACATTGAAGTTTTATATGCACCTCCCCATCCAATAATACTGTATTGCAAATGTGACTGTACAAACGCGTAATATATTATTTTCATATATGTAGGTGATAATATGTTTCCGAGTCTAAAAAATATTATACTTATACTGGGGTACCCGCTGAATAAATATAGTCCATATTAAAATATTTTCAGAAAAAAAATTATGATATTTTGTAGTATTAAGTAATCCATAAACATACTAATTGTACTGAACTTCCAGCGACAACGAAACAACCGCTCCTAATGGGCTAAACGAGTAACACAAACACCAAATATTTTGAAACAATCTCTTAAGTATGAAATAGCGTGGTTTCTAAAGGACGCAATATTTCTGAGAATTCTCCTACAATATATATATATTTTCCTCGTAAATATTTCAGGATCAACGCTCCATTGACTCGGATAAATAAGGACCCTTATCATTCTGGTTATTAACTGGCTTACAGACTTTTCCCAAACACTTTTTAACAATACCCTGACCAATATTACTCATGTTCAAATATGTACATAAACCATTCTGACCTCCATAAAATATTGCCAAAATAATTACTAACTAGGTACTGAGATATGTCTTGACATGTTTGGGATGTTCTTAAACGTCTGTACAACACCATGTCTCACTCTCATTAATCACTATTGTCTCACTCTAGTTTATCACTGTTGTCTTAACTGGCAACTCTTCGAATGCATACTTGCCGATAATAAAATCATCAATGTTAGACTTTATCATTATATTTATATATGAGTCGTTTAATTTTAAAACCTTCTATAATCAATTTTTAACAAAAACCAGAAATCACGAAAAATGTTTAAAAATAAAATTCTTGTCTAAACGCTTCAATAGATATTTTGTAGATACGGTGTATGCATCAATACTCCAGTAAATGTAAAAAAAAATACAAATACGTTGTTAATTTTGAGAAATTAATTAATAATTAATAATTGTTGCCCTTGTTTACGTATATATTTCTATATCTTCCCATAAAAAAGTGTAATTATATTAATTCATTCAATGTTTATTAACTGGTAATTGAATTAACGTAGGTAAGTCAGTAGATATTTCAATGATTCGAATGAAAGATTTACTTACATCATACTTTCAGAACGACAGGTATTTATTTATAAGTAAATCTTATGTGTTTTTACTTTAGTGAATCGTGAACGGGAAAGTGAACGGGAAAGCTACTAACAGTCACCTTTGACGTTAGTTACGAAGTGTTTACTGACTGTTATGTATTTATGCTACTACGGTATGAATATAATATTACAACCGAGTACCGTAAAAGTTTTTCAATCAGAGACATTTAACTTCAAATGACAAAAATTCTATTCCAAGCTTTTACGTAGATTGTGTCAATTTTACGTGATCTTTTCAATTCTGTCCAGAATTTAATTTTTTATTCAATCTACACAATATAATGTAATAACCAATTTTCACGTGTTTTGCTGGGTTAAGCCTGTACCGAGATAAAAATTTTAAAGAATTAAATCCACTTATCTATTTTAAAGCTCTAAATTTAACACTTCTCTACTTTTCATTAATTCTAATTAAATACTAGAGACATGTGTGATTTATAATGCGCATTTTTTTTATAACGTTTCATTATTTTTTGTAGATGGCGATGAAACAAGGAAGGTACGTACGGTAACAATATTATTTGAAGGTATATAACTAGGAACGTATCAAAATTGTTTACAAATATGATTCTAAATGTGATGTCCTTGAGATCGAATATATGTGTGTGTGTCAGAGCGCCCCCATCGACAGGGTGAGATGTATATGTGTGTGTGTGTGTGTGCGGGGATAAAGGGGTGTTGGCTCCGAGACTATATACTTTGTACCTTAATTGTATTATTTGTGTAATAAAGATTATAATTGTTAAGAGTTTCTCGTGAATCACCAACAATCTACTACGAGGTGTACAACTTGAGTCGTACATCTTACGCGAGTATGTAATACTAAATATATATTAATTGTACCTTCTTACAAAATTTAAGGCCAGGTGATTCCCTTGGGCTGCCATCACAGAATAAATCCACAAAATATAATAAGATTAGAAAACATTAAAAATATGATTCAGTATGTATGTATGGATGTTTGACAGGTATATCTATTATAAATTTAATATGGAGAAACACTAGCGAAGTAACAACGTACAGAGTTATTCAAAATGATGGATTCAATTTCATAACTCTATATTTCAAACTGTGAGTGAGTGAGAAATATGAAGTAAATTACATTTATTAAGCAAAACACGTTCTTATTGTGAAGTTGTAATACAAATTAAATGTATTAATTAGAAAGATATACAAAAAAAAACAATTTTATCTAAAAATATTATTAGGAGAACACATTCTTATTGTGAAGTTGTAATTATTCAGAACATAGGTCTGTGATATTTTAAATATGAATTAAATATATTAATTAGAAAGTGGTGGCGCAACAACAATATTTTTCGATAAAATTGATTTTATATGTATATCTTTCTAATTAGTATATTTAATTCATATTTAAAATATCTAGTAGTAGCTGAACTCGTTCCAGACTCGATGAAGCTTGTCTTGTGTTACTGAGTCCACCGCAGCTGTGATACGGTTCCGCAAGCCGGCCAGAGTTTTTGGTAGAAGTGGTTCATAAACTGCTTCTTTTACCCACAAGCTGCCACTTTTGCCCACAAGAAAAAGTCACAATCAGGAGATCTCGGAGGCCAGAACTGAAGAGCCAGGTATTCATTCCTAATGCGACCTATCCATCGTTGAGGTAGAGATTCATTCAGAGCTCCATCCTGTTGAAAGATGAAGTCTTCTGAATCTTTATTTAATTGCGGAAGAAGACAATTTTCCAGTAACCGTGATTTCCGCAAAAAAGAATGGTCCATCATTTTGGATATACTAATAACGAGTGGTTTGTTAGTTCAGTTATTAAGACGTTTGCTTAGTAATGTAGTGGTCTTGGATTCGAACCTCGTTCTAGGAAACCGAAAAGTTAATCCTATTTTCGTAGTGATATTCATGAGTTACATACACATCTTTATTTACGAGCATTATTTTTGTAAGCAAGCTGAAGCATAACAAATATTTAATATTTATATATCTTCAATAGTGTTTACGTACTTTAATATTCCTTCGGTTGGCATCCATTGGTCTTGTGTGTTGGTATGATTTGTCCATGCGGTCTGAAGATTTTCACTTTCTACGACGGGCAATTGCGGCCAGTACATCGTCCGGTGAAGGTCTCTCAATAATCGGCGCTCTGGAGCTAAATTTTGAACGATAAATAATACGCGGATATATACTTATAACATCGGGGATCGAAAACAATACTTCGGATTATCGATCAACCCACCATCAGCGGAGGAATACAGCAATTGTCAGTCCAGGTTAGTGGTGATTTTTATTACCCGGGAACCACAAGCAGTCGCAGGAATTTGTAGAACAATAGACTTCCCATCGTACCAGTACTCTAAATTCTAATTACGTATGCAGAATGTTAAACAGTCAAGATGAGAGATTGCAGCGTTGCCATGATCTCGCAATTACACGCCGAAGCTTGTTCATTTATAATAGTTCAGCTCTGGCAGAATCATCACACCGGCGGCTCGGTAGATAAACAAGGTGTTTACATACCCTCTTTACCAGTAGACCTTCAGAAATGTTCCCTTTTCACACAGTCAAACGTATTCTGGAAATCGGAAAATTAGTTTCTCTCACTTTTCATAATATTTATAAAATATTTCTAAATATTTCTTTAATAGCACTTTCTCTGGCTATTGAAAAGTATTACTCGCATTATTTTTTTCAAATCAACTGAGCTTTGCGTTAACGTAGGTATGGTACCTACTCCCAATATGTTTAGTACGTAAAACTATTAAAGTTTGAATTATCTTATCTCTTAGAAAATGTCAATTATCTCTACATTATAAAAGTATTGGACACAATTAAAAATTACATATATGAACAAGATTTTTTATTTATTATTACATATATTATTTTCAATGTCTATATGCTCATTACTGAATAAAAATATTTGGCTGGTATTCAAATATTTATGTAAGCATATATCCCTATGTATTCCGTCTATCACATGAACCTTTTTATACCTGTCCTTTTCTAGCTCACTTCTAATTAGGAATTTCGCCGACGTGGAACCAGATTGCATTCCTACGCCACATATGTTTATTTTAACAGTCGAAAGTAACGCCGTGCGTAACGTGTTCTTTAACATCAGGAGTGCAGTGTCCAACCCAGGACCGAGATCAAGGTAGGCCAAATCCACCTGCCAATATTCATTTATTGTTCCAATTCGGATTACGTCAACTAACTATTAATTTTAATCGATACTGTCTACGGGATCTTATCCCACCAGTTATATGATTTTTATAATAATAAGGTACACAATTTTTTTGATCCTAAATTATATATGATACCTAAATTTTTATATATTTTTTATGTTGGATATTAAATTGTGTTTTTTCCGTCGATGAAATTTATGTTTAATAAATGCTGTTGCATTGGGAAATATTTCAAATATCAAATTGGAATGCTTATTTAAATTTGTAAAATTATTAGTAGTTTTGTATTAAAAAGCTAAGTTCAAAGAAACTCCTACGATCTAAAATATAAAAGATGCCAACCACAAAGAAATAATCTCTTGAGATGACGCTAATGACTGATGCTGTGAATGCCATGTGCGACTCAACGAGAAAACATTTTAAACCTACAGGAAGTACAAATTAATACCTCAGCCATTATGCATTAAGATACTAGATATAAATTTAATTTAATTTTTAACTCCCTAATACAATAAACAGCAGGTCTTATTAGGTATCAAACTCCTATAATATTCTCGTAAATTTGGCAAGGTGTATTATTATTTAGACGTTGTCAAAATGACACACGAAGACTTTTATGCAGTGCGCGACAACACTTCGTGAGGAAAAATTGACTTCTTTTTAGAAAGAACACTGGTACCTTATGATATATTGAAGAGTAGAAGATAATGGAACAGTTACGTATAAAAAAGATCAACGAAGGCTTCAAAGATGTGCTTGTTTGACTCGCCTAGTGAACCAGTGGTTGGGGTTTCGAGCTTCGTTCCAAGAGACCGGCATGTTCGTCTTATTTTCATAAGACTAGCGTTTAGCTTAGTTTGAAAATAGTAAGAATGTATACATTTCTTTTTTTTTTTAATAAAAGAAAATTATGTGTCCGAAACGCTAGGGATCAAAATAATAGGCAAATCAAAATGACGATCATAAGTACTCAGTTAAGATTCGAGATCAAATACAAAGAAAAAATTGTAAAATCTTAAATGTAAAAGCAAACCGTTTACAAAAAATAAATTCGTTGGATATATTATGTGCAGAGTAGAAATTTTTAAGTGATGTAAAAATTCAAGAGTCGAAAAATCTCCCTGAGATTTACAATGATGTATTTACTTTTATTAGAAACGTTTCAAGATTCTTTTTCGACTGTATATAGTCCTTAACTCAACCATTTTACCATTAAGTGTGTATGTATTATAGATACTGATGGGGGTATTAAAGCCGCAACCCCCGCGGGAGATAAGAGCCGCCATTCTTTAAAATATAATTCAAATCTGATAAAACGTTCTAAGAGACCTTTTTCATGTTCTTCATTTAAAACTTGTAGTAATTAAAGAAATCTCTGAAATGTGCTAAACGACCTTTTAACTCTTACGAAAGGCACAATCACTTAAATGTGAAGCTTCCGCCAAAAGATGAAAGATTATAATTTATTCAATTATTTGTCAAAAAGTTTAAATTATTTAATAAAACGTGAATTAAAATTGTTTTTTTTTTGTTTTATAGTATCAAAAAACACCTACATAATAAAATACTTGCCCTTGGAACAACAAGGTATCATCAATACATCAAACTAAGATATTCGACAAAGTTTGATTTGAAGGCCTTGAGGTGAAATCTTTTCAAAAATGGCGCTTTACATAGTTTAGAGTCATTAATTAAATCTATCCCTGATTTCTGGCATGTTACATTTATAAAATTACTCATACATTTTGTTAACAGCTGTTCTAAAAAATATTAGGTGCAACTAAAATTCATAAAACTTTGGCTTTTTGTTATCTTCTAAACTATCAGGAAATGTGATATGTTTTAACACAGTGAATAACAAAAAGTGAATTTTGATCATGATACCTTGTTATTCCAATGCCACATAGCGTGACCTACAAACTTAAACTTTAAATACTAATTTAATGTATTAATTATAAATATATACATATAAAATCAACTTTGTCGAAAAATATTGCTTTTGCGCTACCGGGATTCGAACCTGGATCTCTATTTCCAATTCGGGGAAGTACACAACCAATTGTGTTATAGCGCAAGTATTTTTTATGACAAATTTTCTAACCTATATGTTACACTTTTTCAAATGAATACATCTGTCGTTCCATTATTTGAAAGCCATCTACATTGTTTTAATTAATTAGTATTTAAAACATCACAGACCTATGTTCTGAATAATTACAACTTCACAGTAAGAATGTGTTCTCCTTAATATCTTAAACTTTGCTATCAGAACTACTAACGAGCTTTAAAATTTTCTTAAAGAAGTTTGCTGATAGTTTTACTTATCCTCTGGCTAATTCCCTATTTTTCCCACCTACTATTAATACCATCATCTATCTGGGCATACATATTCGCTCCAAAAAGAATAGATGTTTCACGATTTCACACTATTTCGCACCCCAATTTAATAGATCCTTCCAAATTAATGCTATTTAACTGTGGAAAATCTACCTTTACCTGATACCCGACAACTGCACGATATAAATCTTCAAAAATTGATATTAATTTATTATAATTTGAATTTCTTCTTCTTCTTTTAAATGGACAATCCACCCATCAATAGTGATTTGTGCCATTAATCAAGTTAAAAACTTTGTATTATAGAAAAAAGTACAATAATATTGTAGAATAGGAAATACTATATTACAAGTCATTGTCGTTCAAAAAACTTTCTATTATATAGATTAAACGTGGCATTAAGTTAACCGGGAGCTGAAAATTATCATTGACGAGACCACTGTAAAAAAACCTGTGATCCGCAATGGACAGGCAAAATAATTTTAATTTAAAATATATTAATTGACTAATTTTATGCTTTCTTTTTTACGTTTAATTAAATTTTTGACATACATGACGTACATACATATTGTAATTAATAAAGTCAGTTATTAATCTTTACATCGTAAATATATATATATTTCAAACAAATAAGAAATATTATTACATGTGTTTCCAGAATATATTTATAATAAACATTTGGAGCAAAAAGTAAAATCGAAAAACAAAATGGAATAATGTTAAGTATACATAGCCCAAGGTTTATTTATTTATATTTCAATAGAATGAAGAATTTCAAAGAAAAATAAACCTGTAAGATTTTTATATTACTTTTCTATGAAAAATACAAACAATAAAATTAATTAAGTAGACAAATGAAAAAGTCTATCATTACCTTACGACTATTGTAGTCCTCATGTCTTTAGAATCATCATTCACAGACACCAAATATACATATATTTTTTTTTTTCATAATTATAACAAAAATGGCGAGGTCCATTCATTGTTTATATAACATATTTTTTTACTTAAATAAATGTCTGTTATATTAAAAATTCCAATACAGCTTAACGATTTGATGCGGTTGAATTCAACACGTGGAACATTTTTCTGGAAAGATTTAAGCTGTATTTTATCACGATATAACATCAGAAAACTGAACAGCAAAGAAATGTGTAACACAATCAAAAAAAAAATCACACGTACGCCACCATAAACTCGAATAAACTCATTTTATTCGGCTAAACATAAAATGTGCATTGATTTTAAAATACACAAAATAAATTATTATGATAATGGTCTAAATAAATAATAAATTTAAATACATATTTAGTGATCGATAGAAGTTCAATAAAAGATTCGTTTCATTTTCGCATAAACACACTTTTGGCGCATTTTAGTATCGGCCTAAGTATTGTTGTCACCAGAGGCGTGCAGTAAGTATAGACTTAGGTTATGCTGTTACCATGATATTATGTAATAGGTTTATGAACATTCGTTTAACCGACGTCCTTAAGCAAAATGATTTCATCATAATAGACATGCTTCAAACAGCTCTATGCCAAGTTCAAAACCTTTCAAATATCATTCTGTTAGTAAATGAACCCAGACTTGTCTGGTCCAAAATACTCGGGTTTTCCCAAACCCCACTCATAGCTGAATAAGAATCCATCAATAAATAAAGAAAATGCCAGTTTAATGCACAGATAATATTAATTGAAAATTAAAATATTTATTAAACTATAAATTGATCTAATGAATAATTGATAATAAAGTTTATAAAATGGATCTATTAAGTATAAAAAAAAATGTAGTGCTTAAATCAGTTTTTGATTTCTTTACCAATATTGGAACGGTATTCTTCTAAATAAACATCACTTGAGTCACAAAAAATATTTATTGAAACGAAAAGACGGTTTACAATTTAACTCAATCAGAATATTGAGGCAGAAAATAAGACTTATGTAATCTTGCATTAACAATTTTTATGATTTTACCTTCAAATTCAAATTCAAGAAATATAAAACGTTGTTCTTGAAGAATATTTTATACGGCTTTTTTTACGCAAAATGAAGTGAATATATGTTTTGTTTTTAACGTTTTTCAAGCGTAGCATAATATGTCTACCTGGAACTATTTATTTCTCTGTGGACCCTCAAATTTGGTACTCTGCTTTCCAAAATAAATATTTCATCTCCAGACAATTTTATCGTGGTCCCGGAAATTACTTTCATACATGCTTATTTACCAAAATCCTAGGAAATGATATAAAACATAGCTTATGGTGACTTTGAATATCATGTGTTTAAATATATGAAACGATAATAATAAAAATCAATCATTTAAAATAAAAACCTATGTCTCGTATGTGATGTTGCACCAGAATAAATCTTATGGAGCAAGAGTTTCGCGATATATGTAATATTTTTCTGTCACTTGTTTAATATGCTTTCTCTGTGAAATTACGATACTTTTCTGTTTTTAAAAACGTTGGTGACAATAATATTTTTTCGCATCTTCTTCTTTTTTTTCATCTTCTCCCTCCTTTTCTCGTCATTCCCGTTTTTATGCTATCACTGTGAGATTTAACGCTTTTCTGTTTTAAAAATTCTGGTGGCAGATAAAATTCATCACGTCATGGATCGGATAATATACTAGTGTAATGGAATATAAGAATATAGAATTAGAATTATTTATATCAATAATTAAATAACATGTGTTATTTAATGGTAAGGAAACTCACGCATCGTTATGGTTTCATATCACAAATTTTTACATAATTTGCAACAAATTTTCAATCTAAATATAGATTATTTAAATATTTTTCTAACCTCTTAATGAGTTATTTGAATACGTCAAGCGGTTTCGGTCAATTTGCAAATATTTGTCAAAAAAAAATTATTTATCACTAAAACTTAAATAAAATTATTTTTACAATTGATACTTTGAAAGCAGATATCACTGTATGTTCTAAAAAAAAGTATATTGTCATCTTAATAAATACTAGTACTACATAATGGAGTTTTTTAAAATTAATCTTGGAATTGGCAATAGAAGAACATAAATTAACTAATTGCTATGAAAATGTTGTTGCAAAGAAAGGATCGCTAAAACGGTCTGAGCATACAGAACGTATGAGTGAGAATAAAATAGTCAAGGTAAATAAAATAAAAGATCAATAATATTTGCCTTAACTAGAGATTAAAAAACGCCCTATAATTTCTGTGCCTATCAGCCTAGTGCATGAGGGCTCGGATGAAGCGAGAATGGTATACCAAAAAATAAGAATATGCTAATCTATCCTCTTTACCTAGAAGCAGAGAAAAGAAAAGTGAGCAAAATGCAGAGAAGCAACAATAATATTTTGTAATACTGAGTAATGAATAATATTTTGAAAAAAATAAAAATAAACGATTACAAAGTGCACGAAAAAATCTAACCTTTCTTTTTATTTTAACCGCGTTCATTTTCTGTTATATTACTTTTTCCTTTTTAAACATATTTATCTCCTAAAAAGAAATACCATAAGAGAAACTTCAATCTTTCAAACGGTAAATATAAAATTCATAAGTATGTATTTTTATGAAATTATGTTTATATTCCTGTTTCAATTATTTTACGGCAGTACTCGTCAGGTCAAGCGAATGACGTTTTATCATCTAGGAATCGACCCGCATTCTAATAATTATAAAGTTTGTTTATGTATGCGTAAATATAATATTAATACAATTCTAATCAACGTCGCGTGGTATGGTCATTTGTTCGCCGTATTTTATGGTGATTTTTGAAATGCTGTTATTTGAAAAAATCTTTTATAAATTTAAATTAACTTTTACCAGTCAACGCAAATACATGAAAAGAAAAATATGAATAACTTACAGCAGCTTGAAGAACAGTATATTTATTTCATTTCTTATAACTAATGATGATTTCTATAATCTGGTTTAAAATACAATATAAATGCAACACCTTTTTCCAAAAACCACCTAGTTCCCATTCTGGCGGCCATTTAAATTACAAAATAATGAAGATAGCTAACCGTATCTTAATAAAAATGGCAATGGGAAAAAGCCATTAATTTTGCAAATAAAATCTATTTAGTATGAATAATTTACATCAAAAAGAGCTAAGTTTGATTGAAAATAACTCAATACGTAAAAACTATGTGACAAGACAACTGTATTAAAAGTTAGAAAAAATTAATATGGAAGTTACTATGATTCTTATTATTCTCGTGTTCAATTTTAATACTCCACCTAGTAATGCTGGAAAAAAATAGCATCATTATTCATGATCAATTTATAACTATAATATAAATATAACGCCCGCCTTCGATAACAAAGATCTAGAATTGGAATCTGCCTAGCGAGCCTATATTAGTCAAGAAAAGGATTTTAAAAATGTTTTGATTCATAATATGTTTTTAGCAATATTTTATTATACATATATTATTCAAAAAACTTGAATATAATACTAATAATATAGCGATTTAATTTATGCTTTAAAAAAGAGGAAATCTGCTACGTCAATTCACGTTTCTAGCTTTACCATATTTTAAATGTTTTCTTCGGAAGGTTTTAAATGTGTTTTTCAGAGCACGAAAACCTTAAGAACCGAAATTCTCTTTTGAATGTTTACGTATCAATTTTTACTTGCCGTATTTATTTTTGATACTTTATAAACTCAAGTCTTTGAAGCAAAATTAATTCATTGAAATACGAAAAACGTACATTTCAAAAGTTTATCAAGTAAACATTCAAGAATAATATATAATAAATTTATTAAGTTTTCAATGTAAAATCTGTTGATTTAAAAATATCAGAAGCTTACTATACTCGCGTATAAATGAAAATATTAATTAATTCATCTGTACAGCATAGTTACAGCACAATAATCCATTCATTTTGTATGATGCCTAATAGAGTTAATAATCTAGTTGATTGTTGGAAAAGAGAATGGACGCTTTGTCTCAATTATTGTAACACTATGAGTGATATTTTAAATGAATTAACCGACTTACCATCATGCCGTTTCCCCGCGGGGGTAGGAAGAGAGGATACAGCGCCACACTCTTCTGTCCTAACATATAATTCTCGCCTCATTCACATTCATACATCTTCTCATACAAGCTCGCCGATTGCCGATCACCTTAGTGATCCTTTCCTAACTTTACTCACTATACTGAGAACAGCTTTACGTTATTTCTTCATTCTTTACTGTGTCATATATGGATCTGCCACACACACGCCTAAACGATCTCATTTCCACTGCATTCCTTTTCTGCTAGCTCCAGGCCTCACTTCCATTCATCAGTGTCAGTATCATTGTGTACCGCTAGTTTTGCCTCGGTTGCCAAGTTCCCATTAGCTATAATTCCATTCGAAGCGCCGTTCACTTTATCTCCTGCAATCACCCTTCTTTCGATATCTTTCTCAGTCTTTCCATTTCTATCAAACATACTTTACAAATACACAAACTCATCTACTTGTCCCAAACATACAAGTATTTTGCACGTTGTCATGCTTTCCTCCTTCTCTAATACCAACACTTTCAACTTGTTGACGACATTCATATTAAGGTCGCTTCCCTTGCATACGTCGTATCTAAAATGAAAGGTTTTAACTACAGGTCTCAGTACAGTATTTTACTATATAATAATGAACTCCAAATCAATCAACTTGGCTATTTTCAATATGCAAAAAGTTGTGAAAATATCTATTTTATCACGAGAAAGGGAAAATTGACAATTTTACTCTGGTTTTCTTCTGAACTAAAAAAAAACGAACCTTCAAACATAGAAAGCACTTTATGTTGATCTTTATGCATTATCAATTAAATCTGATATTGTATGTAGATCAACATATAGTGCCTTCCAACACCATGTAGTAACACAGGTCTACCGCCCCCAACTAAAACTGTAATATTTCGGTTAATATATGCAACATATCATTCATATTTTAGTTATTTATAAAGAATATGTTCATGCTTAGAACTGATTAGTGAAAAACCAGTTGTGTAAAGCGAATCATACAAAAATAATTATTTTTCAATTCAGTCAGTTGTAAAATTAATATGCTGGGAAAAATACCGTTTTTGGTAAGACAAATAGAGATGTTACATACATTTCACAATAAAAATAATAACAAGTACACGAATATATGATATCTCTTTCTCACTAATTTAATGAATAGAGACAAGAAAAAAGGTAGCATTGTATAGGACTCAATGAATGCTCCGAATTATATTAGGATATTCATCTCATTTTCGTAATTCATGCTCAATATTTAGAGTAAGTTTATACGATTAACAATTTAAGGTCATTTAAACTAATAAAAGCTTTCTTCACATTTAAAATGTTAAAAATTTCTTACGGTAACACGAGTTGACGGCGTGGCTGCATATGAGTATTTTATATCACGGTATGGTAAAGGTTAAAACGGTACGAAATGTCTAACAATCTCAACTGCAAAAGTAAGAAATCTTAGAGAAATATATCTAAAAGTATATAATTAAATTATACAATAATAAGCAATATTTTTGACATAATACTATCTGTTGCGACCTAATACTTAGACATTTGTCATAATATTAGCCCAATGCAGATCACGACCATTCAAAAATTAACAAAATATTTATAATATATTTTTTTAAATTCTGTACAAAAATTAATAAAATTTTTAAAATCTCCGAAAATACAATATCAATACAAAATTATCTTAACTCAATTAGCCAAAAAAAGTTTAGTATATAAATTGCTAGCCGCAGATATTAAAAATATTTCAGTTTCAATTCTGTGTTCTGAAAACTGTGTCACCTTCAAATTTCTGCAAAATCAATAAATTTATTTAATGTTTAAAAAATATATATTTATTTAAAAAGACAAACCAATCAGTCAATTAATAAAAGAAGGTCACTTTTAATAAATAACAATTTAAATTGTATACGTAAAAAAACGATACCGTGAGCCCTTTCTTCACTTAAACGGATCTAACTAAGCTTTATAAATGTCACGCAAAGGTTATCACACTAAACTCATTTCATTACAACGGAAAAAATGTTCACAAAAAAAATAATTAAAAGCAACGATGGTGATTTTGAAAATAAGAATCTCAAGTTTTAATATTTCTCCGGTTTATATTACAAATGAATAAATTAGTGAAAAAATTAAAATAATACTAGTAATTTTTTTATATTTAGATGTTTTATCTGTAATTAAAATCTTGAATGTTAATGTTTTTATTCAAATCCTATTTTTTTTACCATACCTAACGACAAAACTAGATAAAATATATGTTTTTTAAAGAATTTTCTAACATCGTTATATATCTTTGTATATTTTAAAAATATATGTGTTAAAAATTCTTACTCGATCTTTGCAATTATTAAGTTCATCTTAAAACTCTAGTGTAGATTTCTTTATTAACCGAGAATAATTTTTTAACGCATACTTTTGACTGGTTTAGAAAATTAACCAGTTCAATATTTTGTTTAGTGAGATAGCGTCTCAAGGCTTATTAATATAGAATATGATGGCTTATCAAATGTCAATAAAAAATGTGTTACAATTACAAATTGTTGTTAGGTTGGTAGTCCAGTTACAACAGGATTAACAATTTAAATAGACTATAGTTTTTCAAAATATTAATGTTAAATCTTTCAATAATTTTTTTATTATTATTATTCCCACGCTTCCCATGCTGGAGGGACTCCCCGCACTCAGCTGGCTACGGCTTGCGTTAATAGTTGACATCGCCCGCGATCGTTCAAATTCATTCCAATTTTAGATGCTAATCGAACATTGTTTTGGACACTGAACAGGCATTATCAGCAGCACTCGCGACGACTCTTCACTATATTCACTGCGGCATATAGGAACATACAATTGGTGAGTTGCTGCAAAAATTAATGATTTTCAAAATGTTACTAAATCACCAGAAATGTAAAATAACTCATAATTACGCGTAATGTTTATTACTGACAACCCTCTTTACTGATTACATTGAGCAGAAATGCCACATACGCAGGTAGGTATATACCGTAATCCAGCGGAGATGTTACACCTCCATCTCTTGAAAAATGTAAAAGAGTTGCTACTTTATTTTTTGCACAAAATCGTTTTGAATGAAGAAGTCAGGTGTCCTCCCTATGTTTTCGAGAGTAACTTTATATTTTATAATGTTGTTTCTAAATATAATAATAGAATTATTATATTTGGTGAACACACCAAGTTATAACAGTAAATATAAAATAATAAAAAGTGGTCAGTTCTAGATAGCATGGGCAATAAAATAATACAAATAAATAATAAACCTATATATACACATAAATCGACTAAATATTCTGAAGGAAATATTAATACATTTTTTATATTATGAAATCCGATCTAATAAATGTGGAAAATGGCCGAAATGAATCATTTTATTACTCGTGAAAAACGTCATTGAAAATACTTGTAATAATTTCGTTGTATTGAACATAACATCCTTATTCGAAATGTAATAAAATATATTAGTATATATTTTCTTGTGACAATTATCTCAAAACACAACAAAATATAGATAAGGTTCTAGAAGCAGGAGTCACACAACTATGCTACTAACATCGCAAAATCTCAACTATAACCGTGTAATTGCAAGCTGATTATTGAGAAACATGGACATCAAATTTTTACATATTATACATTATAAATATTCTTATACAAATATACAAAAATACATTTATAGTTATTCATATACAAAAAAGACGAACAAGCTTCATAATGTAAGAGATGTTCACTGTCTCCTTAGCTAGACCGAAGTCTGTACTTAAAGGAGACAGGTTCATCCATTGTCTGTCATACAAATATGAAAACCATTAGTATTATTAATATATATATTTTTTTATCATGAACCAAAAATATTAGGAATGAGGTAAACAGGATTTTAAAAGAATTCTAATAACATAATAAATAAGTAAAATAATCTCGCTATCCCATGATTGAAACACTATGCAAAACAGAAAAATGAATATAAAGAAATGATGTTCTGTTCATGTGATCATTTCTATGAATCTTTGCTCAGTTTCCTTTCTGCCAACACCCAATAACCAGCTCCTGTGATGGTGTTTGAGTTTGTCCATTGAGAATTGTTTCATACTTCTCGGCAAAATATTATTGGCTTTGGGGGCCAGAAACATATGGAAGGATTGACCAAAGCTTGTTTTCATTTTAGGCTTCACGGTGATCCTATTATTTTTTGCTCTCGTAACATAATTACGAGATGAATATTGATGAAGCTCTTTGTTGGAATGAAAATAAAGGCTTAGCCTTTTTAGATAGAGTTGTCGAATATCAAGAAGCTGACATTTCTCAAATAGTGAGTCAGAGAGAAACCTATATAGTTTTCTGTAGATGATTCTGAGAATGAATGTTTGTGTAATTACTAATTGTTTAAAGGCAGTTTTCTCAACTCCACCCCAATCTAAGAAAGATTAGTAGGTTAAATATTCAGTACAAATTTTAAATTACTATAAAGCCTTTAAATCAGTATCTTTCATCAGGACAGATGTTCTACGCTATAAAATAAATTAGCTATCGGATTGGGGAATGGCCGCAGTCGCGTTGGGAGGGGAAGATGAAGACATTGAAATGGAGATTTCGTATTTATTTAATAGATTAGATACTATACATCTATCCTGACGAAGGTACAGTGGCATCGAAACCGAACAACTTCGAAAAAATCAACGTAGATAATATCAAGTTAGTTATTTGATTAAATTAATTAGTATGTCTAACCGCAAAACTAAATCTAAAAAAACAGTTATTAAATAATTTGTATTTATACGTATTTGGAATTTAGGATATTACGGGGATTCTATTCTTAGTTAACCTAAGTTATTCATTCATGTTCTACCATATTGTTTGAAAATACTACATTCTAAACTAACTAACTAATTAACTTACCATCACGCCGTTTTCCCGCGGGGGTAGGCAGAGATAATAGAGCACCACACTCCTCTGTCCTGACACACAATTCTCGCCTCATCCACATTCATACATCTTCTCATACAAGCTCGCCGATTGTTGAGGCTTCTAACAGAACTATCCTCCATTATCTTGTTTACCTGGTCGTGCCAAGTCTTCCGCGGACGTCTTATATTTCTGGTGCTATTAACATCTGCATCATATATCTTTCTTACAATTCTCTCCTCATTCATTCGTTCCATATGACAAAACCACTCATGTGATCCTTTCTTAATTTTACTCATTATACTAACATCAGCTTTACACTCTTTCCTTATTTCTTCATGCTTTACTTTCTCATAAATAAATTGTCTACATATACGCCTAAGTGATCTCATTTCCACTGCATTCAGTCTACTTTCGTTCGTCTTCTGCATTCTACATTCTTAGCGATATAAATGCATTACATTAATAAAGCACGAATTTTTTTATCTATTTACTATTTTACAGCTATTAATTAAAGAGTCATAGACATTATTAAATGTTTTCTTTGCTTATGAATGTATCTATACACACAATATATATATAAAAGGAAACTTTTTGAGCAAGTTTTAATACCTTCCTTCGCTCAGTATAGTTGATTATTTCAAATAATCGAAGTGGTTTATTCCTTTCAACAAAGTGTATTTATTTTGCTTCGCCATAAGGTAATTATAACAGATTCGTTTAACCATAGTTTCACAAAGTTAAAAGAAATATCTTGGTAATAGGTTGGTTCATTAGGCCAACTTTTGGTTTGGTTTGCGTTTGTACTTTTAAGTTTGACTGCATATATACTCTTTCTTAACTACCCTATAAAAGATGATACCTAACACATGTGTTTTTTTTAAATACCACTTGAGAATTAGAAATAATATGATTACATTATATTGTCTCTTTTTATTATATTAGATGTGCAAAATATTTTTTATGTTTGTATATAAATACATTGAATTAACAATTTTTATTTTTTTCTAATTATATATTATAATAATAACATTAAATCAAAAATATGGTCGTCATGTTATATTTTAACCTAAAAACAACGAATAAATCTACAAATTCTATGACTAACTCTCGTCATTTCTTTCATATCTTTTTTTATGAACCATAAGATTTACAATGCCGTCATTCTAGTAAAAAAATATATTAAAATTATCGTAAAAATTTGGCATTTATATCATAGTAACGTGAAATCAGCGGTACTGTTAATATTCGGGTGAGGGCCCCAGTAACGTACCACCGATAACCCTCAACGCATTAACATATCGATACAAAAATATGTCAAATATCTTGGCCGCACGACAGCGTTATAACTTTATGATAATGCAGATATCAAACGCCAAAGATGAAAACTATTCGTTCAAGTTAGATAAAGTCAACAAGTTAGTGTAGCATCGAACCAATGCGCCCCATCTGGCACATTAGACTATATTTTACGGCGCAAAATAGAAAAATTATACAATACACGTGCAGCACAGTGACCGTACGCTCGTAAGACGCAATAGCGTATGAAGAATGCTGTCTATGTGGACTTGACTTCCGCGGTACTGCGGTACCTCGGAAATGTTCGACCAAACGCAAGATTTCCAGGAATTGCGAATAATTACTTAGTCTAGCAATTGTCTTTATTGAATTTTTTTCATATCACATATTGTAAGTAGATTTAGTATTATAATATCTGTCTCACTGGGCTTCGCCCGTGCTGAAGCAAACATTAAAATTATAATATACATAATTAGTTAATCAACTATAAATTTACAAGATGAAAAAGAAGAAAACAATATAAAGTTTAAGTAACAAAATATGATGCAATATTCGATCTAGAGAAATTTATAATAACTTACCTGAAATTTGTAAGGATAATACGCATTCGTTTACAACAACTTGCTGCTCACTCATTGGTGTTCGGTCTGAAGTCTTGACTCTGTATGTGTTTATATTGAAGTGGTGACCATGCTATGAACATACGTTCGGAATGAACACATCCCAAATGTTTAAACAATACTCTGAGAGTTTTTTTTGAGACTAAAATATTTAGGTTTCATATTGTAATTAATAATTTATTAACTTTGTTTTTAAAAACCACTATGAATGATTTATATTCACCAACCTGTTTCGGAAAATACATTTTCCTTCATCAGGATGATAAAAAAATCATGTGTCAAAATGTTCTTATGTTTTCAATTAATTTTTTTAATATATATATTTTTTTAAATAGATCTAGTACCTAACATAAATTGTAACGATGATGAAAGATGTAAAAATTTAATAATATACAAAATTATTGGATTTTTTTAGAATAGCAGTCGACAACCGACAATCCCAAATTTTTATCAAAAGTATGATCATTTTCTAATAAACGATTGTAAAACTCTGAAATCCATTAGTATTCAAACATCTTAAATCCTCTTCAACTCTTTATGTTAAATTTTTGACCTGTTTGAAAGGAATATAATCATTACAACTAAGTTTATAAACACCAGAATCTTTGTCTTTGGAATTTATGAGAAGTTTTCCTATTTGCTTATTTGTATAAAATGCAGTTCTTATGTTTAGTAGTAGGTATTTAAATATTTGACTCTAAAATTTATTTATTAATAAAATTCTACGCTAATAATACCATTATTATTATTATATAACTTTTAATCATTTGAAAATGGAAGAGAGCATCCATAATTTTTCATTTCATTATAACATTTTACAACCTCTTCACGCCTTGAATCTTTATCTCGTCGACACCAAGGACACTATTATTATTTATTCAATTTAATTATGGTATTCATAAGTTGTTTAAAACAATTAACAAAATGTAAATTAACATAACATGCATGAATAATTTTAATTAAATAGCATTACAATTAAACCTCGGATTACGAACGACTCTGGTTATGAACAACTCGGATTCCGAACAAAATCCCCGCCGAAAAAATGCTTCGATTTTCAAACAGAATTTCGGTTTACGTATAGGCATTCACGTGCGTTGTAGTTATTGAACAACAACTCGAAGGCCTCTTCTATTGTTTTTGTATACGTATGGTTATTGTTTCAAAATATAAATAAATTGATTTCTCTTTTGTAAGATAAGCTGGAATTAAGTTTGTTTTTGCGTTTTTTTAAAATTTTATTATTTCCAATTCCTTTTAAGTTAAAATTATAAATTTTCAATGTCTTGTATAGAATTTTAAGCATGACTTAGATAATAAAAGGCCATTTTCAGGGCATCTAGAATGAATTCATCCATTATCAATTCTTATGGGAATAATTGTTTTGATTTATGAATAACTGTTCGTATCTTGAGGTTCCACTGTAATCGAAATATATCTATTGCATCTTTTAACTACTGATATCTAGACATGATTCTTACAAAATTTGTAACATTTACATAGTAGGGCATGATATTTATCTATATTATCACGTGAGGCCTTATCGACATACACCCTCGTGGTTGCAAATTGTAAACCTCAATAGTCGTCTATATTTTAATACTTTTAATCAGTTGACAAAGTTCACATTACTAAAAATACGAATGTATATATAAATCCAGGGAAAAAATAGGAAGAAAAAATCATTATCACATAGATAAATAATATCTGTTTATATTTGTAACTCTGAACTATAAATTTCAATATCAAAGAATATCTTTTAGGTTTTCAATATTAACGCCTTCCTAAATAGTTCAGTTCGGAGGCCGATGATCGATCACGATTTTTTTTATTTTTTTTGTGGTTATATGTTAATATTAATAATAATAATAATAAATGTTAATAAAGAAATTATATTAACATAAAGTCTACGTCCTTTTGTCAAATCTTAATTTTATTTTGAAATGTTTTTTTTTGTAAATAGAATTATAAAAATATTATAATTTCAAGCCAAACCGTTGCCGCAGTTATAAAGTTTGTCCTTAAACCAAAAATATTGTGGGTAGTCTAAAATCAGATTCTGTCAATTGTTTTTATAATTAATACAAATTAAATGTATCAATTAGAAAGAGATACAGATAAAATCAATTTTCGAACCAGAAATAATCCGGGGAAGTGTGCTGACCTATTAAAGTAACACAGAACTATGTTTTGAAAAACTACAACTTCACAATAATAATGTGTTTTTCTTAATAGTTTTTATGATTGATTAAAAAATTAATGTGGCACAGAATAATGAGGTGGATTACTTACTTATTAATCTCAGTATAAAAATCTTTATACTTTTAAAATCAGCAATATTATCTTTGTGGTTAAGATTCATATTTTTATTTATTATCTTTGTTTTATTTATTTATTAAAATAAAACAAAGATAATAAATAAAAAAATCTTTAAATAATTTAGAGAATAAAATAAAGCTTTATACTAATAATTTAATTGTACGCACTTCCTCAAACACGAATTACCTCAATCGTCATTATTGACCGTTTTCTATTCGTGTATCTTATTTTTCGAGAAAAAAATGTGCTACAAATAGGTCGTCAGAATATTATTTTTAATATCGAAAAATAATTGGGTTCATAAGCTGAAAAGATTTTCCGCGAAACGTTCGCGTAACTTCCCATGTCGAGGTCTCCCATTTAATTGACAAATCTGAAAAACAAAAAGGTATCATCCCATGATATTTAATACTTAGCTAAGACTTTATGTTCATCATTAAAGACTTACAATGTTCTCGATTAGATAACTGTGTTCACATGGATTGTGACATTCAATAACAATAATTATAATTATTAGTTTATTTCAGCGTTTTCAGATTGCGTGTTACGACTCGCTGTGTACAAATTTCAATATAGATTCTACATAATATGAATTCAATTCAACAAAGATTGAAGATAGAATCAAAACAAAATACTTGGGCAGGCTCAAAAATTCGAAACTTCGAAAAAAATACATTTATTATTCTTAAAAATAAATAAAAACCTATTTATTTGCAATATATGTCCAAAAACACACAATTACTGGATTTTCACGTACAAAGACACTGTTATTACATAAATATCAGATATCTCATAGAGACGAAGCAGTTTTTTATCATATTTAATGAAAATATATGGAAGTATGGGTGTAATTACTGAGCTTACGACCTGTCTTCGGCTGGTTTAAGTGATCACTTTATACAAATATATATATCGTACACCATTCTCATCCATGAATCAATCTCCAAATCTATAAAATATTTGGAAGTTGTATACATGTTAATATGTAGAAACACTTCTATGTACTAAATTTGGCATTCATTTCCCTGAAACAGTATATATGTCACAATGAGAATCTAATTATTATTTTTCATTAAATGTAATAAAAAAATAGCTTCGTCTCTATGAGACATCTATTATTTGTTTTAATAACAGTGCCTTATTTTTTATTAAAAAAATTTAAACTCATCAAATTCAATAAGCTGTTTAAAAAAAAGATTGTGATTTTTATCACAAGTTTTATACCGAAATACATCTTAAAGAGATATCAGAAACATTGTTTGAGCCTGCTCCTCGGTTATATGCAATATTTAAAAAGTGGGCAACCAAGTTTAACGGGAGAATATTGAAGACCATCAACCGCAGTAATTCCAAAAAATGACAATAAAGTCATCAACTTTGTTTGGAGAATGGTGAACCATAAATTACTGTTACTAATGTAAAAAATGTGTTTATAATATGTATGTATTTTACAGTAGTTAATACTTCTGGAGCACCATTCGCTTTTAAAGTAATACGTCATGTCATGCTCGTATTATATTGATATCATGTATACGTCATTCGTACCTTGATTTTTATAACCCTTCACTTTGATAACAGTTAACTATATCGCACACCTAGATCATAACTAAGACAACTCAAAAGGTCATTTTTCAGTAGACAAATTTCTTGTTACTAAAGTTATGAAACTAAATAACATTTTAGGTTATAAATATATCCTAAAATGACATTATTCGAGAACTGGGGTGCGTATATGACAGAGCATTCGAATACAATAATAACTAAAAATTCTTAATTTTTGAGTTGTTTTATTTTATTCAGAAAACATACATCTAGGTGTGCGATATATCAAATCTTTTTTGGTATTACGTACAGAATGAAAACTGTATTTCCTTGTTTTCGTATTCTTTCTTAGGTGCTGGTTTTTTAAATCTGCTGGATATTTTAACAAACTAATAATGATTTGTAGAAAGATGCGTAAAGACTATGTATTACTAAAAACTTCGTCAATAAAACTCAAGTTGTTTCACGTTGGATCTGTTCAAGAGAACTGATTACAAAATAATTTCCGGCATCTTAAATAAACAGAATTCCTGCCTACGTGCTATTTACTTGTGTGGCGGATGTGACATAGGTATATAAGCTCTTATATTATACATAAAGACACATGTTTTTAGATCGAAATAATTGGTTATAGGCTGTGATAGGCTGTTACGGAGAGCAGGCTGTTTATTTTACTTCCCAACTCTCTTCTTTTTACATCCGGGCATTTAACTGGCACGTAGGCGTATTGTGCTGCTAAATTCATGATGCGAATATTACTTATTTAAATATAATCCTTACTTTTAGCTTTAATACTTTAAGCTTAACCGTGTCTTTTGACGAGATGTTTACGTCTAAAAAATGAGACCTAAAAATCTACTTTTTTTTGGGAAAAACATTAATTTTGCTTTTATCGCCTGTTTAATCTAGACACTACTTTTTAAATCTCTAACAGAAAGTATAATCGTATTATTAATAATCGTGGAACAAGTACTCACGCGAATTACTGGACCCAATTCGGGCCCCACCGTACCAAATGTTACTGTTAGTGTATAATTACTTTCTAGCATTAGTGCTACTTATATTTTATCCTGCCGGATTCTATTCGAATCTACTTCGCTTAACTCTATTTTATTATCCTTAATGAACTCTGTTTCTCAAATATATCCCCCACGAATCCAATATCTTGCTCAAGAACTCGTTTTTTGAAACAGTCTGCCAAACAACACACCGACTTTATATGAACATAAAAAAACAAAACACATTGCATGAAAATTCCAAGCAATGTTAATTTGGCTAGAACAAAAAAATAATAATCGTAACACATTTGCAAATTAAAATTATTTGAGGATATACACAACAGACAGAACAATTCAACTTTCTTATTTTTTAGTGATCTCGTGGATCTAGAAAGTCTGCTCACTATAGATCCATTCTTTGACATCGCCGTTGTGGTCCAGTTTGCTAGGCATTCGCCAACTTCTTGCAAGTACATCTTGACGGTTTTGACCCTATTACCGTATACTGCAGTCTCCTTTTTTTCACCCTACTCAGTATAACAAGTTCTTCAATCTCATTTATTCTTCGGTTAGGTTATTACATATTGGGCCGTAAATGTGTTAAACATTGATTTAAAATAGAAGTGACAATCATACTAAGACGTACACAGATACAAAACAACAAATATAATTAAACTTTAAAACTTATTTTATCTTTTAATCTTCCATCACATTTTCCATTATTATAAATGTTATTTAAATAGCCCTTCTGCCTTTATCATATTATATTTTGAATAAATACTAATAAACATATTTATATTATATATATATGATATTTTAGCCAAATTAAGATTTTTTAACAACAAAATAAAAAAACTTTCGTTTGTATAAAATTTAAAAATATGTTTTTTTGTAATTTTCCATAATACGTTTTATTAGCCGTTCGAATAAAAAATTTAAAAATTTACTTATTTTATTTAAAATCTGCATTACCTGCACGATATTACAAACATTCTTACAAACTTACTGCGATCGATATTAGATGTAAAAAAAAATGTCACTGCTGACGTGTATTGCCAAATGATCGATGAGTTTTTTTCTACCGTAACTGCAGCTGTTTCCCGAGTTCAACAACAGAACACAATTTCATCAAGACTGGGCCACTCCACACAGAGTTAGAGTTTCAATGGAGAATCCGAGGGGAATTTTTCCCAATAAATTAATCAGCAAGTACGGAGACATACCCTGGGCACCTCGGTCACCGGACTTACACCGTCCGACTTTTTTTTGTGGGGATACTTTAAGTCGAGAGTTTACAGCAACAATCCTCGAACAATTCAGTCCCTACAAGAAAATATCCGCCGTGATGTTGCTGCCATTGAATCGACGCTTTGCTCTCGCGTGTTCGCAAATTTAAGAGTCCGATTGTAAGTGTCAATTTTATATAAATACAATATGTGAATAACATTGTAGTTTTTTTTATTTATTTAATATTAAACTTGAAAAATTTTCGCTGTACACCTTTATAAACTAAGTCATAAATAGAAAATGCTATACGATACATTTTCAAATTCATTATGATATAATGTGTTTTTGACGTGTGCCGCATAGTTCAATTATCCATTTAAATGTATCATTTGACATCCATTTATAGTAAAATAATGTTGAAAATTTGTTTTTCTCGAGGATTCTACCATTAAATGGTATATTTAAAATGTGTTATTAAATTAACAGTAAACAAATTAAGTTATGCATGCATTTTTCCGATTTACTAAATAACCTTTGGAAAATTTCTAAATAATTACTGTTTACGTGAAGGGTGGGGAAACGGGATGTAGGAAAAATGGTAGGAATTCGGTGTTGGGACAGAATAATAAGGGCTCAAGGATGAACCAGGAAGAACACGACATACCTGGATTCTCTTGCTTCATTCACAACGCTCCTGCATTTCAGGATACTTCTTCGATGATGAGCACGAAGCATTGTAATACACAATAGTCACATTGTAATACACTGCAATTAAACTGAAACACAATAGCACCAATAATTTCAAGTCAGTTACGAGCACAAAAAAATGTTCACTCTGCTTGACAGTTCACAAGTCATAGATCACACATAAAAAAAATTGTGCTCTGTGGTAAAGGTTAAGGGAAGGGGGGGGAGGCAGATAGGTATAGTAAACCTAATGGAGCATCCACACGTGCACAGCGATCGGCGATCTGGCCCTGTCAAAAATATCGAATATGCATTCGATCGCAATGATTTAGAAACGTATCATCCTGTTTTTACATAAATTTGGTCGTACACCTTTCAAATTTAGCCGGTCGGCTTATGGGGATTTTGTTTATGGGCTATTAAGGATTTTCATTTTTCAAGACCTTAATCCAACTGCAGGATTACGTTCTTTTTTAACGCACGAACGCTTCTAAAATTATTGTCGGCAAAATTTACTGTGATGGTAAACTAAATCATTTTTAATCGGGACATTTTGGGCTAAAATTACTTGAATATTTATATTTATAATCCAAGTTAACATTTTTGAGGATATTTACCAAGTAATCTGATAATCTTGTTTGTGTTAAAGTGATCTAAGTTAGAACCTGACTATCACTAACTATTATAGTTACTAAAGAAGTGTTTAACATTTCCGTAACCTACAGGTCTACTGAGAAAATTAAACCTGTAATATTTTCGTAAATATGCTCGATATTAAATTAATATTAATAGCTAATTCTAGGGCAGATATTTTTGCTTGAAAATAACAAACCAATTAAATAAAACAAACTAATATTTTTCAATTCAGTTCAATGTAAAATTTATGTGTTCAATATTAACTGTGTTAAAAAAAAATACCATTTGTTGTAAGACAGAAAGAGATCACAGGTTAATTTCACAGTGAAAGGATTAACAAACATACAAATATGTGTTTCTGTTACTAATTAAATTAAAAAAGATAAGTCATGCTAGACAAAAATGATAAATCCTTTGAGTTATATCAGTATACTTAACCTTTATACTTTTAAAATCAGCAATGTTATCTTTGTGGTTAAGATTCATATTTTTATTTTTTATCTTTGTTTTATTAACCACTAAAATGAGTTTAAATACATCTACCGGTTTCGAAAAATACCATTTTCTTCTTCAGGATGTACAATATATACATATATTGTTTCTTTGACAGAATCTATTTTTAAAAAATTTTTTTTTTTTTTTAGTACCTAACTCAAATCATTACTTAATACAAATTTACTCGAATAATTTTTAGGAAAAAATTTTAGAATGGGACTTGTAGTTAAATTTAGTTGGTTGTTTATAATTTTTTGATTAGTTTTACACGCTTTATTTATCTCCAACGATTCCAAATTATTTAATTTAGATGTATTTAAACTCATTTTAGTGGTTAATAAAACAAAGATAAAAAATATAAATATACTTAACCTTTATTTACTATTATAGTGAATGTATGACATTTATAGTCATTTAAGCTATTAAAAGATTTTTTTTTCATTAAAAATGCTAAAAAAATTATATTTTTTTACGGTAATTCAGCACAATTCACAGTATGGCTAGGTACGGATACTTTTTATCTTGGTAAAGACTATTTGTTTTTTAGGTTATCTCTTTTCAATACTCTCTACCACTCTCTCTCTGCCCCATGGATGGGTAACGTAACCCCTATTAACCTGACGCATAGACCTTACACGACGCATAGACGTAGTATATAATGATATTATACGTACATAATTTAATTAAATACACAACGTGGGTTGAGTTTTGAAGATTCTATATTTAGTGGCAACTATATTTACCTGCAATTCAACTAAGAAGCAATTCCATTTAAATTTTTTACACACATATATATAATATAATATACCAATAGAAACAAATAATATATGCAAATCTTTAAACGTAAATTAACTATTGTATATTATTGTAATTAAATTTCAGTGTTAATAGGCCCCGTATCCGTAATCGTCAAGAAGAAGAAAGAACGAACTAAGTTGCCATTGGGATTAGAACCCGTGAACTTATATTAATGTAATCTGCATAAAATAATTGTTTAATTGAAGTAAAACGAGAATATAAAATATTAATTACGTTTATTAATTGAACAATCGTTAACAGATAATGTTGTTTATAAGTCCTCAAGTCATACATACAATTTATTATCAGAGAAAAAATGTTCTTTACGTTTTAATGAGTTCTTTGATTTCTCTTTTGGTAGCTAGCTTATCTTAGTACAGACATATTAAGGTATCTCAGATTTACATGGAAACTAATTAGAGATTTATGTATATTTTTAAATGATTACATAATTATTACAAATTATGTTGAAACAGAGAGTGATACAGTTCTGAATTTATTATTTTGTTAATGTTATCTAAAATTATTGTTTAACCCTTTCTACCCTGGCGGCACTTTAAAGTACCGTCAACTTTATCTAGTCATATATCTTACTGCGGTGTCAATTCTCTGATGATACTACTAAGTCTACGTAATTAATAGTCAATATACTTTATTTATTTAGACTACTAACATTAGTTTTTTTTTTGTTATGTCAACACCGCGGCGGGTGAAATGTCGGTTGCGCATTGTTACAAGGTTATGACCTAATTTTTTTTTCTTAAATTTTCAACTATTTTTAACATTTTAGAAGATTTCTTTCCTATGTTTTGTACTATGCTATATATTTTTATTTATTGTGTACATCGTGTGAGGTCTGACTTTACTTAGAAGTATCAAAAATTATAATTAATAATATGTATATCAGTGCCTAGATTATTTTTTTAATTTTCCATCACAATTTGCTTATTTTATATTTGAAGTATACTACAAAAATATTTATAATAATATATATTTTTTAACTTCTTCACGAAAATTCTAGACTCCTAGAATCATTCATTTTCAAACTCTCACCCCTCCTTGCACCTTCCTTTTCATCATCCAAAATCTTGTTGTCAGAACCTGTATATAATCCCCTATATTTTACGCCGTATATCTAAGACCCTAAAGATCTCTCGGCTCTGATAGGCCTATTTTATCCGCCTTGAAAAGATACCCCTAGAAAAACCTTAAGGCGATTGGTTGGAAATACAAGCGAAGCTTAGCAGCGATGAGCACTTTTCCCACAATTTATATTGCATTTTACATCATACTTTTATGTGGAAATATGTCAAATTATTATTTTAGGAGAACACATTCTTATTGTGAAGTTGTAATTATTCAGAACATGGTCTGTGATATTTTAAATATGAATTAAATATATTAATTAGAAAGATATACATATAAAATCAATTTTATCGAAAAACATTTACTCAACATCAGTTTACTCAAAGGTATTTGAGATTCTGTAAAAATAAGGTAGATGGCTCTGTCAAATTATGGAACGATTAAATGTATTAATATCAAAAAGGTAACATATAGGGTCGAAAATTGTCGCTAAAAATAATGTCGCTGTAGCTTAGTTGGATAAATCACCTTCCCCGGTTAGGAAAGAGATCCAGGTTTAAATCCCGGTGGCGCAACAATAATATTTTTCGATAAAATTAATTTTATATGTATATCTTTCTAATTAATATATTTAATTCATATTTAAAAATTTTATAACCATGTTATTTTTAAATTTACCACATATCAAATAATTTATTTTTTTGTTGAAAAGCTACATTAAACATACGTTATCTACATTACTTCACACGTAAAAAAATATTATTGTTTAGGCATACTTTGCATTAACTTAAAATACTACTATACAAATGGTCCTACATGCCACTTTCAATTTGCTTACTTTCAAAGATACGAACGTCTGTGTAATATAAATATTTAAATAAATGAGAACAACTCCTCTGCAACAACACTGTACATCAATTTTTACAAATGTTGAAAGATAGATGGAACGTCAGCCATCTTAGATGATTGCATATCCTTATTGAATGTAAGATCACTTATTATCACAGAATTTTTATTTATTTTATATCGTTGTTTAATATACCATTCGATGCCTTAGAAGACATATGCATATGCATTCACAACTCAAATCTGCCTAAAAAAGATGTTGTCGCATAACGAATGTAGTTCCCATTCCGAATATTGTAGCAAGTTGAACAAAAATTGGCTTATGTATCCAGCATTTACTGTAAAAAGTTACGAAATCGTTATTACTGGGGGTAAATTAATTGCCAATACAACCAAATGTAGTTCCAATGAAGAGCATGACGTGATCCTTTAAAACATTACTGAAAGCATGTTCTGCCGCGGCGTGCAGCGACCAACCTTGCGTGGCTCCGCAAATTTTTATTCGTGGTACTATTTTTGCATTTGAAATAATATATGCGACACATTCTTTTTTTAGGCATATTTGAGTTGTGAATGCATAAGCATTGTCCTTCTAAGGATCGAATTGCTATATTAAACAACGATTATACAAATAAATAAAATTCTGTGAAAATAAGTGATCTTACATTCAATAGGTATGCAATATCTAAGATGTGAGTACAATAACTTTCAACATTTGTAAATATGATGTCCAGTGTTGATGCAGATGAGTTGTTTCATTTTATTTAAAATATTTTCTTACACAGACGTTCGTATCTTTGAAGTAAGCAAATAGACAAGTGCGCATGTAGGACATTAGAAAGTAGTATTTTTAATTTAATGCAAAAAGTATGCCTCAACATAATATTTTTTTCTTGTAGAATAAATTTAGATACGTATTGTTAAATGTAGCTTTCAAAAAAAATAAATTATTTGATATGTGGTAAATTTAAAAATAACATGGTTATAAAATTTTTAAATATGAATTAATTATTAATTAGAAGTTACTATAAATTAATTCTTATCGAAAAATTGTTGTTGCGCCATGGAATTCGCAGTAATCTCTTCTAACGTGGAATGTGAATATCCCTATTCAACAGCGGAAAATATTTATATCGAACATTTAGCCCCTATGTACATATTGAAAAAAACATAATATAACTTAATTCTTGAAAGATGAATCTCCTAAATATTACAGAATTTCAAATACCTTTGAGTAAACTGATGTTGAGTAAATATTTTTCGATAAAATTGATTTTATATGTATATCTTTCTAAGTAATATATTTAATTCATATTTAAAATATCACAGACATATGTTCTGAATAATTACAACTTCACAATAAGAATGTGTTCTCCTAATTATAAAAATTATTTAAATTTAATATTTTTTTACGTGTATAAGTAATGCAGATAACGTATGCTTAATGTAGCTTTTCAACAAAAAAAATATTATTTGATATGTGGTAAATTTAAAAATAACATGGTTATAAAAATTATTTAAATTTAAATGAGACAGGTGAGATCAATTAAAAGCTTTGGCGAGACATATTATCTCTATCGTCAATTTTCAACTTCAGACCAAAGTTATGATTGTTTAGATCACGATAAAAATATACCAGAAATACACGACTCGGTTATGAAAGTTCAGAGGTCGGAATGTTAACTTACGGCGACGTGAAAAGCAATGGTGCATTGCACCGCCAGGACTGTACGCTTACGTACTTACAACGTAATATCAACTTACTGTCACTCAATGTAATTTATCTTATGGACGTGTGCCATACGAGGCGATAATAATTATGTTCTCGTGATTAGATTAAACAGAACGCATTAGAAAAGATCTCTGAGAGATCGAGTACCAAACTCGCAAGAGAACCAAGATAATAGCAACGGGATGCACTAATTATAGAAGATTGGGAAAGAAGCAACGGCGGTGGATATTATCGGTTTGCTGAAATACCAGTTCCATTCAGATCATATTTTCGGTTATTTTTGGAACCAGTTCCACCATTCAAAATGCACGATCTAAATTTGTAATAATAAAAGCTAGCAGCAAATAACAAAAACTTTTTCTGCTAGTGCCTTCTATATTGCCCTCCCTGGAATTAATGTAAGATTATTTGTATCACGTATCAACTTGTTCCACTCAAAGACCTTCTTAAAAAAACTGAGATAATATTTAGCATTATTTTCTATGGTCGCACTGTCAGATGCGACCATAGAAAAAATTCGTACGATTTCATTCACGGCTTCTGTAGTACGACGCGAGATGACCATAGATAAGAGAAATGACAGTTCAAAATTCGTGCGATTTCGCAATATTTTGATTTACAACGTACACTTTATTTCAAATTGAATATATATTTACTTACCGTTATTGAGTATATAAAAGAGAAAACATTTGAGTTATCTTAACCTATAGATATTAAAAACCTGGCTGTTTAATCTAGCACAATCCAGCCATACGGATCCAATAGATCCAAGACGTCCAGAAAGTCATATAAATAGATGGGGAAACGCAATATATAATAAGGATATTCCAAAGATTCTCCCAGCATCCCCCACTGACACACTATTCAACGGATGTTGGTTGTCATGTTGGCTATTGACTTTCAGTCATGATGTTCTTCTCCTTCCAAGTCCCCGACTTCCAGAAATATTTCCCTACATTATACGGTGCAAGATGTCACACTTCTCTGTATATCTCATCACATGTCCGAGATATTACAATTTTAGAATTTCTATTGTTTTAAACACTTATTTTTCTTCATTCATCCTAACTATCTTCATTAGTAACTTTATCAATCCAACTTATTTTAAGCATTCTTCTATAGATTCACATCTAAAATGCTTCAAGTCGCCTTATGATTTCTTTAGTAAGCGTCCATGCTTCCTTTCCATAAAATAATACCGAAAATGCATAGCATCTGACACCCAACACCACCCACCAGCAAAAAAAAAAGTTTTTTTTAACTTTACCTAATTGATCACATTCGATCGTGCATTTGGAACCGATTCCAAATAAATTCGTCGTCGTTGCTAAGAACTGTTAATATTGCAAAGAACTGGTGACACCGATATTCTACGATACTCGATCAATTACCAACTACCGCCAAAAATAAGGTTCTGGAGTAGAAGCTTCGTACTGGTAGAATGAGTGTTGGCTCAATAAAATGACGCCATCAGCAGATGAGAAGGGCTGAAGGCAGAGAGAATTGGTGATTCTTGGGGGAGGTTTGTATCCAGCAGTGGAGAGAGGCTGATAATAGATTAATTTGTGATGGACCTGCTCGCGCCTCACAGATCTGCATAAACAAACACTCAACAGCCATACAGTTCGCCTGGTACCCAAATTGCAGGTAATAATACACTGCGATCGAACCAATCTGAGTAACCACCAGAACTACTCACTCCTCTCCTGGACAGCTCCTCGCACGCACCTCGGCACCGCCTTCAGTCAATTACATTTAATTTGAACTTTGTATAATGTAACAAACAGTTTAATTTCAATTGTGCTTCTGTTACACATAAAAATTAGTTATCGAATGACTTTCCAGCTATCCAATTTTTTTTTTCTATTCACAATAGGTAAGAAAATTATTATCGCATTATATGTTAAGAACCAATTTTCATTATTCATATAATCTTTGCAGAGAGACCTGCCATTATTTTGAAATAAATTACAAAGTAAAAATTTCTGATAATTATAATAATAATCGGATGATATATATAAAATTAATCTATCTCTGAATTTAATAATGTTATACATTTAATAAATATATTTTCAAATATCAAGCTTTCTACCTTTAGAAGGGAGTACAATTCAATTAAAATCAATGTCGCCAAGAAGGTTTTTTTTTTTTAAATTAAATGTTATGAAATATGAAACAAAATACAATATCAAAAATAGTCAACGATTTCGTCGAAGTTATTTACAATGAAATATAATAAAGTGCTTAATAGCATGAAAGGGCAGGTTAAAAATCTAAGCAGTAAAAATCCAATACAGAATAAAGAGAAAATTGGTAAGAATGATTTATAAGAATTTTAGGAATTTAGGTTCTGTGATTAAAAAAATGTTAAAAGAATTTATTTTCTTACAGAAATTGCGTTAATTGATTTGTAATCCATGGGTGAATTATCAAACATTTTTACAAATATATTTTAAGATATCTTTAAAGGACGAACAATTCACATTATTAAAACACATTTCAATCTCATATATTTTAATAATTGGTAATATTTTTAATCTATTTATATCTCGTACATTTAAAGAATTAGTTTTTTTTTTAATCTAATAAAATTTGTTACATGAAAATGTAGATTCACAATCAGTAAAATAATCCTCTCTTTTTGAAACGGGTGTCATAATTAAAACTGATCGTACACCTAGATGAATTAGCGATGAATTATTTGAAAAATAATGTTATATTAGAATCACTAACTTTGTGGAGAAAACAAAACTATAAGTAATAATACTCCGAAAAAATAGATATACTCGGATCAGTGCAATGCTGAAAAATCTGAATATGATGATCTTTAAGCAGAAAATATGTTTAATATAATGGTATTTATTTATAAAATCCTCAATAAGAAAATATCGGCGGAATTTACAGGAAAAATTTATGCAAATCAACATGAGCACGAGCATCGTACAAGGGGAAAGGATAGACTGAGACTGCCATTCAGGATGAAGGATAAATCTCAGAAATCGATGATGTATAGTGCGATGAAGATTTTTAATGAAATACTAAAAAACATAAGAAAGGAGGAGAAACTGTATAGACTTAAAGTGAAACTGGCCAGATATGCAAAAGATAAGTTTTAGTAAAAGAAAAGACTTTAATCTTGTTTATATTAGAGCATATACAGGTGTGCTTATGTTTGCACTATATTAAGAATTAAATATATAAATTACTCATCTTCTTGAAGATACTTATACATTTTTATGCTGCAAAGGTATACAAATTATGGTCGCGTTTATTTGATTTACCTGTTGACCCTGATTGAATCCATTCTACATCCCTTCGCCAATAACCTTTAACAAAATTAAATAAAATTAAATAATTAAAATTTATAAGTGAGAACATGCGGCTCACGAGTTGATTTACCGACATATTATGTAATTTTGTCTTGAAAACTAAATCTAAATATATATATATATATTATATTATATAACCGCAAAATTCCGCGCTATATTTAGAATTCAATTTTGTTTGCAATTCATTACATCTGCGTTACCTGCGAGGTTAAAAAATAATTAACTTGGAAAAATGTACATCTCTTTTTCCATTTCCTCCTCTTTCACTCGATTGAGGAAAGGCAACTGCAACAGAATTATATTAAAAAAACACTAAATTATATAACCAGAAGCCAAACACGACAACAAATTTCAAATTGAATTTTAAAAGTTAAAATAAAATGATTCATTTTAATAAATATGGAAGATATAAATAGCTACGTTGATATGATGTACAATAAGGGAAAATTTGAAAACCCTTTCTAATTCAATCTAACAGGTAACCATCCTTAACATAGAAAATCCAATATTTAAGTGTTGTGTCCTTTTATATGTATATCACAAAGATACGTTAGTTCAAATCATCGCGTTTGTCGAAACCCTTTCACATATAGTATTGAAATATATTCGAAATTCTACGAATGACAGGTGGATTTGAAGATCAGCAAATTGGGGATAGAAATAGTATCGTGTAAATCTAAGCGATAGAATTAAGGCGGAAAGTGAAAGATGAAATATTAATCGAGGCTTATTTTATTTTATCGTTACATCTCAGAATAAATAGAAAATTAAAGTGATTAAATATTTAATAAGTTCAATTTGGGTCACCTTGTTTTTTCAATCAAAATTAGGAGTACACATTCTTATTGTGAAGTTGTAATTATTCAGAACATAAGTCTGTGTTATTTTAAATACTAATTAAATGTATTAATTAGAAAGATATACATATAAAATCAATATTTTCGAAAAATATCATTGCTGCGCTACCGGGATTCGAACCTGGATCTCTTTCCAAACCGGAGAAGGTGCATTATCCAACTATGCTACAGCGACATTATTTTTGACGACAAATTTTCGAACCTAAAACAAAGTAGATGGCTTTAAAATAATGGAACGATAAATGTATTCATTTGAAAAAGTGTATCATAGGTTAAAAATAATGTCGCTGTAACATAGATGGACAATGTACCTTTTCCGGTTTGGAAAGAGATCCGGGTTCGAATCCCGGTAGCGCAACAACAATATTTTTTGATAAAATTGATTTTATATGTATATCTTTCTAGTTATTACATTTAATTAGTATTTAAAAATATAGTTGATACCCGCATATATTTTGACAAAAAATCTCAGATATGAGTGGACGTGGTGGCGGTCAGGTAAACTCGCTACTATCGGCAAGAATAATAAATTATAGATGATTCCCATGCCAAACCAAAGTACTAACAAATTACGGTAAGAATTTATACACCAAAACTCTTACAACTCTTTTATTGGATTTTTCTGGCCAATGACAGAAAGTTCAAATGTATAATTTCACCATCGTACAGTTGTATTTTTTTAAATTTATTTATGAACAATATTTAAACACACACTCGGCACTTGCATAGAATTGTCAATACGCAGCCGGGGGTGACATTTATTCTATTCATTGACAAAACGTTGACTTCAAATTCGAATCCATGTCAACACAAAATTGTTGTTAATAATAGAGATATTAACAACAATTTTGACCAATGTTGGCGCACTCACACAGAGATATTGGCAACCGGGAGCGTGCACAGTAACAAGCAAAAAAAGTTGTGCGTTATTGAAAATTTTGGGAAACAAATATAACTTAAATAATTCATAATGCCAGCCGTACCAGTAGAATCTTTAATTGCTTGGTTATAAAAACTACCACGGCTATTCCGCCGCTGCAGCCGCAGCGCTATAATCGTCTTATGCTGTTTTTTGTACTATTAAAATTGCTCTCTTCTGTTTTTAAGTTATCGTTCTACTCACGCCGTACAATTGGTTACCTACTGAATAGAAAATTCATTTCGGCTGATCCGTTTTGTAAGGAGTCTATACTTTTACTGTTTTTTTAACAGAATAACATTTGAAAGGTTTTCAAAATCATTAAATTATTTACATTCCCTTTTACTAATTCGCGAATTTTACTATATTATTGCTGTTAGTGTGTTGTTTTTATGATCGTTCTTTGCGTTCAAAGTGTATTATGCATTTGTTTTTGATTTGGGATAAACAAAAAGCAAATCGGCAGAACTATTTCCTACGTTAACCTTTAATAAAAATAATCATTTTCTTTTGTTATTACGTGAAGGATTTTCAAATAGTAAAAAAATCATGTTCAATCATAAAAAATGTTCTAAAAAACGTGCATACATTTTTATATTGTATTTTATATGGGTAAGAAGGTATTATTTTACGTTAAATCTTAAAATTCATAAACACTATGAATAGTATTCAAAAATTTCAAATAAATAAATGGTTGGGTCGCATAAACGACGGATTCATTTTGTCTAAAACGCAGGTTAAACGAAAGTTGATAATTATATGTCCAGCATATATTATATGTGATTTTATAATTTCATTGGTAACAGCATAACCTACCGCACGCCACTGTTAGCAACGTATTTGGACATACGTTGGTAATAACACAGGTATGTTCAAAGTGGATTAGATAGTTTAGTTTGCACATTCAGACGGTGCGCAACACGCGAGCGACTACCTATGCTCGTATTAACCAATTCGTTATATGAAAGATCGATATTTCTATATTGCCTTGACGCGAAAAACCGTTCGGTATTTAAATGTTGTGCAATATTAATAATAGCTTTGTATTGTTTAATAATCAAATTTGACATAGATTATAATCTTATTGTACATCTTTTCATATTTTTTCCCAAATATTAACGTCAACATTGCTGGACGTTTAACGTCTCTCCTGTATTGAGTAAAAATTATTAAATATCATTGAATATTCTTTAACTGATGCTTTATCCTCGGCAGTAGTTAGTGTACTTGTGTGTGACTATCTTTTATTTGCGGTTACATATGTTTCGATGATTTATTGTTTTTTATAACACACATAAACATTAATTTCCAAGTGCATTTTATATGCACACCTATTATATAAAGACGTTCCAACAAGAAATAGCAGAATTAAAATTGCCGCCATTTCTTTAGCGGTGCTTTTTAGATGTTGATTCTCGACAGCTATAATGTAGACAGTATGGTACTAGTTCAGTAACGATTACAAGAAAAAGAACCTGACACTGTGTGTGACGAGACATGTGCGGCTGCAGATAACACTATCTCAATTCTCTCAAATGCCAAATTTCATTGAATTTTGTCCAATTGACCCAACAATTGATGGCGTCTCAGTGGATCATGCACGGCACATTCACGTTGGAACAAGTTTACAATGTAATAATGTATTTTAGTCAGATGTCTTGTACTTTTTCCAACAAAACAATTCATTATATTACAGTTGACTCAGAATATTGATGAAGAACTATTCAGAATTGGGGTCCATTTAAAATAAGGTTGTATGGTAAAATAATATAATCGACGGTTGGACGTCAGATGACAAAGTCGGTTAGCAGAGTAGGCGCTGTGCGGTATAATAATAATTTCGCCGCTTTGGAACGTCTGATAGCTTTAATGTGATAGGAATTGAAATAGACGGGAATGATAATGCGAAAACGCTCGCAGCGGTGAAAGCCAGCTTGCGGGACACTCAAGTGAGAACTGGGTCTCGTATCAGGAGCGTTCAATTCGCCTTTGTTTATATTTTAAGTATATACACATCCGTGTGGGCGTTAATTTGGAAAAAAATATTCAACTAATTCGTAAGAATTAAAAGTATTGAAATTAGCAGAAAGCAATCTTATACTTAGACGTACGTGAAACCTATTTTTCAACAATGAAAATATAATTTATTATTAAGAGAACACATTCTTATTGTGGTGTTGTAATTATTCAGAACATGATATTTTGAAAATGAATTAAATATATTAATTAGAAAGGTATACATATAAAATCAATTTTATCGAATAATATTGTTGTTTCGCCACCGGGATTCGAACCTGTATGTCTTTCCTAACCGGGGAAGGTGCATTATCCAACTATGCTACAGAGATAATATTTTTAGCGACAAATTTTCGAACCTACATGTTACCTTTTTGATATTAATACATTTAATCGTTCCATTATTTGAAAGAGCCATCTACCTTATTTTTACAGAATCTCAAATACCTTTGAGTAAACTGATATAGCAGAAGACAAAATTTTCATTTTTATTTAAATTTTGGAACACATTGATACAACTTTATTATTAGGAGAATACATTCTTATTGGTTAGGAAAGAGATCCAGGTTCGATTCCCGGTGGCGCAACAATTTTTTTTCGATAAAGTTGATTTTATATGTATACCTTTCTAATTAATATATTGAATTCATATTTTATTATCAAAAATAGGGAAATAGTCCACATTAACTTTACCAATTAACGAAATCAAATACTCAATCAGCCATATTCTTAAAATGATTTAAATACATAATGCACCATTCCGGCGGTGACACGTGTCCGCCATCATAGCCAAATAATGATTACCACGACAGATTATATGAACCGACGTCGTTGTACTTTGTGTACATTACTATTAGTACTAGCATTTGTATCGTTATATAATTAAGGATAATTGAAAATAGTTATTAAAAAATTATCAAAAAAAAACTTAGGTAGGTTTATGATTAAATAATTTGTATTTTTTTTTTAAATTAGATGCATGTGAATTATATTTTTTTAAGTAGAGACGATTAATTATATTTAAGATTTAAACTACATTACATTTTATATTATAATTGCTTGTCTACATTATATAACACAACATCTCTCTTCAAACACATAATTCCTGATGTGAATATTCACGGAGAGTAGAATTACATTATATCTCGACATTATTATGATTGCGAAATAGTTGAAATGGAAATGGGCGGATACGTGCCCAGGGTAACGGATGACGTTGGATGAATCATGGCGGTGCCAGGCGGCGGAAGAAGACCATGAGGCAGACTAAAGGGTTGGCGAGAAACCATTCCAGGATGGATGGATGGATTCCTGACAGCAGAGCGACAGGGAGAGAAACTTGAGAAGACGAAAAAAAAAGACTTTCATGCTTCCATGGATTAACAATGGTGACAAATTATTATTCTATTATTCAGCCATTTCCTAGACGATGAGTGACCAAACAGTGAAATCTGTTGGCAAGGCGAATCTGTGGTGAAACCTGTGATCCAGATGAATGGAGAAGACTGATGTACCGTTCGCAATGGTAGGAACAGCACGGTCTTCTGTAATTAGTAACCGATTATATTTCACTTATAATGAGGTACAGCAAATGTCTCCATTCTGCAGGAATTAAACGTCAAGAACAGACTCAACCATTTGCCTGAGACGAGTCTTTCAATTTTTTGGGCATCTTGTGAGATGGGAAGATAGCTTGGAGAAGCTTGTCATAGTGGGCCATGTCGAAAGACGGAGAAGAAGAGGAAGAGGAAGAGGAAGATCCCCCACCCGTTGGACCGACCGAGTGGAAAAGGAAACAGGCACTTCTCTAGTGACAGCCCTAAGGTCTGCAGGACGTAAGAGATCGAGAGTTCATGGAGATCGCGATTCTCAGTCATGAGGGACCATAGCGGATGATGAGATACAGCAAACCATGGAACCATGCATCGAATCAATTTGAATAATTGTTAAGCATAAAACGTGATTATATTTACTTGAATAATAAAAATTTCGAATTTAAATTGAAAATAATTCCAATGGACATTGTCAACAAAGCTAAGCTCGTTCCGCAACCAGTGTAATCTCTGCAGCGGTCCATTAAGCCGTTACTTTGTTCGCGGAGTGCCGACATAAAACTTACTTTTTTTTTAAAATTAGTAATAAGAAGAACTTTACAAAGTGTTCATTGTCCTGCCTTGAAATACGAGTATATATAAGAAAGGTGGTGATGTCTCCACTTGTATGATAAATAAACGATTGGGATAAATCTCAGTACCATATATATGAGATACGTTTGCGATTGGTAGAAAGATACGACAATCTATATGATAACGAGACTCGACACGTGCGTATGAACATCATCTAGAACAGTAGAAATTTACAAGTAATTATTTTGAAGTTAGATAAGTAGAAGCATTAAATTACAAATATTTAAGGAGATTCAAATTCGCCCAACGGAACATCAATGGTCAATGACATTGAAAAGAGAGAAAAAGACGAATCTCTGAAACATTGTGTGTGGACTACAGTATTCAAGAGCTGTTAAAAAAATCTCATCCGTGAACTCGGGGGGCTGTTAGACTTGATTACTAAACACAGCAAAACCATTATCAATGAATTTGATTCTAGTGAGATAGGGGATATCTGTACATTAAATTTGGAATCCTGGTACCGACACTGATGTGCGGAAGTGAGGCCTGGAGCTGACAGAAAAGGAACGAAAGTAGACTGAATGCAGTGGAAATGAGATCACTTAGGTGTATATGTGGCAAATGTATTTATGACAGGGTAAAGAATGAAGAAATGAGGAAAGAATGTAAAGCTGATGTCAGTATAGTGAGTAAGATTAAGAAAGGATCACTTAGGTGGTTTGGTCATATGGAACGGATGAATGAGGAGAGAATAGTAAGAAAGATATATGACGCAAGTGTTGATGGCACCAGAAACAGACAGAAACAGAAGACGTCCGCTGAAGACTTGGCACGACCAGGTTAACCAGTTAATGGAGGATGGTTCTGTTAGAAGCCTCAACAATCGGCGAGCTTGTATGAGAAGATGTATGAATGTGGATGAGGCGAGAATTATGTGTCAGTACAGAAAAGTGTGGCGCTCTATCCTCTCTACCTACCCCCGTGGGGAAACGGCGTGATGGTAAGTAAGTAAGTAAGTAAGTAAGTAAGATTTGTAAAATTTATATTACTAACTAATATATAAATTGTTTGGTTGAAGCTAATTAACTATGGAGCACATCATTCGTCAATGTTTTTATTTCTCTTTCGTATACGGGATGGTACAGTGTTTATCGACACATTCCAGATCACTCTACATTAAGAGAGGGGGGGGGATAGTTGCCACGTGACTACGCGCCAAGCAAGAAGGCTGATTTTATTTATTTTAATGTGAAATGTTTTTTCTGAATCTTCTCAGTTAAAAAGTGTCATAAAACAGCGTTAAAAAAATATGCAGGAAGTTCCCGGGTAGGGGTGTAATATACAAAAACGTTGTAAATAAAATTACATCATCTGAACTTGAAAAAAATTCAAACAATGTTTGAAGTGACCAAAATAATTACTACTATATGTATGCGAGGTAGAGTGGAGTTAAGCAGAAAAATATTATCTAGGCAGGAGTGGTATGGTAGATATGTCTGAGAAATATAACACGTTTTTTGTTCATTATAATCATATATTAAATTAATAATAACCGCTAGACGCTATTTATCAAGGGTGTCCAAAGTTTTATTGTACGAAAATATAAATGAAAAGATACGTTCACAACTTTTTAATGAATTAGAATAATTTACTTCAATTTATTACGTCGTTTTTGTTTTCCTTTTATGAAAGTAATTTCACCAACCACACACAGTTTTGTTTACGACAGCAGTTTCGTATTCCTAGAAATGGTCCACGCTTGACACCCCTCTTCCAGACTTTGAGAAAAATTTAGAACATAGTGTGTACAGCGTTTCTAGGTATTGTGCATAACGCGGCAACTGAAATATTTAAGCAAAGCTTAGGTTTGTTTCAATTTGTCGTATACGTATTACGCAACGCACCCCAGTAATGTCAGTGATAGTGTGCACTCTGTATTGCAAATCTGTCGCCAGGCGGCTCGCACTGCATGACGGCAGACAGCAGTTGTCTATTGGATAAGAAACGTGGCAGACATGAAGCACCGCCAAAATTCTACATAACGTGTTTAGTTTGATATTTAAATCATTTCTAGAATACATCTGATTGGGTTAATTGTTATGTTATAGATTACTTACCTTTTTTTATAATAAAGTATATTTTCAACATTGCCAAATTTGCCGCTGCTGCAAAGCGGTCACTATGCCTGCTCGCAAAACCTTTATCGTATAATTCGTATGATGATGTACTATAACCTCGTGTGTTTCATTTCGTCCCTCTCATAAATTAATCGTCATTCGGCTTCGTATCTCCTTTCATCAACATATCTGGCTGTAAAACCAGGTATGGGTCCTGCCCCCCTCAAGATGGCACCTTCATTGGCCTCTGCATCGGGCTGCTTCGCGCAAATTGCCGACACCGTGAATGAACAGACCTTCACGTATGTCATCCCCCTCCATTAAATGAAGGAAACAATATGAGAAAATTTCAGAGATTTAGTTGCGATACATCGCATCGATTGATCTGGAGATAAGCTTGAGATTGGTAGAAAGAGACAAAACCTCAAACCAGTGTACAGAATGTTCCATGAGGTTTGACACATGCACTCACACGTCATCTAAAACTACCATAGATCTGTACACTTATGTATTTTGATAATTTAGTATAATACATCAAACATTAACATAAATAATAGGCGTTAAAGTATAAATATTTATTCAGTTTTCACTACTGCTCAGGAGATTCAAAATCACTCAACCGGCAGACGACAATGTGCGTGAAGTAAGGCGCTAGACGGCGAATCTGTGAGACATGGTGTGTTCACGGGACTACTAAAGCTGAGAGTTGTCTCCAAAGAATCGCATGAAAGCAAAATTCGTGTAATTACAGATGTCAATATTTTCAAGCCTCTTAAATTTATTCCATTTCCATGCCTTACTGCGAGTTGGAAGAAAATTTGTATTCGCTTTTTCTTTTCGCTATTTCCTTAAGCTAAGCTTCCAATCACAGATCAAGACCCCAGATAGGCGTGTTTAATACATCTTTCGGCGTGAATACCGAAAGGCCCCAACACGCTCCGGGGCTAATGACTCCGAATAAACCCGACATATAAAACAGTCGGGCGGGGGTTGGCCCAAACCATCTGGAAAATTCCATCGCGCCCTTAATAGCTTTACGATGCCTGAACGGCTGGCGAGATACGACAAAGCGCCGGTACAATACGCCACTATTGTTTTCGGAGCCATGGAAGCCGCGGTGTGAAGATACGATGGCTGTTCATCGATTAAAATAAATAACCCCAAGAACCTCCGGTCGGTAAAAGAGGTATCTATGAAAAATAATTACATCTTAAAGGCTCTAAGACTCGGAACATAATTAATACTATCACCGAAGTATGCAATTCAATTCGATTTCAAAAGTTGCGGGTTTCTTTGCAAAATTAAATATATCACTTGCAATGTCGACAAATATCGTTCAAAAGGTGTGATGTTTTTAATTAATGTAACGTTATAATTAGCGATAACGCATTAAAAATATGAACATAATTATGAATTATAAAATCATATCAAAATGTAATAAATACAAACTTTCCGTTATTCTAATGGCTCGCAAACAATTAAAAATAATATTAAGGAGAGCACATTCTTACTGTGAAGGTTGTAATTATTCAGAACGTGGGTCTGTGGTGTTTTAAATACAATTTTTTAATGTGTATATTTATAATTAATTAAAATATTGTTTAAATTTATAATTAATCGAAAAATATTGTTTTTGAGCTACCGGGATAAAAACAATATTTTTCAACAAAATTGATTTTATATGTATATATTTATAATTAATACATTAAAAATTAGTAATTAAAAATAGCCTACGTATTTTTTAACATTTTATAGATTAAGTAATAGTGTCTGGGATGAGTACACGGTTAATTATGTAATATTATTACTACGATGAAATATGTTACATTGTAAAGGCAATTGTGAACGAACATCGGAACAATAACAAAAAATATCAGAAATCATGGATCGTAATGTTTTACAAGTATGTAGGTAACATTGCCATATTATTATTCTTTTAAATAGGCAGTCCGACCTTCGATAGTGACTTGTGCCATTAATCAAATTAAAACTTTATTTTATAGAAAAAAGTACAATCATATTATAGAATAAGAAATATTATATTACAAGTCAATACCATTGTCGTTCAAAAAATTTGCAATTATATATAGATTAAATGTAGCTAGTTAAGGAAAAGAAGATGACACAAGTTAACCAGGAGTTAAAAATTACCATTGACGAGATTACTGTAAAATAACCTGTGATCCGCAATGAACAGGCAAAGAGATGTGGTCAAGGGTTTCCTCCTCGGCACCACACTCACACATTGGGGAATCTATTAAGTTCAATATGAATAAATGTGAGGCTACCTGCCAACGCGCAATTCTCAATCTAGAGATATTTGATATTATTATTTTGGAGACTTTCCTTTTGGAGAACCAGGGGGTGCGGGGAGTATATTTTTGAATTATTTTAATCCTTCCATTATGAAATCCAGATAGAATTCGTACGTTTTTTTTTACCATGTTAAGTCTGTCATACATCGGAATATGGAATTGATTTTGGCCAGTTTATCAGCACATTCATTTGCATCCATTCCCTTATGCATAGCCATATATAATACTGAAAGATTGTTTCAATTTTTTTTAATACGTCAGCAGTACGCTGGTAACAACCATGTTTACAGTGGTATCATCACCATTAGCCAATGTCAATCAAAATCTGGATGAATACCTTCCCATAACTTTCCACTCCTACTGTTCCGATATTTTTATCCATCGTAGATCGTTCTTTGTCTCTTGGAAACTATTCCAGAATGTCCATCAATTATCTCTGCATCACATTTTCATTTACTATTTTTAGCAGTGACGATCTACGATCCCGCGTGTTTCTGTTTCTATCTCATCTAGTGACATTCAGCGCACTTCAACTACACGAAATCAAACTATAATATATAGTCAGATCTGCGACTTCTTTAAACAATCATAACATAATGTAAATTGATATTTTAGAAAGTGTTGGGTAGCTGAGGAACATGAAGGCATCGATTTATTATTGAACGACTTAAAATCAGAAACATGTCTGATTCTGAATACGGTGGTGATATAACAGTTGGTATTGATTTGACCAAGGCACCACTCACACACGCAAAACACACAATACTTTGATTGGATTTCTAGCTGTGTGGGTGTAAATTTATAGGAATTTAAAGGTCAAAGGTTAACCCCTCTTATAGTAGCCATAAAAATCCATAACACATACGCGTTGGCCTAATTTGTAAAGAGTATTTTCACATGTCTATAGTTATATATTGTGTAATTATGTACGTCTTCACCAATGCTTCGACACCATCATAATCACAATCGGTCCGAATGGGCCTTGGCTACATCTAGCAATGACATCATATGTTAATTACTTGTATATTTTGACTTTTCATTTCATTCCACACTTTAGTTGGAAAGCAATTAGTGGTATGACATGCCAGTGTGAAGGATTTTTGTATTTTCAATACCAGCGATGGCGATTCACGTAATTCTTAACGAAACTCTTTGTGTATCAAGATAAATAAAGTATAATTAAAATAAAACATCATAGTTTTATTGTAAGTAAATATATATAGTATAAAAGACTTGATACTGTTATTAAAAACTACAAAATATATATATTTTTTACAATTCAATAAGATGCCAAATTATTTATTCACTATTAGGAGAACACATTCTTATTGTGAAGTTGTAATTATTCAGAACATATAGAACATTGAAAGATATACATATGAAATCAATTCTATCGAAAAATATTGTTGTTGCGCCACCGAGTAGATGGCTAATAATAATAAGGTAGATGGCTCTTTCAAATAATGGAACGATTAAATGTATTAATTTCAAAGAGGTAACATATAGGTTCGAAAATTTGTCGCTAAAAATATTGTCGCTGTAGCATAGTTGGACAATGCACCTTCCCCGGTTAGGAAAGAGATTCAGGTACGAAACCCGGTGGCGCAACAACAATATTTTTTTGATAGAATTGATTTTATATGTATATCTTTCTAATTAATATATTTAATTCATATTTTACATTTATGCACTGTTTAAAGATCACTTTTTTTAAATCTAATTTACGAATGCAATTTCATACTTACATTTTAATGAAATTTGTCGACTGAAATAGTTTGTAAACATACCCAAATATTGTCAAAATAGTGATTGTAATTTTTTTCATCGAACTAAATGTTGCGAAATATTAAAATTACATTAATTTAAATGTACATTCGCCAATAATATTTATTTATTTTTCCAGAAAATCTAATTTGATATTTTAAATGTGAATTAAATATATTAATTAGAAAGATATACATATAAAATCAATTTTATCGAAAAATATTGTTGTTGCGCCACCGGGATTCGAACCTGGATCTCTTTCCTAACCGGGGAAGGTGCATTTTTAGCGACAATTTTCGAACCTATATGTTACCTTTTTGATATTAATACATTTAATCGTTACATTATTTGAAAGAGCCATCTACCTTATTTTTACAGAATCTCAAATACCTTTGAGTAAACTGATAGCAGACGCCAGAATTATCAATTCATTTTTATTAAATTTTGGACACATTCATACAATATTTTTCGATAAAATTGATTTTATATATATATCTTTCTAATTAATATATTTAATTCATATTTAAAATATCACAGACCTATGTTCTGAATAATTACAACTTCACAATAAGAATGTGTTCTCCTAATTTGATATTAGTAAGTCAACCATTTACAAGTCTTCTAACCCGATCAAATTGAATTGCTGCAGGTAATTAGAGTTAAAAAAAACTTAGATACATTTTGCAATAAAAAATTTGCTTTACCGCATGTCAAGATTCATTTTGGACAGTCATATTTTACATAGTCAGACGCAAGGGATGAACAAATTGTATAATATTCTTTATTTCTTCTTATTGTTCCCTCATGATTAAGGATCTAGACCTCCGCGCGGCCCTTTATTGATCCTTACGACACTACTTTTATATTTTTCTCGACACCCTACTGTTCTCAGCACTGTTACAGAACAAGAGTATTTGTTGGTCCACCGGAAAAATGTTCTTATGAAATTTTTTCAATGATACGTTTACTATGGCTACTACCGGTTGCTATAGTTACTATGTTATCAAAGAATTATACATTCTAAAAAATTATAATATCACAAATATAACGCAATTTTAGCGAATTTAACATTGTATAACTTGTCATACACGAATTATTATCAAAAAAATATACATCTACATTTATATTCAGTTTAGTTGGTTGGCTTAATTTGGTTTTCCAAAAAACATGTTACTTAGATATTAATAAGACTTGAATATCATATATACGAGTATGATACAGAAAAATTAATCCCATATACAGATGGTCCAAAAAAAGTGAGAATATCTCGTAACACGTGAGTTATTTCAAAACATAATATAATTAATTATAATTCTTAATGTTTTTTTTTTGCACAATATTTAGCTAATCAGAAATCATCATAACACTCCATATTTCATAATCTATTGGGTTTAAATCTGGGCTGTTCGGTGGCCACTAACTTGGCTCGATGAAATTAACATTCTCACGATGAAGAAAGTTGATTGTATTTCTGGCTGTGTGAGATGGAGCTTCATCCTGCTGTAATGTCCAGTCATGCTGTAATATCTAGCTATACTCCAGGCTTTGGTTTGAAACTATTTGATCATTTTCTTAGCACCCCAACAAATTTTTGATCAGAATACGGTCATCTGCAGTGATTTTTGTCATTCTGGGTAACAATTTGAAAAAACCAAATATAAACAATGGGAAAATTAATAATCAAAGATGGCGACCGGAATTTGTCGAAATAAAACGTAATATAGGTAAGTAAGTTAATTATTTAAGCTATTGTTGATACATTTAAACTAATTTTGATGTAATCTCACTTTTTTTGGACAACCCTGTATGTTCAATATCGATATATAATATAAGCGTAAAAATGATCTGAAAAAACCAAATACAAACTGCTACGTACACAAAATCACCCATGGTTTTTCAAAATTATATTTTATTAGAACAGTGCTATCCACAGATCTGTTGCTCTACAAGAAACCTGATTAAATAACGAAATATGATATCGAAATAATAAAATAATAAAATTTCCTTACCTATGTCATTTACTGTATAAAATATTATAAATTGTTAAACGTACAAATCTCTACGCTGGTTTTAACGTGAAATTAATAAGAAAATTGCCATTGTAAAAATATAAATCAATCATCGATTTTTTTCACATCTATTCTGCGCCATTTTCGCCTTTGCCTTGCTATTTCTTGCCGCCGCGCCGCGTGTTGTGGAGCGAACCCTAATGCTCGAGGTATTCAATTATTGCTTTCGCTTTATGGTTATTGTATGTAACAGAATCTATTTCAGAGCTTATATTCTACAAAGTCGATTTCGGTCATTTATAACCACCCATACCGAGGTGAATTTGTGCAAACTCAGATACTAAAATCATAACACGGCCTAAAATATTGATTGTTTACTTTTTTAGTATTAAAATATATCTTGCTTTAGAGTGCAAATGATTTATTTTAAATACAAATTAAATTATATGTATATACATATAAAATCAATTTTATCTAAAAGTATTGTTGTTGTTACCGGGATTCGAACATGGATCTCTTCCAATTCGTTAATGTACGTCCCTAATCACGCTATCTAATTAATATATTTAAAATATCACAGACCTATGTTCTGAATAATTGCAACATTACAATAAGACTGTGTTCTCTTTAATAATATAATAAAAAATATTTATTAATTCTAGCATCTTCTATCGGATTACTCAGAGGTATTTGAGATTCCGTAAAAATAAAAAGAATATGGAATTCAAATAATGGAACGATAGATGTATTAGTTTGAAAAGTGTAACATATATTACACATACGTGTTGGTATAGCATAATTGGTTAATGCACGTTTCCCGGATTGGAAGAGATCCAGGTTCGAATCCCGGTAATAACGACAATATTTTTCAATAAAATTGATTTTATATGTAAATCTTTCTAATTAATACATTTAATTTGTATTTAAAATATCACAGACCTATGTTCTGAATAATTGTAACATCACAATAATAATGTGTTCTGCTTAATGATTTATTTTATTTTATCTATACTGTTTTATTTTGGAACTCGTCAAATAAAATCATATTTATGTAATACTCTACGGTAGTTAAATAGTTTATGATTTAATTTTGTTGGATTATTAATTCGTGGATTAAGGTTTGGAATAGTGATCTATTTCAAACATTTTAGTAAATTCTTATCATTCCGAATGCATAAAAAACACCAACATGTTGAACGAAGTTTTCTTTCTAATATTTGTCTTCTTCTTTGCACTTCTCATTTATTTGTCCTCAACTCTCCTAACACGTAGACAGACTCCAGGAACTACGATGTTACGTCATTTATTTGTTAAGACGTACTGTCCACCATGTTGTCTGAAGGCGTCATCTTCGTCTTATCGCTATTTGAATGCCAAGGTCTTTTTTTAAATGTGGCCATCGCCTTTGTGCATTTTGTGACTTAACTAACGGATTTTGGAGTTTTTCAACTTGTTTTTTTATATAGTCCAATCTTATCATACATCCTGCCCAGCGGAAAATCTTCTCGCAGTCGCACCCATGTACCGATCGACATTTTTCCTTTCCATACAGTAAACACTAAAAGTGATGTCTAATGTTTTATTATTTTATCGTTCCTCCTTTTACGAGCACCTTGTATAATATAATAAAAACATTAAAAAATATTCCAACCCTTAGGGCCGGTTGTGTGATCAATAGTAAATGTTTACTATGGTAACTTTTTCCTAACGACCGTAGTTAAAATCATTAGCGGCTTGTTCGAAAGTCAAATTTACTATTGCTAAAACATCGATGGAGATGCGACAAATAATCATGAAATATGCTTAATTTTATACATTATTTATGAATTTTTTCACTTCGCGTTCGAAATCTGTCTCTTTCGTGTTGAATTTTTTTCGCATTATATGTTAATGAATATTAAACAACGAGATCATCATTGGACGAACTCTCATCACTAAAACAGCGAAATATTAAATGATTAATTGTCCTATACAGCAACTTTCAAATTATCAATGACTTTTGGAACAGCTGTGAAAAGTCCGCCATATTTAACTATCGATTCTCGTTTTATCTCCGATGAGAGTAAAATACTACGGGATACACTTTCGAGAAGTAAATATTTTTTACCAACTATCAAACAACCCATTTTAGCAAAAAAACTTTTACTTTAGTAAAAAAAGTTACTACTGATCACACAATCAGCCCTTAAGAATAGTTATAGCTAGATATTTTTTTCACAAAAAATAACGTTTCTAGCTTTGCAATTACGGTCTCATCTACTGTACTATAAGGGAGGGTGTGAATCTCGGCTATTTCTCTTATTTTTAACCCTCCAGCTCCGCATTAAATAGAGGTCAGAGACCGTGGATGTGGTCAGGTTATAAATTAGGGTAAAAGCACAAAATTTTATAATATTGCCTCCGCCCCAGTACCTAACCTTTGGTGAAAGATATTATAAAAGAGGATCCACAAGACTCGCAAGAGTTATTTCTTTGAATAGAAATTATGGATAAGGGACATAAATAACATTAAACTATTCATATAGTCATGAATCTTATTCTTCAGTCATTTTCATTTCATTATTTTGTGAGTTGCTTTGTATTTCATGTACAGACTAAAAAAACGTCTGGTGACATTTGAATTAAGATCTATCATTGTAAACTTGTAGAATTCACATATCGTGTATTATTTTCTTAGATCTAATTTTTTTATTAGTTAAAAAGAATTAAAAGATTTATTTATAATTACAGTATTTAAGTAACGTTAAGCAGTGATATCCATGATATCCGAGAGTGTCCATTTATTTTATTTATTAGACTTTATTGGTATACATGTTTTTACTGTAACAGAAGTGAATTTATTATAATATATCATGATAAACATAAGATACAATTACATTGCAATTAAGTACATACTGGTAGTTTATTGTGTGGGATGGAGTAGACTCCACCTCTGATATATACAGCATTGTCCTGGCTATTTTACTAGACTGTAGTCTGTATTAAAGTTAACAGTTTGTTTCGTGCTATTGTGGTGTTATTTAATTAAAAAAAGATGAAAATTCGACAGGAATAAAAAAAAATAGAGAAAAAAAAATGCAGTGGGAGTGTTGGCACTGGCTGGCCATATTGCTTGGGGTGAGTTGTTAGCATGGAAATATTGGACGAGTCTCAACATATAGATTTGTCTTATGTCTAAGACATTGTACTCTTTAAATATAATATCGATGGATATCTAAAGGGACGACCATTTCACTCATGTTTCACACCCGAGCATCAGGACAGGTACCCATCACTGAAAGCCTTGGCATGTTTGATTTGCACAATGAAAAGATCCTCATTGGCGAATTCGCTAAGCAAATGAAAAGCAAATGGTATATAGAAAATGTATAATACTGGGTGACAAAGCTAAAATGGCAATAAGCGGTTATCTAATGGTCTAAAAGGAAGACCAAATGAAGTTCTCAGGTTGAAAAGTAAGATGTGGGCAGGTCAGTGATTCGCTGGAGGAATAGCATACGGGCAGTAACAAGTAGACAGTAGGACCCCTGATGGAAGAAGTTAAGGAACTTGAATGTCCTATACTTGGACACAAAGATGCTGAGGATGATGATGATATTGATAACATTTTGTTATTTTTATCATATTAGTTTAAAAGTTGATTTTATATATATTATATAAATATAATAATAGACTATCCATTCCTTCGATCATTATTTTAGATATAAATCTAGAACGTTGAAATTTCATTTTCATGTATATTGTGTTAATCATTTTTTATAATAAATACATAGTAAAAGTTAGAAAAAACAATCTGTAAATCTCTGAATTTATAAAATCTGTAAAAACAAATGCACTCAACTCCAGAACATTCGACAGATGACACATGATGATGCTCATAAAAATTACACCATTGAAAAATATATATTTTTTACGCACGGCCAAAGCCTATTCTCTCGGATATACTCATTATCCGGCCGATAGCACTTTCACGCCACTGCCAAGGAGACGGATCACGGCCGACACCAGCTACTAAAATCTTCGACATCACACTCTTGAGAGCATCTGATGTATAAAAGAGAACTGTCAATTCACGCTGTCGATGAATTGAATGAATGAACGGTACATCATGAACGTTTTATTTATACATTTAAGATCTCTCCGGTAAATCCGTAATAGTTATTAACCACCTAATATATTGTGTGCTTTTTGTTATGATAAATTTCCATTGAAATACTACCTACTGCAGAGGTCGCAGCTTCCGGAAAATTTAATGCCATTTTTCGATGGTTTATTTTTTTTAAATTTAATTTAAAATTTGTATTTTACATATTTATTAAAGTAAGTACACACACGATTTAAAAAGATCCACTTAGATTAGATTAGTTATCAATAGGTTTCTTTTATATTTATAAATATTTGGATAATTTGAGTATCTGCATAAAAGTAATTCAATATCTTATATCAATTGCGTAGCACATCAGAAATTTCGTTGTGGTTTCATTTTTTAATAGACAATTAGTATCTTTTCCAACAGCAAATTTTAAGATCAATCATAAATTTTACTAAACTCCAGGAGTTACCTTTTTCTGATAAATATTTTCGTATTATTAATGTTATGCTTTGATTTAATTAATTATAATTACTGACGATGATGAGCATGACGAAAAGTGATGTGTTCAGATTTAACAAGATACGAAAACAGCCAAGGCCAGGCTTGCGATGTCTCTATAGTACAGAAATGAAACATCAAGAAGATACTCTGAACCATTTGAAGCGAGACAAATACTTCGACTGTTTGGATATTTTACGAGAAGAGATATTCGCTGCGATTGCGATGTTGCGCACGCGCAATAGTTTCCTTCGTCCGTTGACTCACCACATGCAACGTTAGAGACATTCACGTAGTGTGGCCATCTTGTTGTGAGTAGTCGACGACTGTAAGATACAGTCCGTGATTCGTTTTTTGAATGCACGAAACACGAAACCAGCTGACGTTCATCGCTAAGTGTGTTCTGTTTTGTCTTGATTTGAAACCAAGTGCTTTCCATATTTTCCTTCATCTGAAGCGGTTCCTTGGTGGCAAGCGTTACGATGCTAACGATGACGGTTTTCATCCCAGGCGGCTTCGTTCTATGACGAAAGTATACAAAAATGAAATATCCCGTTATGATAAGTGCCTTAATAATGGTAGTTGAGAAGTAGTTGAAGATGTGTAGCGTCCAAATAAAGTGTTTTAAAAATGATGTGTTTCTTTAAAAAAAATACGGTACCTATTTAATTAGAAAACGCGCCTTGTAGTTTGGAGAAGCTTGTTGTGGTGGGCCGCATCGTAGAATGGAGAGGAAGAGGAAAATCTCCTAACCATTGAGCCGATCGAGTGCAAAATACAACTGCCACCTCTCTGGTGACAGATAAGAACTGTAGAATGCCGAAAAAAGTGAAAGAGTACAGTCAAGACCGCGACGCGGACATTGATTTGGTCTGCTTAAGTTTTAAAGGAATTACCTCATACGCTGATTCCGTATAAGACTGTATTAAACATATATGTTATATGCACACATTTTTCTCAGTTCTGTTCTTAGTGTGAGAACTGTCACTTTGTAAATGTATGTGTGTGTGTGTGTCATGAAAGTGAGTAGATTAATGGTGGGGGACGATCTTTATAAGAGACCGCTCTCTTCCATCACAGCTTCTTCTGAATAACTAGTCAATCTCTGAAGTGTATAATTTATAATTACTGTAATACTTGCTGTAATAAACTGAATATTGTTACCTGGAAAGACTGAGTCCCACTTACAAGGATTTGGGACATTAGACATTAATCAGAAAATAGAACCCCAAGGGAATCTGGTGGTAATCCAAAAATTATCACACTTAGTTTATTACATACTTTAGAATAGATCATATAAAAACATCGGCAATATAACGAAAATATATATTTTTTAGCTCACGTAATATTGAAAAGTCGTTTTTCAGCTTATTATATCGAAGTCACTGTACTGAAAAGCTTAGTCTCAACAAAAACATGGAAATACAAAGTAAGAGTGAACATTATTGAATCCGCTTAGACGTAAAAGAACACGAGCTTGTTCGGTTGCGCCATTCACCGGTTAAACACCGAATAAATGGCTTAACATGTGGCTCCAGAATTGAAGTTGGCGAAGCTATAAATTCTGCCACATTTCTCTCGTTTAAGTTTTCTACCCGTGCGGGGTAGGAATGACATTCAGACAGAGTCCATCACATGCATGTCGGTCTGTACTTTGAAACATCATGTCTTAACTGTCTTAAAGACAACTTGCTCATCAGTAATAATAATTTATTTATGTTGTTCACATAGTTACGACCACTGCTATTTAATATATTTTTAGATGAATGATGCAATCAAATAAACTCGAGAAAATAAAAAAAAGTTAGTGTATTGCGGTGAATGATTCGTAACTATAAGAAATTATATATAACTTGTTGCCCCGGAACACCGTTAGCCGGGAATCAAATTTAGTTATAATTTAAAATATTATATTATATATATTATAGATATTTTGCGCAGAGGCAATGTAAGATGTCCGGAGGTTACTATGTATTCGTTAGAATCCTAAAGAGTAACTACACAAAATTTGGAATGGATGGCATTCAATATTATATAATACACACCTATATCTGGGGAGGATTGAGGCGGCCACAGGAAAAGAGAAAAGGTATTTTGCCCAGGGTCCTAAAGAGTAAATATGCTAAATTTGATTTAGATCGGTCAAAGGGTGTAGGATTGTAAATAAAGTACAATATGAATGTTTTGCTGGCGGTTTTAAATTTAGCGATTGTATTCAGAACTGCCAAATAATCTTTAATATTGTATTACATCATTAATGAATTTATTCTTATTTTTAAATAAATATGTCTCCGAAAAAATGAAATGGATAAATATTATTAAGGAGAACACATTCTTATTTTGAAGTTGTAATTATTCAAAACATAGGCCTGTGATATTTTAAATACTAATTAAATGTATTATTAGAAAGATATAATGTATTAATTAGAAAGACATAATTTTATCGAAACATATATTGTTGTTGCTACCAGGATTCGAATCTGGATCTCTTTCTAATCCGGAGAAGATGCATTATCCTACTATGCTATAGCAGACAGTACCTTTGTCGACATATTTTTGAACCAATATGTTACATTTTTCAAATTAATACATTTAATTAGTATTTTACAAAAATAGATAAATCTTTATTTCTGTCGATTGAATATTCGCTGTAATAATAAATATTTGTTTTTTCAGTGTTACATTTACTTTGGTTTAATTTTATCAAGTTTTAAAGAATCGCAACTTCAAAAACAAAAAAAAAAACACCCTTTACTATAGTATATTTTTTGCGGGTGAAGCGACGCGAGCTTGCCGCACGACAAGATATAAATGTTTCGTGCTGTGGAAAAAGAGATATAAAATGTAACTGTTATATATTTACGCAATTATGACACTGCGCCTTTTTCACCAACGAAAATCACCGGTGATTTACGTTTAACTACACTGAATCCCTGCTTAGCCTAGCTTGGCAGTCGTAAAGATATTTTCAGTCTTAATTACGAACGGCCGCGCTCAGTGACGTCACCGTAGCACGAGAACTCCGTGAACTGTAAATTTGTCCACATGTTAAACATGGTCCCGAATTCCGGAACAACATTCCTCGTCATTCAGTACACAGAGCATGACGCAGGGTCTCCTTACTCAATCCTTGAAATATTATTATTCATTTATTATAAACTACCCGTTATTATGTAACTTAAATAAAGTAATTTTTCTTTATCTCAATTAATTTTAAATCTTAATGATTTTTTCATTAATAAAACGAAATAACAAGTATAAGAAAAATTCCTTTTTCAAGCTTTTTAGTGATCATTAATTTCTCCAGGCTTTTTCCACCTCTTCTAGCAACATCAATTTAAGAATACATTAATTCTTTTCCCTCACGTTGTGAAGTCTTTCTTCAGTGCAGAGTTCTTGAAGAATTGAGACATTCGTCGGAATCTTAATAGCAAGGATTTACTCATTAACATTTATTACTTTCTTCATTTTGTTACAAATGGGTGATTTATGATCCACGTGAATGTGGAAATATGAAATTCACTGAACGTATGTATGATATAAAATTCGTGGAATATTAATAACGGACATAGTAGCGAATGTAAACCTTCTCTAGGACATTTCAAGAATATAAATGAAACAGATGTTGCAGGCAATGCAACAGCGCATGCTTGGTACGTGCTTTCTCTCACTTTGTCAAATGTTTAGTCAATAAACTATTGTTTGTATTAAGTTATATTTTGATTGTTTTCCTGACTTGAGATCCACGTTCAGTTTTCAAGTTATAAAATTATCAAAAATTTACACAATTTTAAGACAAAGTTATACCTAACTATTTGACTAACTTACGTCACGCCGTTTCTCCGTGGGTGTAGACTGAGAAAAGAAAAGAGCGACACATTTTTTTTCCCCGACGCACAACTCTCGCATCATCCAAATTCGTTCATTATTGAAACTTCGAAAGCCGGGTTTCCACCAGACTGTTAAAATAACAGGTTTATTTTCAAAAAATAAAACAAACTTGTTTGGTTGTCTTTAAAACAGTTCTGGGAGATAGTTCCAAAATCTTTGTTGTTTGTGTTTATCTCTTGTCCCATTTTGTTTAGTCCCGCAAGAGTCGAGTATATATCGCAGATAACGCAACTACCTACAATCGCGTGTTTCAACCAAACAGACTAAACAGCAGGAACAAACTTGTTTTCCTTTGATGTACGGACTCGAGATAAGAAATTGTTTTGTTTATTAAAAACACTGTCCTCGGACAGATTTGTTTTCAGAACTGTTCATTTTTTACAAAACATGGCTATTTTTGTTGAAAAAAACAGTTTTGGTTGTTTCGTTTTTTGTCCCTTTGGTGGAAACCCGGCTTTACGGGAACGTCTTTCGGTTTCTGGTTCTCCTGGACGTGCAAAATCTTTCGAGTTATGTATCTTCCTTACCTTCGTCACATTCATTCGTTCCACGCAACCAAAATACCCATAGCGACCCTTTCTCAATCTTATTCACTATCTCCTAATTAATTCATTCTTTACTCATCATAAACGTATTTGCCACATATTTGCCTGAGTGAATTATAAATGGTACTATAGGTCTATAAAATAATGTACTGATTACGTTACATATCGATCTGTTATTTAAATTTTCTCAACAGGTTTATATTAACTACATAACTTCTCTCTACACTCGCTAGAAAATGTGAAAAGAATTAGTCAGCTTCAAACTACACTGGGATTTCTACTTTCACTGTGACATCTGTAAGATGTGGTTTTTGTTTACAAACTGTAACCATTTACAAAATAAGCTTATCAGAAACCATATAATCTTCATATACGTAGGTACGTCTGTAATCAGCGGTGGGCTGCTACTACGTTAATAAGAGGCTCGTTTAATCTCAAAGCTATTCGCGGTGTTCCAGGAAAAGGGGCGGATTTTTTATCATTCTTATACTAATAATTATTAAAGCAATCGAATGTTGCCTAATATACTTTTATTATGTAGCAATAAGCAATATATCGTAAAATAATCAACATCAATAGATGAACAATGTACTTACCTACCTTAGATTGCCAAAGTTCTAAGATTACGCAGAAATAGGTGCTATTCTTTTTGCGCTAATTGCACGTTTCAAAACAGAACACTGGATTAAAACTGAAGTTCGCCTTAGTAAATGATGGAACACAGTAATAAATATTAGGAACTGTGAAGTATGAATGATAATCGTTCGATGCATCGTTCACAAAAATGTTGCGTTGAACGTCTAAGAACATCTGAAAGCAATATATACCAAATATTGGCGTTTTTAAGCATTATTAGACTATAGATACAAAAAACCCTAAATAAATGCACTTCACGAGAAATTTAAAATGCAATAAAGTATTTTGTTTCATTATACATTTAAACTATCCACAGAAATTGTAGTTAGGTACTGATTTAATCTGAGAATATTGTTTTTTCTTAATTTAGTCAAATTTAATAAGGGGCTCGCGCGAGCCCCTTCCAGCCCACCCCTATTATAACTATTATTTGATATATTATATAATTACAAGTGATATTTTAATCAAGTATGATGACTATCTATCTTTATATTATCAATCACATTCTACTACAAATATAACGTATTTGTTCAGGAAGTATCCAAGTTGTTGGCCGATCGGATTAAACTCTTGACGATGTGATTTTAGTTAAGACATTTTAATCCATTATAGAAAACAAGTGGCGCTACGGTCAAGCACATCATTCAGATATGTGTAGTTAAAAGTTATAGTAATGTTTTCATTGCGTTAGACATATTTTTTTTTAAATATATAAATATTCGTGAGCTAAGCATAACCGGTTGGCGTGTAATAAAATTCGTGGTTTCATACAGAGCGATTGTGTTTTACTTAATATAATATGTCAAATCACAAAGTGATTGCTTTCTACGAAAATATATTTTACCTAAGTTATTGATATTTGTATTTTTAATAATTGTGATATTTTTACCCAGAAGACTGGAAGGAATTCACTTTTTAACACTTTTATTATCATTATTTCTTATGGCTTGTATATAAATGTGTATATTATTTTAGGATCTGTCTTAATAAGATAAATAAACTTAGTATTATAGTTTTCACTGAGTTTTATTGGTAAAGTTACGATTCACATCATTGCTTAATAATTATTAATATTATTATTACTGTATTTTGTCTAAGACATTGCCGACCACACAATTATTCTCCAGATCTCTTTGTATTGAACTGTTGTCTCCCAATAGAAACATTGTTAGCAGCAAGGCTAACAATTTCCCTATTGTACTGTATCCTTTCGCATATTGTCCGCCCATCTCATTCATTGTCGCCCATCTCAGGGGCAATGTTCTTATTAGCGTTCCTTATAGACGTCACATCTGTCAACGTGCCTTGCCCGTCTTAGTATTCTCGAAATCAATATCGCTGAGATATTTGATTGTATTTGTTGAGTATTCTCCGGAGAATTATATCTACTCTACTTATATATATATATATATCAGCCATTTAATCTCATCAGGTTTGTTCTATACATCTAACGTCAGTGACACAGCTATTGTTTTATCATCCCGGTGACACTTTTGTTACTTTTCAAAAGAAAGATTTATCGTTTACATGTTTTCAGCGATATATTTACTGTGATTACTAAAAAATTTATGATAATTTTTTTTTTCAATAATCTTGCCATGTATTGTAATTCTTAGAACAGGTTTGAATTTGATAGTTAATAACATTAAAAAGGTTAACGAAATTACAAAAAAAAAACGAATCAAATCTCGACATCACTCTCATGAGATAGACAGGATATAAACAAAATTAATTTTCCCTAACTTTTAACACGTCATGACAACATTCCTAACATTAATTTAAGAAAAGCCACCCTTGTTTCTGAAAGTCCTTTCGGTGGGTCAAATTAATAGGGATGCTTTAGGGGTTAAATGTGGTGTAACCCTTAAAACGTGGTAAACATCCGCTCACATGAACGTCCAAAGGGACATTACCAAGGGAGAAAATGCAAATTTTTGGTTTAATATTCAGTGAAAATCCAGATCAACAGTCACATTCATTTATGCATGAGTTTTGACATTAGAATTTTGTTTTTTGCTGCTGAATGAGTTCATCTCACCGAGCTAAACAGATTGTAAAGCGATTTCTGAGACAAATTACTGTAGTATAGAAAACTTTACATTATATTAAGTTTCTAACATTAAAAATATTAAAGTAATTCGAAGGTAAGTATTCATGTTAAAGAAATTTTATATTCAAAATTCTTGACATACATACATACATATATACATTTATTTATTTTATATACATAGAAATATTTTTAATTAATCTCATTAAGCTTGACTACATAAATATTTTCCGCTATTTATGCGTATAGGAAGTTTAGATTCTAGTTCGAGGTTATTTTTTATTGAGCCAACTCTCAAAAAAGCTCAATGAATTAACTAAATACTTTTTAATGTTAACTAGACAACGTTAATGTGTTAGCGTGGATAATTATTGGACTTTAATTGCTTTTGACTGATTTAATTTACCATCGCAACGAAAATATCTCACAAGTGTTTATACTCGTTTTACCAATTGTTATGTTCCTCATATTAGCAATTATAGATTGCTTGTATATCAGTAAAAATTATAAATTTAAGATGAATTTGGTAAATATCCATTTACATGGTGATTACTCCAACATAACCTTAATTATTATCGCTGACATCTAAAAGTGCACGATAGTTTTTTTTTTCGTCGTTAAATCTTTCGAAATTCTCTAAGTAACAGGAAATACAATTAAGATTGATGTAGCAAACAATATATAAAACCGCTACCAATAAGTGACAGCTTTCTAACTTTATAGCATTGGTTGGATATGAAAACTTTAGTTATCGAGACTCACATTAAGCTGATAAAAGTATTTATGAGAGTTGGTACCATATTCCTATAAACTGAATGTGGAACAATAAATATATTTATTTCAGACATACGTTACCTATTACGTAATCGATTATTTTTATTTGTTTTAAACTGCTAAAAAATGTGCATGTTTATGTATTGTACGTATTAGATACATTTTTATTCAAGTATTATATATTCAACATTATTTTAATTGTTTTCCTTTTTTTAAATTTTTTCAATATCATTTATCGCATTTACTATTTTGGATAGTTTTCTACGTATAATTGGAGTGATGGTAAAAAGTTATATACATAAAATAGAACAAAAATGCTGAAAAAAAAACATAAAACAGAAAAAATTTACTTTACCTACAACTTTAACATATCGCACACCTAGATTAAAACTAAGACAACTAAAAAAAACAAGTATTTTGAGTTATTATTGTGTTCGGATACTCTGTCATATACGCAACTAACTTAGCCCCAGTTCTCAAATAGTGTCATTTTAGGATTCATTTATGACGTAAAATTTTATTTAGTTTCATTACTTTAGTAACAAAAAATGGATAAAATAGTTTTTATTTTTTTGTCTACTGAAAAATAATTTTTTGAGTTGTTTCATTTTTGATCTAGGTGTGCAATATCTTATAACATGTTAGGTTCTAGTAAGTAGTTAGGTAATTAAATTACATTACGTCGTTAACTACATGGAATATGTCGTATATAAATATAAATATATATATTTTTTTAATTGAGATACTTATACGGAATTAAACTAAACGCTTGAGCTGTATGACTAAAATAGGACTAACTTAATAGTCCCATGGAACGAGGCTCGAACCTCCAAACACCAGATCACAAGGCGAGTATATTAACCACTAGATCGTCAAGAATATGTGTTAAATAAAAATGTGTACACGGAATACGACTCACATCAATTTTCTTATTATTTTCAAACTAAGCTACACGCTTGTGCTATGCAAATAGTACTTGATAGCCTCCTGGAACGAAGCAAGAATCCCCGACCACCAGATCACTAGGCGAATATCGTAACCACAAGAACACAAACACTTCATTAAATAATAATAATATAACTGTATTAATACCGATATGAAAAGAATAACAGGACAAGAATCGAACTCCAAACCGCTAGATTAAATGAGTTCAACTTATTTTTAAGAACTGATCTTAATATAATATACGTAGGCATATAATTTTTTTAAAAGTCGTTTTTATTTTATACAAATAAATTAATACTTGTCATTCTAACGTAGTTTTAAATACTTATTTAATAGGGTGTTCTAAATCCTCTGAGAGAAAAGTACTGAAAGCTTTTTCCAAGCCGTCACACACGAAATGAATCTAATACCATTTTTTACTTTATCTTCTCCAGAAGGAAAACTTAATTATCTCATTTATTTCACACTCAAACATAGATAGTTAATTAATTCGATCCAGAATTCATACATTTCGCGTATTCGTTAATGTGTTGTCCTTGGAATGGTGGGATGGTGTGTGTATGTGTGCCGCACCGCCGGTGCGGCTATGTGTGACTATAAAGATGGCGCGCAGGAGCGCTTTTATCTGCGGTTCATCGGCTTAACAGTTTGATCTATAGTAGTGATATACCTTGTACTACTAAATTGTAGCTTATTGTAATAAAAGATTAATTGTGTACACTAAAGACGTACTAAGAAGTTAAGTACATAACAGTTAAAACAGTAACAACTACTATTTACTTAACTAACTATTTGGCTAGGTATGTCTCAAAAAATTCGGTAGAAAGAATAAGTTATCCATTGTGTCAATGTGCGTAATTAACGTGTTGTTTAAATTTGTTGTAAAAATTACATAATATCGTTATAAATTATATATATTTTTTTTAATGTTAAGCCATGGCTTTATGGTTAGACATCATAATTAATTCAAACACATATCTAACTTTGTGTTAATTACGTTGATTACTTTGTGGTTTTGGTTTTGATGCCACTGTATCTTAATCTTTAAATTCCTTTTTTATCGCCCCATCAAGCACACAATTCATAAAATATAATAAGTATACAGCATATTCTGACATAAGATGAAGACGTTTCTAAACTTTTATTCAGTTAACACTTTTTTATGTAAATGCACTACGACAGCTGCAACATAATTTTTCTTTCAACACATGTTTTATACAATTTTTTACGTTAGTACGATGTCATTAGCTGTCAATTAGGATATATGTATATTACTGATAGTGTATAAATCTAATATTAATTTTACAATTTGTTTTACATATTTTGTTTGTTTACATATATAATCACAATCATTACAAAAAATATTTAATATGAGTATAAATTCTAATAATATTGTATTACTAATCCAAGATGATGATAGGCCCTGCAATAAGCTCTGAAACGCTGGCCGGAGCGTGAAGTACCACAGAGAAGTCTACACACAAATAACTCTCCCGTTTGGAATTGATCCTCGCTATCGACGCCGGCTCGACCGCGTCGCCTTTGTGGCTACGGAACATAACAAAAATCTCTGTTTACGGTGCGTTTTCTAAATTAAGGTACACATATTTATTCCAAAACGTTGACAAACAAAAATAACTACTTTTATTTATTTATTTACAAATTGAATCTCTTGCTGTAATAATTCATCTGGAATACTTTTTTTTTGCATTTTCTAAATAACAGTGCAAAATACAATAAGCAATGAATCATAACTCTTCAAGACGAGTCTCTGAGATAAATAATTATATAGATACGTCCTGGGCGTTTAGCTCATAACTTAGTATCGTGGTTTAATGGGAATGATGAGACGAGTCCACCGCTATCATCGACGCTCTCAGCTAACTGACGACACCGACGACATCTACACTCGGAAACGAGCCGCGCCCAATCTCGCCCGGCGCAATGAAATTAAAGTATTCTAAAAATGTAAAATATAAATACTAATTTAATGTATTAATTTTAAATATATACATATAAAATCAATTCTGTCGAAAAATATTGTTTTTGCGCTACCTGGATTCGAACTTGGATCTCTATTTCCAATCCGGGGAAGTACACTACCAATTGTGTTATAGCGCCAGTATTTTTCATGACAAATTATCAATAATTACAACTTCACAATAAGAATGTGTTTTTCTTAATAATATAAGTTGTATCAATGTGTCCAAATTTAATAAAAATGAATTGATAATTCTGGCGTCTGCAGTCGGTTTACTCAAAGGTATTTGTGATTCCGTAAAATAATGTAGATGGCTTTCAAATAATGAAAAAGTGTAACATATTGAATTACAGGTTTGAAAATTTGTCATGAAAAATACTGGCGCTATAACACAATTAGTAGTGTACTTCCCCGGATTGGAAATAGAGATCCAGATTCGAATCCCGGTAGCGCAAAAACAATATTTTTCGACAAAATTGATTTTATATGTATATATTTATAATTAATACATTAAATTAGTATTTAAAACATCACAGACCGTCTGTTCTGAATAATTACAACTTCACAATAAGAATGTGTTCTCCTTAATAATGTAAAATATAAACTGTTTGGTAGATTGCATCTAAACACAAGACTAAAATAATAACTTCATTCACGTAATCATACATAAATTTTAATTTGATTAATCAAACGTAAAACGTGGTATCTAATATAAAATTTATATTTCAATAATCAACGAACGGTTGGATATATATAAAAAAAAGGCTGTGATTAGACGTCATATAATTTCAGTCTCTTGTTTTATTAGCCATTACAAAGTTAATTGAAATCCGCAAAGAAATGTTGCGAATGATGGTATTCTACTTCATCCACCTGCGTCTAGTATAAATCTCAAACAAACTCTTCCTGTACAGTAATACCCCTACTTACGCTACCCCGAATTACGCGAACTCAGAGTTATGCGGTTCGTTTGGCGACACTGCCGCTAATCGTTGACCGTTGACAACACTGCCGCTAGACTGCTGCCCGCTATATTCAGTTTTTCTCATACTGTGATTGCTAGAAACTGATATCGCTCATGTGGTAGAAGAAGTTGTTAATCTTGGCAGGCAATTAGATGTGGAAGTCAATGCTAATAATATCAACGGGCTAACAATTGATGAGTTCTTAGAGATGCGTAAGCAAACCGACAATGGAGACACTTCAGACCCAATTCCAGCAGAAAAGCACATGACAATTGCAAACTTGACAGAAGGTCTCAGCTCAATTGAAAATGGTTTAAAAATTTAATAAAATATAAACTCCAACGAAGAACGCGTTATAACTATAAAGCAAAGAATAAAAAAAAATATTAGCTTGCTACGAAAAAACTCTTAGATTTTAATTTGTTAGATTTTACGAAGCCATCGACATCTAAATGACATTTTTACTTAAATCGTTTATTTTTTTAATATTTTGTGTTAATATGTATAAAGAACTGCAATTTTAATAAATAATTTTCTTCTAAATTAGTGTTTTTGTCAGTCCTTGGTCCCAATTAAACAAAATTGTATGTATTTATATGCAAAGTTGTACCCCGACTTACGCGAATTCGAGTTAAGCGATTTTCGTCGGTCCCACTTACCGCGTAACTTCGGGGTATTACTATACTTGAATATCTTATTTCGTTTCCCGTTGAAATATTACAAAGTGGATACTTCTAGTCTCGCAAATGTTTACTTATCAACAACAACAAACACAAGTTTATATTAAGGCGACGAAAATAATGCATTTCATATTATTGCTGTACCAAAATGTTTAATCAAATCATCTTTTTTAATATTGCAATCTGTAATTCTTTCCCAAAATATTTATTTGATATTTTTCGACAATAACGGCTAAAAGACTTTAATCAAAAGTGTTATGACTAAAAATTCTAATGATTTACTTAGATTGACACCACTAGGTTTACTGGTTTATAATAATTTACATATGTGTGTATGAGTATTGCCGCCCTTTTTTCGGAAGTCTAAGAAGACGGTAGCCCACAGGCGACATTCTTATTACATCCCGTACTTCGACCAGTCCAGCGGTCCAAATAAACCACCAGTGCGCGCTTCGGTCGCTCGAAATCTAAAAAAGACAACCCAGCTAATAGAACAACAACATCGGACCAGAAAGATAGCAAAATTAAAGAGGTTAGTGTAGGTCATATATCATATGTGGGCTTATTGTTAATCGGAAACCTGGGAACCAGCTATCGAGGGTATTTACATATACAACTTCATTGTTTAGCAATCCGAAGCAATAGCTATGTATTCAATTGATTGGTGTATTTATATGGTTTATGTGGAATAAAAGATAACAAACCAGCTACTAAAAATAAAGTGTAGCATTACCCGCGATATTTGTGTGTGCAGTACCATACAGAAGAAGCCCTTTTAAATAGGCAATCCACTCTTCAAGAGTGATTTGTGGCATTAATCAAGTTAAAACTTTATTTTATAGAAAAAAGTACAATAATATTGTAGAATAGGAAATATTACATTACAAGTCAATACCATTGTCGTTCAAAAAATTTTCTATTATATAGATTAAATATGACAAGTTAAGGAAAGAAGATGACACAAGTTAACCGGGAGTTGAAAATTACCATTGGCGAGATTACTGTAAAAAAATCTGTTATCCGCAATGGACAGGCAAAAAAGATATGGTCAAGGGTTTCTTCCTCGGCACCACACTCACACTTTGGGGAATCTATTAAGTTCAATCTGAATAAATGTGAGGCCACCTGGCAATGCCCAATTCTTATTCTAGAGATATTTGATATTGTTCTATCGGAGACTTTCTTTTTGTAGAACCAATGGGTGTGGGGAATAGATCTTTGAATTATTTTAAGCCGATTACCCTTATGATTATTTGGATCCATCCATTGTATAGTCCAAATAGAATTCGTACGTTTTTTACCATATTGAGTCTGTCATACATCGGGATATGGAATTAATGAGGGAAAACTCCGGAAAGAATGGCCTCCTTGGCCAGTTTATCACCACATTCATTACCATGAATTCCCTTATGTGCAGAAATCCAAACGAATGACACCTGTTTATTGTTGCTGTACAAATTAAATAGATATCTTCTGATGGATTATCTCATTGTCTAGTCAAACTTTCATATTGGCAGAGAGGGATTCAAGAGCTGCTTGCGAGTCGCAGAATATAACAGCCTTATCGACGTTCCGGAGTACGCATATGTCTTTTGTATGATTCAAAGTAACAATTCTGTTTCAACACTAATGCTATTATAATATCATATTAATGGCAATATGTAGAAAAGGGCAGTTTAAGCTTAACATAAAAGGACAATAAGGCGTGAGGGGCATTTTTGAAATTCTGTAGTTAATATAAATGTTTGGATGATGACTCTAGGTAATAATAATATTAATAATGTTCAACAAGAATGATATTTTTTAACACTAATGATATTTTTAAATTACTGAATTATGTTGTCTCTTTTCATCTCATGTAAATAAAATTATATAGCTGTCCTTCACTGTAGGTTAATATTAATATTAATTATGTTATTGAGTCAGTATACAAGTTGTTGAGTTAAATTGATAATGCCCTTACAATGCGAAACGCATCTCAAGTAAATTAAACTAGTGGAATAAAAAAAACAAGCGTTTTATTTTCGCATACCTTTGTGATTTCTGTTACTTTGGGCCGGGTTAGTTGTTTTCACACCTTTATATAAAAAAGGTGTATATAAACAATATTCACGGCATAAATCTCTTGACTTACGGCTCAACCTATTACAAGTTAGTGTCGTACCTGTTATGGTTCGCCAGCCCTTGTAAAATACGATTATTTATCTTGTCTGTAAGTACTTACATATTATCTATCTACATATTAATAAAAATATGATATATTCGAGGTGTGGACATATCTACGGAAACTCTTGTGATATCGAATAATAGTAATGTGGTCCATGATATGGTGATTTTTACTGTCGATAACGGCGATATTAGTCGAGCTGTTATTACGATAACGAACGGTAGAGAATAGAGGACTGACCAACTAAGCGGCCAAGATACCATAAATAAATTAATAAAATGCTATAAAATCCCGTATGCTTAGAGTTAATTAATCGTATATAACGTTTTAATTACTTATCATAACGCATATAAACGAAACTCGATGAATATATTATCCAAAACCGTCAATCATCAATTTAAACTTTGAAATACATTTTAATTGGTCTCTGTTCGATTCAGAGAACATATCTAAAAGCCTCACTTACCCTGTGATTCAGGGAACATCCCCTAGAGTCACCGTGCTGTTTTGCAAATGAAAACATTATTCGCTTCATTATAATATGTTAGATGATTAGAAAACCCTAGAATTTTCAAACACCCTGACGTATTTATTTAATAAATAACAAACTATACACGTACAATTAATTTCTAATTTAAAAATTGTAAATGAACTACTTTTATGTTTAAAAAAAACATCGCGTGCCTTTATTAGCGACGTATATATATGCGTCAGAGTAAATTAATAGGTTTTGTGATTTAATTAAACATTTTATTCATCTCTGAGGGAGTTGCGTGCAGATGACGGGTTGGATTTACCTTCCATTGTCCATTGCGCACAGCCACCACCTGAAATTGTTCCGCCATATCGGATTGTAACCAAAAACACTCGATTTCATTCCACTTATTATATGTGTTATTCAGTAAATGCGAACGGAAACATAGTAAGCTTTTATCTTGAAAAATATCGCTTCCGATCTTCGTAAAATTAATATGAATTTTTCCACAGAATCTGGTCACAAGAGAATAAAATACTTATTAATAATGCAATTTTTAGAGTACATATAAAGAGATATAAATTGATAAAAAACAATTTACATTTTTACTTAAGTTTTACGTCGTATAAATATAAAACCATGGACAATATAGCAATATGGAAGAAGATACAGAGACAATATAAAATTGATCCTAAACAAAACTAAATTCATAAATATTGGGAAATAAAAGGAAACTGAAGGAAGTGACTGAAATTAAATATTTGAGAGTCACAATAGATTCTAAATTAAACTCTTTGCAAAAGACAAGATACGTGACTAAAAAAATTGCTTAAAAAATCTCACTTAGGAAGAATACTGTCTTGTAAAATAGTATATAATTATATTTTATTGATCCTCGTATAAACTACTGCAGAAGTTTTTTTTTATTTTTGGCTAGTGAATAAGAAATACAACAGCTATTATCACCGCAAAAAAAACTTTGAGATTAATGTTGCGAAAATATAATATGCTAATATTTATGCTGAACTTTAAACAGAAAATATATTTTGATGATATGATATTAATTTTTAAAACCCTCACCGAATAAATATCGGCAGAATTTATGAGAAAAATTTAGGAAAATCAACACATCATCTCGTGCATCATTCGAATGGAAGAGATAGAATGACAACTGTTATTCAGGAATTCAAGGCTAAATCCTAGAAATGTCAATGATGTGCAGTGCGATAAAAAAATAAATATAAATATAAAATTAAACTTACTAAATATGTGCTGTGTAGGTTATAGATAGGTTGTAAAAATGAAAATTTTGCATGTTTATATATACCTACGCTCTAATTAATAAATTAACTAAGTTTAATAATTATTATATATTATATTGTAAAAAATTAATCAAGTCAAAAATTACAGTCACCAATGCAGACCATTTCATTTATATATATATCGCATAGAGACAAAGCTATTTTTTATTATATTTCATTTACATATATTAATTCTTTTTTTTAAATATTTTACACTTGACTTCGAACGCTAAAACGCTTCTTCCGAAAAATAATAATTTATTATTACACGCACCCCTACAAGGCCATGAAATGAGGTATAACAAGAACGAACTCATTAATAGGGTAGTTTCCCTTTTTTAATTATCTTAATAAATCTACTACTTGAGTAATAAACCTTCTAAAATGATTAGAATTACGCATATTTGTAGTTTCGTGCAGATGATATTTGTGGAATAAAATTAGTTTATTAAATTACAAACTAAGATATCGTATATAACTCATAAATTATGTTCATATATTAATTATTATCAAGTTAAAACTATAAAACGATCAAAAATATGCTGAAGAAATATATGATTATACGCTTAACGTCAGTTGTCAAGCGCGTTAACAAATAGGATGGCGTTTCAGTTTTTCAAGTTTAGGTAACATTTAAATTTTCTTATTCTTCTTCAACAGCCTCACGGGGCTCGGAAGTAGCTTGTGGACCAGTCTACTGGGCACTCGCTCTACTCTTGCAGGTTTGATTTTATAAGACAGTTGAAAGTTCCAGGTTTATATATACAGCCCCACATGACATATTTATGATCATTATACTTTTAAAATAAGCAAAGTTATCTTTGTGGTTAAGATTCATATTTTTATTATTTATCTTTGTTTAAATAACCACTAAAATGAGTTTAAATACATCTACCGGTTTCGAAAAATACCATTTTCTTCTTCAGGATGTCATAACTAACTAAAACATATATCTTTTCTTTGACAGAATCTATTTTTAAAAATCTATTTTTAAAAGAAATATTTTTATTTTATTTTTTTTATTTTTAGTACCTAACTCAAATCATTACTTAATACAAATTTACTCGAATAATTTTTAGGAAAAAATTTTAGAATGGGACTCGTAGTTAAATTTAGTTGGTTGTTTATAATTTTTTGATTAGTTTTACACGCTTTATTTATCTCCAACGATTCCAAATTATTTAATTTGTGACCAACACCGTTTATATGCAAAATTGACAATCCCAATTTTTTATCAAAATCATGACCATTTTCTATCAAATGATTAGCAAATTCTGAAAATCCACTATTGTTCAAACATCTCAAATGCTCCCTTACTCTTATATTAAAATTTCTACCCGTTTTACCAATGTAAAATGCAGCACAATCCTTGCAACTAAGTTTATAGACACCAGAATTGTTAAATTTATCATCTTTGTCTTTAGAATTTATGAGTAAATTTCCTATACTATTATTTGTATAAAATGCCGGTCTAATGTTTCGTGGTAGGTGTTTAGATATTTGATTCGAAAAGTTATTTATGTATAAAATCCTACGCCAATAATCATTATTATCATTATGTTTTATCTGTGATTTATATAAGAATTGGTTATTATATTCTTTTAATTTATTTTTTAAAATAGTGTCTATCAAACCTGTTTTATACCCGTTATTAACTGCTATTTTTTTAATTGTATTCAATTCAATATTGAAATTGGATGTTGACATAGGAATATTGACTAAACGATGTATCATGGAGTGGAACCCTGAATGTTTGTGTGATAATGGATGATTAGATTCATTGTGTATGATAGTATCTGTAAATGTTGGTTTTCTAAAAATTTTGAATTCAATTTTATTATTATTTTTAATCAATGTTAGGTCCAAAAAATTTAGGGTCGAATTATTTTCCATTTCTAAAGTAAATTGTATTTTATTATTAAATGTATTAATGAAATTTAAAAATAGATTTTTAAAAATAGATTCTGTCAAAGAAAAGATATATGTTTTAGTTAGTTATGACATCCTGAAGAAGAAAATGGTATTTTTCGAAACCGGTAGATGTATTTAAACTCATTTTAGTGGTTATTTAAACAAAGATAAATAATAAAAATATGATCATTATATTTAGGCTATTTCTTTATTACTGTTTAAATATAACATATCAATCAAAAATTAATTTAGATGTGCTATAGGAATATCAACATTCATCATTGTAAATGGTAAATTTGCACAATATAATGCCAGTTTTTAAAAACTTCATTTTGTTAAGATTTCACTTCAAACAATGTTTTCAAAAACGTAATATTTTTTTTTGGAGATCAACAGATTCCACGTCATGACCAAAAATAATTTAATATTCAAAAATTTTAATTAATATAGATATTTATAAACAATTTTCACGTATTTTTAACGATATTCAATTGCGACTAGAAAAATCTTACATTATTATAAATTTATAACGTTGATACAACAAAAGATCCTTATTGCATACGATAGCTTTCCGTCCAATTTAGAAATAAATAATGGTTCGGCTTAAAAAATAGAGAACATTTAAAAATAGGTTAATCACATAACAATTATATCAAGAAAAATATATTGACAACATTCTATTTTGCAATCCTTAATTATCAATTTCATCATGTGAAAATATGTGATTATTGAATCAAAGAAAAGAAATTAAGATTTTACCAAGCATTAATTTCCTGTTTTTATTAACGGATTATTTATTTTATAGTTTATTATTTAATAATGATGCTCTTCTGACCTTTCATGTTGTTTTATTATGTATTATTTTAATTAAGACTCAACCACCGTACTTTTTAGCTCTATTAAAAGAATACTGTCAGTGGTAGCTAACTAAATTTAATGTGGAATTATTATGAAACCCTTAACGACACGCTACCACTGTAATTATTTGACGCTTAGCGACATTAAGTTAGTAATTGTAATAAAATGGCAACATTAAACTGCAATTAAATACACATCTAAAATTATTATGATTCAACAAAGCCACCCAATAAGGAACCAAATACATGGTCAATTGGCATGCCAAAAATAGTTGCATGACGTCACAATTGCACACTTGTACTAAGTAGGTATATTACGTGCATAGTTTCAGTTTTGTATTTTTAATCTAAGCGTATTATTTTCGACACGACATATATGTCACATAATCTGATGATGAAAATGACTTCGTCAATACCAACTTCGTCAATATAAGTTGTATCAATGTGTCCAAAATTTAATAAAAATGAATTGATAATTCTGGCGTCTGCAGTCGGTTTACTCAAAGGTATTTGTGATTCCGAAAAAACAATGTAGATGGCTTTCAAATAATGGAACGACAGATGTATCAATTTGAAAAAGTGTAACATATAGGTTCGAAAATTTGTCATGAAAAATACTGGCGCTATAACACAATTGGTAGTGTACTTCCCCGGATTGGAAATAGAGATCCAGGTTCGAATCCTGGTAGCGCAAAAACAATATTTTCGACAAAATTGATTTTATATGTATATGTTTATAATTTATACATTAAATTAGTATTTAATACCAAGTTGGCTAAAAGGGCGCAAAGCAGTTTTTTTTTCTGGTACTACTTCAGTTTGGAGTGACTAGCCGGCTGCTTCAACTCAGATAATCACGTATCAAGTTCTGATTGTTATTTTAATCTTCACGATTTTTTTTACAATGAGGCATCGTTAAGAGTTTCTTCCCATTTTTAACACAAATGTCAAAATAGTTTCAGTAGTCTGTTAAAATGAAACTTAAATCAATGTACCACACAATGTTTGATATATTAAACGAAACTAATAGAAAAATAAGCGCACGTTACAGTAATGTGATTTGTTTATTTATTTATTTAATATATAATAGTGAAGATTAAAAATTCTTATTTTTCAATAAACTAAACATTGTATTACGCACACGTTGATCTACGTTGATGAGAACGCTGGCACCTCTCGAAACTGTAGTAATGACAAAAAACTCAATCTGTGTGAAATTTATTGATAAATTAAAATGATCATATTGCACTACATACTATGATATCAAAAAAAAACCATTTAAAATTACATCATTCATGACATTTATTTATTTATTTATTTTCAATAATATACACATTTAATTCAATTGTAATCTAATTTCAGAGGTAGGTGGGCACTCTGTACTGAAATGTCTCAATTATTATCATCTCCCCTATTCAAATTCCATATAAAGGCAGGTGTTTTACTCAATTTATGATTTAGACCTGAGTGGGTATCAGTTTCGATTCTCATCGGTTCCAATATCCAATAACGTTATGTAAATTAAATCAACCAGTTATTGGTAAACCAATTCAACCAAATGTCCGATACATTGTCAATAGTAACGTACTTAATAATAATAATAATAATAATAATACGTATACGAGGGGAAATATAACGTCGTAGCATTATTATATGGTCTAAGGGCTCGTATACATAGAAGCCTCAAAACTCGCGTAAACGATGGTACAGATTGCGAAGCGAGAGGTCTACTCTAAATCTAGTCGGGACTAAATTATAAATATCAGTCATTATATATTTTAAAAGCATTTTTTAAATCTACTGATTAATGGCATCCTTCTCGTAGAACGTTTATCCAAATAATGTGAAACAATTCTCGAGACATAAATTCAACAATTTTTTTTATGACTGATTAATGGGCAATGGTGGGTAAGAAACTTAATGTTTTCAAGTAAGTTGAGAATCTTCAATATAAATAATAATTTTACTTATTATCTTTATTAATTATATTATTTTTTGTAAACTTACGTACATTTTAGAATTGTTTAATTGGCTAATAGATTTCTGTGAAATATCACGGAGAACTGTCTCATTCATTTCATTCAAGAGAAAGGAAATATATCACGTATAATACTGTTATTATTAATTGGACAATGCTATATATTATATTAAACTTTACAGTGTCAAATGTGAGCAGATTACATAATGCTAATACAAAATATAATATATACAAATTAAACATTTTAAATATTATAACATAAAACAGCAATACCAAAAATCTGTAGGTGGAATAATGTGTGTTCGATTCGAATTCAAGTTGACTGCGTACAAATGAGATATGAGAATATATACATCACACCATTAAATTAAACTTAGATATCTGACGAAGTTCTGCTTATTTACATTTTTTTTTTTCCCGCAGAATCGTCTTAACTACCCTGCCATTTCTTTGTTCAAATTGTATACTACGTGTTCCGGGCGGCTTTCTTTGTGTACAAGATACAGTTGAAGATTTCGCCTTGCGCGAAGCTGGCTCGAGGAGCGCCCGGGGCCCGCGCGAACAAAGGCAAAGGGCCGGATCACGAAATGAAAGTCCCCAATTGACAACTTTTCGCGCAATCCGCGTCAATCGATCTCCAACCACCGCAAATTCTGAGATTTAACCCCGAGGGCACGAAGAGTACATTAAAATCCGCCATAAATTATGTGATACCGGATCAAAGGAATATTTTAAGTAGGGATGCGCAGAGATCGCGTGTTGTTTCACGTTTCCCTGTTCTCATTTTATGATACACATAAAACTACGTAATTTTCTAGCATATAAATTAATTTATTCATTATATTATGTATTACAAATTTTTGACATGTCTAAAGTTGCTGAATATTCATATATTCAAATAAGTTTGTTGTTGTTTACCGATATATTAGCCCTGGTATATATTTATCACACTGTTAAATATTATTTTTTAAATCATTTTAAATTTTAATATCCTTCTGTGCGACACGCGTGGAGAAATTTTAAAGAAAATTAATACATTACATTGGAATGAAATGTCAATTATTATTTTCTTTTAAATATACGTGTTAGGAATAATCACAATGAACTCTATGAAGGAATGTTGGAGTAAAAAGTAGGATGACACAGTACTAAGAAAACACTCACCATTTGAAGCCCAGCCTATCTCACTACAATCAGTTATATAATCCCTCGACGATGCTGGAAGATGATCACTTTCAAAACACCGTTGGCCACTTTGCTTAGATTCCTCGAAGTAGACAGATGAACTAGCGCGTAATCGAAAAGAAAAATATTTTTAATTGTTTTCAGTGAGGCGATTAAATTAACACTGAAGTGCGCCGCGCTAGTTAGCGAGCAAGTAGGTAACCAAGTATGTGTCTGAGATTGGTTGAGAAATCTACATATAAATTAAGAACTTTCTCTGACAATACGAATTAGATGGACATGTGATATTTTTGTTATAAAGGTAAATTTTTTAAACAGAAAAAAATCCCTCGCATCACTGACTGCAAATATCAGGTAGATTTCGTCTGAATATGTAATTGTGGTTTTTATGTTTTTTTATAGATCCAATATGAACTGTATTTAAAAATAATACATTATACTCAATCATAATAATCAATAACATCAATTATTTAAATAAAATTATTAAAATTCTACCAACATACAAAATGTGAAAAAGACATAAAAATCTTAATATTTAAAAAAAAAAGTTGAAATGAACGTATATGGTAATTATGAAAAAATATGAGATCTTATCAATTGAATGTTTTTTAATTTGGTCACTAGGTTATATCTACGCATGAGATTTCTATACACAAAATGGACAGTGCACAGTTCAGCGCGAAGCGATTTATGAATCAACATCCATGTGTTTTACACATCCACCATTGTTGACTTTGTTGTCAACACTGAGTCAATCAACGCTAAATTTCTAGATGTTTTATTAAGCTCAACCCTGCACTTTTCGTTGTGATATTTTTTTGGACGTGCTTCGAATAAATTATTAACATTGTTTCTATGTTTGTATTTTTATGATTTATTAAAATAAATTAATATTTTAAAATAAACCAACGTAACACAGCAATTTCTTGCATTGTTACACCTTTTCAATTTGGTTTATCGATTTTTAACGCATTGCAACTGTAACACAACCCAATAATTTCAGCCTGCTATTAAGTCAAGTTTCATCTTTTCATACATACATTCTATTATGCGTATTTTCTCTGCCATCAGTTTGTTTCCTACCCATCCTCTGTCGCCTTCATGTTTAATTTAATCAGCGGATTTGAGTAAGGTTTGTTTTATGTATGTTAAATAAATGTTATGACTACTGAAAATGAACTCGTTTAAAGGGCTTGTAGCAATATTGGGTAATAGATGACTTTCGCAAGAGTCATAAATTTATACAACATTCTCAATGTCAGCTAATGTTAGCACAGTGTCATATTTTATGTATCGGTACATCATGGCCAGCGATCGGACACCCGTCCGCATCCCGTTTGCGACATCGTCCAACATTAGTTATAGAGTTCCTCATCCCGCGTCCAAGTGGGTAATAAACTATTTCTAGGAGAACACATTCTTATTGTGAAGTTGTAATTATTCAGAACAGACGGTCTGTGATATTTTAAATATTAATTAAACATATTAATTAGAAAGATATACATATAAAATCAATTTTATCGTAAAATATTGTTGTTGCGCCACCGGGATTCCAACCTGGATCTCTTTCCTAACCGGGGAAGGTGCATTATCCAACTATGCTACAGCGACAATATTTTTAGCGACAATTTTCGAACCCATATGTTACCTTTTTAATATTAATACATTTAATCGTTCCATTATTTGAAAAAGCCATCTACCTTATTTTTACAGAATCTCAAATACCTTTGAGTAAACTGATAGCACACGCCAGAATTAAAATAAGGTAGAGGGCTCATATAAGGTTTTAATTCTGGCGTCTGCTATCAGTTTACTCAGATACATCAGATTCTGTAAAAATAAGGTAGATGGCTTTTTCAAATAATGGAACGATTAAATGTATTAATATCAAAAAGGTTACATATAGGTTCGAAAATTGTCGCTGTAGCATAGTTGGATAATGCACCTTCCCAGGTTCGAATTCCGGTGACGCAACAATAATATTTTTCGATAAAATTGATTTTATATGTATATCTTTTTATTTAATATATTTAATTCATATTTAAAATAAACTATTTCTGCAGAAGAGATGAATACAATGTAAAGATTAGTATAATATTGATGCACTAGTAATTATGACTATTTTTCTTACTCAGTATCACATTATGGATTTATAAATTTACGAGTTCAAATTAACTCGTTCAACGGACGGCAGTGTAGGCCGCCATTCTGGCGGCCGATTAAAACCACCCGCGATTAGCGTGGCCAACCGCCAGGCTTGTCTCTATGCAAATGAAATCTCTCCATGGCGCGCGGGCCTATCGTCCGGTCCCCGATCACGGCAACCTACCGCGCATGTGTGAGAGTGTTGATATATTCAAAAATTTATTCCGTAGCGAATTATCTAGATGATTTTAAATAATTCAATTATACTAACGTATTTATAACGTTACAACTTCTCACGTATTCTATTTAAAGTGTACGTGTATTAAGCTGCATGAATTTGTGAACATTCATGTTGTAAGAGCGTAAATATTAACAAATAAATAAATACTCTTGAAAAAGTTCCTGTACCGAGAATTGATAAATTAAATTACCCGGGACTGCTTTATATCTTTCAGGGGTGAAATTGGGAGTGAAGTTACACATAAAGTACTGCATAAAATATGGTATTCAAATACTGGTGTTCTTTGCGAGCCAAAAATGTGGATCAAAACTAAATATCAACTATAATACAATACAAGACGGCTGAGTGACACTTTAACGAAAAATGAAAATCAACGAATTTGAAATGCTTAGATGAACTGGAGGAATGACAGAATTAGTTTTAAAGCTATCATGTAATGAGGAGATCAGATCAAAAGACAAAGACTCATGCAACCTAATGGTCAAATATCAAGGAAATAAAAAACTCTCACATAAGTCTGAAGACGATCCCATGAACATTTTTCGAAGGAAAGGTGTAGACTCTATGCTAACGCACCTTTTGTTCCTTCGATTGGCACCCCTGTGATTTCTTGTTGGTTGGTATTGATCACGTTATATGTGTGAACATTGCTGCTTTTCGGAGATTGAAGGATCGCGGTCAAACGACCGGTGGAGCGCAATTGTGATCAGTACATGGTCCGGTATAGAGCTCTCAATAACCCGAGCGACGAGAGTGCGCATTTCAGTTGGTCGGAAACCCACTCAGAGATAAGAAGAACAATAACATCGGACCAGCCACGACGCCAGAGAACCAGCATATGACGATATTATATCCTATATTCAATAGGAAACCCATAGCACACATGATCAATATGAAACCCGGGAACAACAGCTGTCGAAGGTATTCACGGGAGCACTATAAGTACATAGAAAATGTGACGAATAATTTTAATAAAATGGACCAAAAATTTAAAAATTATGTTTACTTAAAAAAACACTTAAGATGTTACATTTTACTGAAAATTATTATTAAAAAAATCCATACATAAAAAAGTAGTACCCATTTAATAAAATGTATTACCAGCAGTCTGGTTATTTCAAGTATTACTCAGTTAAACAAGCAAAGACGTTGATCTTAAGAATATTTATCATTCAAATTTTCCAATAAACGAGGAAAATTTAACATTTTGGGTGGATATTTACATAATATCTAAAGGTCTGTCAAATGTTTGCATTATCGCTGGTAAAATAAACGGACGAAGTCTGACATCTATAAATATTTGGGAAATTTGATTTTCGTCAATATTTTACAATGTTCCTAGTGGATGTCTACCTATAATATTGTATTATAACTGGTTGTTTTTTTTAAGTTTAATAAAAGCGAATTTAAAATACATCATTTTCTATATTATTAAATCAAAATGAAATCGAGACTTTATGTAGAAAATTGTTTCTCAAAATGGCGACAAAACTGAAAACTCAATATCAACTAAAAGCGCGGTCATACAAAATATTACAGACATTATGTGGTATGGCATTTGAAGTTATAAGCACTTTATGAGGAAATCAACTCGCGGGAGAAATCGCTTTGTTCTGAAGGTGAAAATAAATTGGTCCACGTAGCGTCTATAATATTTCACCTGGCACTGTCGAAGCCAACCGCATTGTCCGACTAACTCCCCGTGCAATTTATCTCGCGCTATTTGCGCGAAACCGGTTAAAACGTGTGAAATATTAAATTTCGTCAGGTGTCGACGTTTGGTATAATCCAATGACTCATTCTGTTTACTCGGAATATCGTTTGAATTTACGGAAAATATAAAGTGGCCCGTCCACGAAGAAACTTTTGTCTCGAGTGAGCTTTAGCTCAAACGTCAATCAATGCTTCGCTGAGTTATTCAAATACAAATACAGGTGAATATTATATTCCAGGCGGATGTCGTTTTTGAATAACTAGGAAATTAAACATATTTTTTAAAATTTCGTTTTTATTCATCAATTACTTTGTTTATTACAATTATATATGGACTATGAATTTGGCTAAATGGCCGCCTCTGGCAGCGGTACAAATGCGTGCTCTTTTAACCATTTTTTTCATAACAATCTCACACACTTCACGTTTTCACAATTTAATTTAGAATGTTGTCCTGTAGCATCGAAATTGTTGTTGCTTATTGGAGTAGACCTTTCTTTTCAAGTACCCCCATAGAAAATAGTCGAGAGCCATCAAATCAGGTGATCGAGGGGGCCAGTCGATATCACTTTCACAATTTCTCGCAATATTTCAAGGATAGCTCGGGTTGTGTGTGAGGTGGCACATTTCCTGTTGAAACCACATATGGTGCAGGTCCAATCGATCCAATTTGGCCTCCAAGAAGTTTTCCAACATGTGACGACAACAATCACCATTAATAGTTACACCATTGCCATTATTATTTAGATAAAATATTTTAATGACTTCAATACATTGTTGAGACATTAGATCAGTGATTCCCAAAGTGGTCTATATCGACCCCCAGGGGTCTATGATAACCTGCAAGGGGTCTACGTCAGCGGAAAAAAAAATTGGGGGTCCATGAAATGAAAATGGGGGTCCACGATAGTGGATCTCAACATACACTGATAGTACATATTTACTTACATTATAATCTTATAATATAAAGACATATACATTATTTATAAAAGTACCTATGAAGTAAAAAATTTATTATATATGTTTATAAAATTGTGTAAGTTGTAGGATGTAGGCATTCGCTTTGTGGTTTAAGTTTTTAACACTAAACTTCACTACAATTACAAAATTTACAAAAAATCAATATCAGGTAAGTAGTGGGTCTACCAAAAACCGAAAAACATGGCAAGGGGTCTACGACACAAAAAAGTTTGGGAACCTCTGCATTAGATACTTCAAAATAAATTGTAATCAATTATTTTCTATGACTACTAAATGCAACTTGACAAATATATATATATATGTATGTATGTATGTAAATAAATATATATATATATAAATATTCACACTGTATGTATGCATGCTTTTATAATTTATGCAATGTCACATTTAAAATGATTAGAATAGATTATGTCTCTTTCGCTGTACATTAAATAAAAATAATGTATTAATAAAGATCACTTCAATATTCTTAGTATTTTCAAACTAAGCTGAACGCTTCTTGTACTATGAAAACATGACTAACTCAGTGATCTCTCGGGAGGAAACTCAAACTCCCGACTTTGATTGCATCTAGCCACTACAACATTAAGCACGTTATTTACATATGATACTTACATAGTATATTATGTATTTATCACACATACATTGCTTAATATATTTTATATTTAATATGTAATTAATTGTGTTTTTGTTGTATGATTTATATAAAAACTAGATTTTGTAAATATATATATATAACATTATAATTATACTGCAGTATAATTTTAATCTTACATATTTTCCTTTACCTTATATGTGCTTGCATTTTTTTAATACATATTGTATTGCACATTAGTATTTTTATTCTGTCATTTTATATATTTTCACGTTTACTTGCCTTCGTATTCAATGAGTCATTTGGTTTTGTGAAATGTAATTTGTTTGCCAATTTTACCTAAAACAAGCATGCCTAGTTGGGCAACGCATATTAAAATCTGTGTAAAATATATGTAATAAATTGTATTTTTTTAACTGTATAATACATATATGTGTCTAAATATAAAATAAAATAAATAAATGAATATTAATTTGCCATCTATTTCATACATTCTTACACGCTACACCACTTGAGACCAGGTGCATTGTAATTCTTAAATTAAACAATATATTTAAAAAAATAATTGATTTTTCATGAACGGAATACGCCGTGGCCATCTTCTTTATCTTAAAGGATTCCTTTAGATCTCTCCATTCTAACACTTCCTCGCCCAACCTCGTTTTCTTTATTACAATTATTATGAACACATCTAAAGAATTTTCCACTATCGATCTGTCAGAGGTTTTTTGTTATCTGTATGTCAATTAACACGGTGGGGTTTGTAACATTAGTTGCGGGACGAGGGGCATTCTACACACATTCATTGGAAACATAAATTCGATCGTTTATGCCACATTTACGTAACAGTAAAAGTATTTAAAGTACTTATTTTTTATATTAATACATATTATATTGTCAGCATTTAAATTTTTGTTCCAATAGAGTCATCAAAAAAGTCACGGAGTTATTTGATTGTGTTAGTGGTACTAAAGTGATCAAAATGTAAATATTGAGACACGGAATTTGCGTTAGTTCATGTCTATATATTTGGTAGTCTGTGTCAATTATTAATTATTAGAATTATTCCGTTCGTAGATAGGTTTTTCATAAATTACATTTATTTTTATTAATCAATTTCTAAAATAATCGTATTTCAAATGAAATATTTAATTGTAACTTAAATTTAAAAGTATAATAATTTAATTAATTATCTCGATTCAAATTGTGTAGGAATTAATGTTTTTTGTGCAATTAAATAATATAGTTAATCATACGTTAAAGTATTTCAAAACTTAAAATAACTCAAATATGAATTAAATATATTAATTAGAAAATACATATAAAATCAATTTTATCGAAAAATATTGTGTTGCGCCACCGGTATTCGAACCTGGATCTCTTTCATAACCGGGGAAGGTGCATTATCCAACTATGCTACAGCGACAATATTTTTAGCGACAATTTTTGAACCTATATGTTACCTTTTTGATATTAATACATTTAATCGTTCCATTATTTGAAAGAGCCATCTACCTTATTTTTACAGAATCTCTTTAAAATATTTTTCGATAAAATTGATTTTATATGTATATCTTTCTAATTAATATATTTAATTCATATTTAAAATATCACAGACGTATGTTCTGAATAATTACAACTTCACAATAAGTAACTAAAATAACTCAATCTTAACAAAAAAATAATCTTTTAGGTGTATATATATATTTTAATTAATTTTAAGGAAAACATATTATTATTGCAAAGTTGCAGTTTTTCAGAACATTTTCTTGTGATATTTTAATACCAATTAAATAAATCGATAATTATTATTTTTTTGATTAATTTAGTAAATGCTTGAAAAATCTCTCGCTATTTTCACTCACATAAATAATCCAAAACATTAAATTACGCAAATTAAATGTAAATAAAATATTTTAGCCTGGTTTAAGATTGAGAAACAAATAAGTATTAAAGTAGATTTATGGTCTGCAATTTTATTTCTCCCCTTGGTCCGTTAATAAAAACCAATACATCGCTACAACTGGCATCTTTCAGACGCTTTTCTCATAACGGAGCCACAAGGGGTTGGAAAATACATTTATTTTTATTTTAAAATATTAGAAGATATTCACAGATTTTACATTTATTAGACTATCGTGATAAGGTTTACTCATGCTTACGAATAATTATTATATTTTTATTAATAACTTAAAATGTAGATTCTTCATTATATCGCAATGACAATCCTATTTAATAAGTTTGATGTAGATTCTCACCACATCGATATTCATTACTCGTCCAACACATGAAATTTTTAATTTTCTACATGAAAATATGAGTAACTAATGGGATAAATGTATTTACGATGAACAAGTAAATGTAATCCTACAGATTCTGATATTGCTTCATACTCCTGCAAATTTTTTTTTTTTTAAGGAGTACCCATTCGTATCGTGAAGTTGCAATTTTACAGAACATAGGTATGTGATATTTTTAATACAAATTAAAAGTATTAATTATAAAAATATGCATATAAAATCAATTTATGGAAAAAATATTTTTGTCGCTGTCGGGATTCGAATCTGGATCTCTTCCTATCCGAAATAAACATGAATTATCAATTAATTCTGGCGTCTCCTATCGGAATACTCAAAAGTGTTTGAGATTTCGTAAATCTAATGAAGATGGCTTTCAGATAATGAGACGACATGTGTATCAATTTGAAAGTGCAACATATAAGTTCGAAAATTTAATAAAGATTCGACAAAAATAAAAATAAATAAAAATAATAATAATGTTTATTTATTTTTTTATTTATTTATATTCGCTAAAAGCATGTTCACGAATTCAGAACAGGTATAATATTATATATAATTGTTTTATTGAATAAATATTATACATGGTAGTCGCTTCGGTATACGTTCATATAAGTTACACATAAGGCCACGTTTATACTAAATTCTCCTTACCATTAGTTCATACTTCGCTATATATATAAGGCTCACTTCAGCTTTACATTATGTATAGGTATAACTGTTTATGTTCTGTCTAACATTTTTATCTCAAACATACCATTTCATTCATTAATCGTGCAATAAGCTACCGGTATGCTCTCCCAAAGAGCCATCACGTATCTCTCTTGACAGATACACCGTTACACAATATCAGCACGTTGACATTAAAACAAAATCAACACAATAAAAAAAACATGAAATCAGATGAAAAAAAAAAATGTTAGAAAGACGGACAACATCAGATTTAGCGAGGCGAATTCTGAGTAGTAGTAATAATAATAATTAAGGTTGAAAACCTCCCGTGAAGGTGAAACATTTCAAGAGTGGAAACAATTTGGGGAAAATGCTTTCCATTGAGTAAATACTCGACCCACGAACTCGGCGAAGAGATCGGAAGTCTGCGTGATTGATAAACTCGCAGTCAGCGGAGGTTTCTTCGCTCTTGACGTTCAAATTCAACCGCGGTGAAAAATCTAGACTTCTGCTAAAACAAATACGTGTTGCAAATTAGCTAACGTTTCATTTGATTTTAAATCTTTTCACTTGTAAGTATGTTAACTGTTTCAAAGGGAGTGAATGTTTTAAATCATTTATGCATAATATATACGTAAATTTTCTGATCTCTCGGTCTCCAGACGTCTTCAACATCTATGGAGAATATATAATGAGGAGAACACTTGACAGATGGGAAGGAGGTATTTCAATGGGCGGCGAAAAGCTTTCCGACCTTCGATTTGCAGATAATACCACACGGATTGCTACCAGTAAAGACGAAAATAAATGGCAGTACTTAAACGTAAGATTGTGGAAGAGAACTGGGTACAGGATTTTGAAATAAACAAAAGCAATATTAATACGACCGAATGTCGAGAACTAAAGTTGTCCACGACTATGGAAGGATCAGTGATTTCATCAACCTGGATCGTTTATTTTGACCTTTCCCTTAAGGTCTTAAAATAAAAACGCGCATTCCAGTGCTGTAAAATCAGTGTACATGTAGACTTTAGCGATTTTTAAGTCGGATAAATATGAATAATTTACATTTATTACTTATATTAATCATTAAAATAATAGTTGACACATATATAAGTGAATATTTATATCAATTATTACGTAAAAGTGCTAAAAATGATCATCACAAATGACAGCATAATACACGTCTAATTCGGCCAGCCAAGTGACTATCGGCATCTGGCACCATCGTCCTCATCACGCCACACGTACACATACACGTATTGACAAATTCACGTCAGGTTCTCCGAGAAAACATTTTTTATTGTTGCGTCTGGTAAATACTTATGTATTGTAATTATTGTATCCATTATATTACGGAGGAATACCTACATTCACAGAGATATTCGCATAATTAGAGGCAGTTTACTCAGTTTACATGATCGGAGAGCATTGCTTAAATACGTTCTATAAATACTTTAAAGCTATTATAATATAACTAAAATAATTATTCATAAGTCATTTAATATTCAATTCAACCAACTATGGAGAATGCTTGCAACGAGGGCCAGCATGTACTACGGTCTGTCCAAATATTTCCCTATCCAACATGTCTTTAATTAAAAGTAATATTTTTCCTTTCTTTTCACTACTTCCTAACGTAATTTTACATCGAAGTTATGTTTGTTTTGCGTTTAAACTGACAGCTTGGTCAGTCACCAGACAATTCTCACATATAATATTATATATTAGATAGATTGTTTTATTTCTTATAATATTAATAATTCAACAGAAGACCAAAGCGTCGTGGAAAGACTTGACATGACCAGGTAGATCAGATATCAACAATCGAAAAGCGTAAGTGGGAAGACATCCTGGTATGAGACGTGGCAAAATAAGTGTGGCTTAATTATTCAGTTGGATAATTGCTAATTTTATTATTTTATCATTCCGATGTGTTGTCGCTCGATCTAGCGGTGATGTAACTACCATGTTTATCGAAACTGACTCATCTATCAATATTCGCTTTCCAACTTCAAATTAAACCAAAAGTTTTGAAACTTTGACAATTTGTTTACACATAGACTTCGCCATAATTTTCTGAAGATAAACAGCATAATAAACCTTCATGCTCCTAATAAATTCCACTTATCCAGGCTATTCTTGTATGGAGCCGTTTAACTCAAAGGATTCTACAAGATGTTTGTCAACAGGAGAAAAATTATTTACTAGCTGGTAACACATTTTGAGAGCACTTTCTCAGAATAATTAAACGCTCAAATAATAAATCTCATATTTAGTTATATTAAGTTAGTTTTCCTCCTTTTTGGTAGTAAATAACGAAGAATCCATGGGAAAGCTGTATGTTTGGACATCGCTGATCTTGGAAGTCATGCGCTTTGCAATTCACGAATTGTGTATATATTTTATTATTTCTCTTCTATTGTAACACTTCATTTTCTTAACTGTTTTTTAATGTGCTATTTTATATTAATTATGGAAGAATTTTAGCAGTAAGGGACCTTTATGATTTAGGAGGATGCATGGATCAGATCTTTTCTCTACGAGTGATGACGGAAAAGTTTAAACCAAACACTTTTTTGTGTCTTTGTAGATCTGCAAAAGGCGTGTGATGAGTTATAAACGACTATATATGTATACTGAAATTTTCGAGATATTAAATGGACAGTTTTGATATATTGTTTACACAAATTTTGTAACAATATCTCGCTCATAAAATATAATGCACTACGTCCCTGTAGTCATAGTCTTTAAATTAATAATATAATAACATTCAAATCTGTTTAAACAAAATATATTTAAAAAATAGTATGAAACACGATCTTGTCCCAATACAGGCTAAAACACGACATTTATTTATTTATTACCCATGTTTAAAAGAAAATTTATGTGTTTTTTTTTTATTTTCAGAAGGTGTATTTTTTAAAACAGGTATGTACTTAAATAATTATTTTTTTTACTTACTTCCATTTTCGTTATCACAAAACGATTCATAAAAGAGTTCAATTTCATTAAAAAATCCATTACAATCGCTTATTTTAATTGTCCCATTATCTTATTTTATCTCGATTCCGGCGATCTTCTTACTTTACTTAGCGATAGAGCTTTCAATAAAATAATAAATATTTATTTAGTTAGAATGTGGTTACCGTTGAAAATACTTTCAAATTGTCATTTAACGAAAAAGATTTTAATTGGAAATTAAATTAAGTAATTGTGATTGTATTTATCTACTAGTGCGTAAAACCCATCCAAAGCATTTAAGCGTCGCTTCTTCTATATATAAACACCACAAACTCTTTTCACTAACGACAATATCGTCTTAAAGTATCAAAAAAAATAATAGTTTAATCATTAAATTTTGAAAAACAATCAATATGAAATATTAATTCCCCACCTTCGGAATTTTTTTATCTCCTGTTAATTTAAATAACTCTATCTACCAACAGTACAGTGGAGGTGCGGTGTTCCAGTATCTGACAATAGATTCATTTGTTTTCTTACTATATAACTAACTTACCATCACGCCGTTTCACCGCGGGGGTAGGCAGAGAGGATAGAGCGCCACACTCTTCTGTCCTGACACACAATTCTCGCCTCATCCACATTCAAACATCTTCTCATACAAGCTGGCCAATTATTGAGGCTCCTAACAGGACCATCCTCCAATATCTGGTTTATCTGGTCATGCCAAGTTTTCCGCGGATATATTTTACTTCTGTTGCCATCAACACTTGCATCATATATCTTTCTTACCATTCTTTCCTCATTCATCCGTTCTATATGACCAAACAACCTAAGTGATCCTTTCTTAATCTTACTCACTATATTAAGTTCAGCTTTACATTCTTTACTCTGTCATATAATAGATCTGCCACATATACGCCTAAGTGATCTTACTTCCACTGCATTCAGTCTACTTTCATTCCTCTTCTGCCAGCTCCAGGTCTCAATTTCATACATCAGTGTTTTTCAATTTTTTTAAAGTATACTTTCTGAACAAAAAGTCACATATCAAAGTAAATTCACATTTTCTACAAACGTGTGGCACACCGAAAAGTAGATAATAATATTATTTTAAAATATGATTGCAAATGTAATTTTAATACTAATTAAATGCGTCAATTAGAAAGATATACATACAGATAAACACAATTTATCGAAAAAATATAATTGTCAAAATTTTAATTTTCTATACTTTTATCAACAATGATATAATAACGAATCAGAAACCATGATATTATTTACACAAGGGATAGGGGGCAAACGTGATGTAGGAAGGGTGATAGAAATTTGGTATAGGGACAGGACAATAAAAACTCGAGGACCAACCAGGAAGAACACGACGTACCTGGAATTTCTCTCCTGTTATCACAGCTCCTAAACTTCAGAAGACTGATCATCACAATAGCGGTTTCGGCACGCACACGCGAGGAACCGAATACTCACTAGCAACAAGTAACTTTACAAATAACTTCAAGTTAGTGACGAGCACATAGCAGGACATCCACTCTCCTTGACAGTTCAAAAGTCGTGTTTTGAAGAATAGGGTATAGGGGGGAGGCAGATAGGTATAGTAAACATAATAAAACATCCACAATACCGAACAGATATTATAGATTTAAAAAAATTGTTTCAAGTGTCATCAAATAAATATTTTTTAAATGAGTTGTTTTACACAATTTTACTGATTTCCATTTTCAATACTGTATTAATATGATATTTTAATCATATTATGTTGTAAAGTAAAAAATAGGAAATGTTTATTTTATTAACATTTTCAGAGACGCGAAGTTTTTATTAACCTGGAGTGGGTCAGAGTTGATGGCTGTAAAGCTGTGATATGGTATACTTTGCGGCTAGTACGGGCGTTAAAAATATGTTTTACGACCCATTCGACTGAGTGTACGTTTTTTTTTTAATGTGGGAAAGCGTAAGTATACATTTATATAATGTATATATTACGTACTACGGTAGGCTGCAAAATTCCTCGCAACCTCAAAAAGAAATCTCATTAGAGTACGGTTGGAAATATCTTCTTGAAACTGAACGCACTTTTCCCGATGTGATAAATAGATGTACAACGTTTGATTTGACAGCGAGACTCAACGTGCGCAAGCATCATTATATTTATTCTTAAAAAGTTAGACAAACATTTGTTCTGTTTTAAATGCTGAGGGGCATTTGTCGTTTGAAGTATAACAAGCGTATAGTTAAGTACGAGACAAAACAAATATCAAACTCTATCTTGGCAACTTGTGGCGATTCTCCAATCTCTGTAACAATGTAGACTACGAAGGACTACGAATTGTCCCCAATGAATCTCACGGGAACATTATTCCTGTCTCATAGATGTCTCAAAACGAAAATCTCATTGAGTCTTAAGAAACGAAAACGTTCAGACTTGATATCTACCACAGCAATATTGCACACTTTAATCCTATTTCACGAATGTATACAATAATTAGTTGGACAAAAAAACTGTTACATTACACAATTCTGTGTTTCATGTTTACAAAGAATTCAGCATATTTTTATCGGTCATTTAATTTTGAATATAAATTTGTTTCGACTGTAAGAGAGTGTTTATGGATTGTCAAATGTGATTCACGCGGTTTGCAAGAGGTCGATGACCTTATTTTCAGTTTAACCATTCATTAATTCTCTGTCATCACAATTTTAATATTAAATACTAATTTAATGTATTAATTATAAATATATACATATAAAATCAATTTTGTCGAAATATATTGTTTTTGCGCTACGGGGAAGTACACTACCAATTGTGTTACAGCGCCAGTATTTTTCATGGAAAATTTTCGAACGTTACACTTTTTCAAAATAATACATCTGTCGTTATATATAAGTTGTATCAATGTGTCTAAAATGTAATAAAAATGAATTGATAATTCTGGCGTCTGCAGTCGGTTTACTCAAAGGTATTTGTGATTCCGTAAAAACAATGTAGATGGCTTTCAAATAATGGAACGACAGATGTATTAATTTGAAAAAGTGTATCATATAGATTCGAAAATTTGTCATGAAAAATACTGACGCTATAAGACAATTGGTAGTGTACTTCCCCGGATTGGAAATAGTGATCCAGGTTCGAATCCCGGTAACGCAAAATAATATTTTCCGACAAAACTGTTTTATATGTATATAGTTATAATTAATACATTAAATTAGTATTTAAAACATCACAGACCTATGTTCTGAATAACTACAACTTCACAATAATAATGTGTTCTCCTTAATAATTTTAATATTTTGTATAATTTTTAAATAAATAATAAGTCAAGAAATTTTGTCGTATACGTAATTGTACCGTTTTAGGATAATATATATATATATTTATTTTTTTAACAAATGTATTTTGATTTATGTAAAAAAATACTACACGTTGTATTACATCAATTAAATTAAATAATTATTTTTTCAACACTAATTTATTTTTTATATTATATATCAAGAAAATAAAAATTTAAAATCTACTAAAAAATATTTTTTCAAAACGTAAAAAACCTCATTGACGTGTCAACCTGTCTGAGCCAGTCAACGTCCAGTGGTTACGCAGCCATTCGCAACTAACTCAAAACAATGCACATTTTTGTGAGGCTTTTTTCAAATTCATTAATACGTATATAAAATTCGCATGAGAAATATTCACGTGAGAATTTGATTAATTAACTATTAGATGAATTAAGAGTTCGTACCTGCTACTGTATTGGTACAAAAGATGTTTATATATATATAATAATAATTCTCGTTTGTATAAACTGAACCTTTATTCTTATAAAATCAAAATACAACAAATATTCGGTGTGTAAATTTATCGTAGTCTCAGGTTAAGACATCAATAACCTGATAATACAAGATTATGTGGTTTATTGTCTCAAGCGGCTCGCGCACGATAATACCCCGAATCTATTCGTACAAAAACCTTTAAAATCACAAACACCATTCTCTCGCATTTATCTTGTCTTAAGATTAGTATAAAATATTAGAAATTGATACTTTCAAGTATGTGATGCTTTTTATTATATGATCACAATAATATGTTTTATCGAAGACTCCTCAGAACGTAATAAAATATAAATAGTGTGTTTGAAATGCTACTCGATCCCGCTGCTTTTCACGTACTAAGCGAGCGCTCTACCATCTTTATATGCCCCCTTTAGACAGCGGGTGTCAAATTGTCACATAGGTTTCAAATTGTTATACAGGTGTCAAATTATCATATAATGCTGATTTTTTGTGTTAGAATTTAAAGCATTGCTTTTATATTTTGATTTACTTTACTTTTTGTACATTTTTAATATCAAATATTATTGCTGATATCGAATTTTAATTTTTTCTTTTAATTTTACCTGGTGATATTTATAGACGTCTCTTTTCAAATCTCTTTTGTGTCCGTCAGCGGTTCATTTATTAGTAATCCAGCCTGTTAAGAGGGAGACTGAAGAAGTCAGGTTTAGTTCTCCACCGGGAAGATTTTTATTACATTTTTCAAACTGAATTAATGAATATTTATTTCGAGTCAGAAAAACAGGTATTCTGTGCAGGGAAAAATGATAAATGTGAGAGAAGTTACGCGTTTTTTTATCTAGCCTTGACGAATATATTTTATATTATAATTTTTAAAGTATGTCCAAATCTTTGTAGGAACCAATTATTGGGATTTATCCACAGAGGCATTGTCATCAAGTTATTATAGATACTTTACAGAGACGAAGTTATTATTTATTTTAAATGTAAGTTTTGGGTATTACACAGCTTACAACCTGTCATTGGCTGGCTTAGGTGATCACTTTATACAATGTAATGTTCACCAATTTTACCCGCCTACCACACCTATCAAATTTTTGAAAGTTGTATATATATTATCACGTAAAAATAGAAACCTTTCAATAATTTATTACCAACTACGCTATCGCCATCTATGGTTGGAAAATTTTCATATTCATTCTCATGTAACAATATAGATGTCGCTGAAGCTGAGACTCTTTTTGACCGAAGAATGGAGCTATATTCTTCATGTGTATATATGAAATTCATCCGAATTATTAATACGTCTGAAATGTGAGTATATTTCACAATATTTTAAGTATGTCCAAATCTTTGTGGGATATAGTTATAGTCGAGTAAAATCGATGAACGTTACATTGTGTAAAGTGATCACTTAAGCCAGCCGATGACAGGTCATAAGCCTTGTAATGCCCAAGACTTACATACTTACCTTCCCATGTAAAATAAATAATAGCTTCGTCTCTGTGAGACATCTGTAATATCTTAAATTAGAATAGTCATCCTCTGTGCGCATTTTATATGTTTAAAGCATTTAGTATCGAATATAATTATGCAACTGTCATGCTTTCTAAAAAAATATTTTTGTTCAAAAACAAAGTGCAATTGGTACTAAGTTTTTAGATGCCGGAAGAAACAGGATATTCGGAAGGAGGTTTGCACTCACCACAACCCCGATCTTCTGGCACCTCCAAGGTGGACTGTAAATTTATTTTTATCACAATCTCCGTTCAGGGGTCCTAGTCCTTCAGATTGCACTGCATTAGACGCGACGTCTCAATTTAATATTATACTGCGATTCACTAGTTACCGTACCGGTTCAGGGTCGCCGTTCGACTGACGAGGCGTCGTGCTGGGTGAGGAGAGGAGGAGAGGTGGAAGGCACAGTACACAATCTTCGTTCAAGAATAAATATATGTCCCAAACATCCTGCCCCCCAAGGATTGACGTGCCTAAAAAGTCAATTCTCAACAAATTCATACTGTTATCAATATAAACCGAAAATTCGTAAGATGTAAGCATGGCAGCATGCACATAGCAAATGTTACATGAGAAAATTAAATCATCGTTGCGATGTAACTAAATAATATGAAATAACCAAATATAATATAATGTATAGCACTGTATTTCCAAGGGAAATACCGACTTAGATCTAACTAATAACTTAACTTAGGTACATACAAACTATCGATGCTGTCCATGATTACAGAAGAAAAGATACAAGATTAGATACAACTTCTAGGTGTACTGCCTTCATTGCCAAGCATACAAAAATACAAAAATATGCCTTTAATATTTAAGAATTAAGTAACCTGCTTGCCTTTATATTAAAAGGTCCTTCGAAATCCGTACCTACCCCGTCAAAACAACGCGATATTCGAACACGGTCTGAGGGTAAATCTGCCATTGTGGGTTTACCTTTTAATTTGAAGCAAATAAGACATTTTAAAATACGACTAACATTATTCATGTCCATTAAATAAGCCAGCTAATTTCAATAATAGGGTGAATCTATAGTAATGTGATATACTCGTATCTTAAATTTCAACAATTGTATATTAGAATCAATAGATTTCTAAATTGCGTATCGATTTATTTTTACTATGTACATATGTAGAAAACCGATATGTAACACTCTGAACACAGGTATCGCTATAATACACCAGATGCGACCTATTTCACTTCACTTATATGTAGAAGAAAAGGAGATAAAAGAATATAAGAATATTGGAAATGGAATACAATCTGGCAATTTGGATTTGGTAGATTAAACATAGCAATTCCACTTTCACGCAATGGTTTCATTGTAATTGTCTCATTGATACTGATAGTCTTACATTAGATAATACAGAAGTATCTTCCACTGAGGATAATATTGAAAAAAGCGATGGACGGCCGCCCATCGACTCCGCAAAATCTCGCTTAAAATGCAATATAGTTGATCTGGCACACAAATCATGGCGTCAAATTTACCGAATAAACTTAATAACTATATACTAAAATTAAAATAGCATCATTATTTATACTATATCCATAATATGTAAAAAAAAAATGCTAATTCACAAATGCCTCTACCGTACATATAATTACATATTACTGATCAATAAAACTATTATTAAGGCGAACACATTCTTATTGTAAAGTTGTAATTATTCAAAACAGACGGTCTGTGATGTTTTAAATACTAATTTAATATATTCATTATAAATATATACATATAAAATCAATTTTGTCGAAAAATATTGTTTTTGCGCTACCGGGATTCGAACCTGGATCTCTATTTCCAATCAGGGGAAGTACACTACCAATTGTGTTATAGCGTCAGTATTTTTCATGACAAATTTTCAAATGAATACATAATGGAACGACAGATGTATTAATTTGAAAAAGTGTAACATATAGGTTCGAAAATTTGTCATGAAAATACTGGCGCTATAACACAATTGGTAGTGTACTTTCCCGGATTGGAAATAGAGATCTGGGTTCTCGAATCCCGGTAGCGCAATAACAATATTTTTCGACAAAATTGATTTTATATGTATATATTTATAATTAATACATTAGTAAATAAAACAATTTACGACCGTTTTAAACATGTAAACGAATATATGTCTAAATTAATAATCACTTTAATATATTTTAAAATACTGTATTTGGTTTACAATAAAGTATCTAACAATCATGACGCCTTTTTATGAGACGTAATAATGTGACATTGTGATTTTTTTTTACACATTTATTACTTCTGATTTCGGAATAGAGAGTCTTAAATTAATTAACTATCTTCAATTAATATGAATAGTAATATTACACGTCTCAAGAAATATATTTAAGGCTATTTTATATCTGTATCTATTTTGTAATTAATAATATTTAATTATTTTTATGTTAATATTTCCAGGATTAGTTTAAATTTTAATTGAAAAACCATCTTACCGACTAATCTCTGATTGGCAGTATAATATCTTAAAGCGTCTTAAATTTAATAACGTTAAATCTTATTTCAGTATCTTGGGAATTTATTTACCGAGTTATTAAAAGTATTCTTTGATAATTGAATTAACCCCATTTTGAATTGTTTGGAAATTCTTACACCTTGTTAATAATCTATTATATGATAAGAATTTTAATAGTAATAATTTATATTGATGCAGAATGAAATATCATCATTAATTTTTGCTATATAACCTATAGTGGGTCCTTCTCAAGCATTTTCCTCGATTGCTCTCCAAGGTAGATATGTCCTCGTCGCTCCACAGTGTAGGAATTACAGGAATCAATGTAAAATATTTTTCTTATTTACATTAATTTACAGAAAATATCAGTGTTTTAAAAATATTTTACATATAAAATAACAACACAAAATTATAATTTTTTTGGTAATATATAGAAAAATAATATCACTAGAAAGATTTTTAAATCACAGCAAAAAATGTTTTTACGGCCAGTTTAGAATATTTTATGTAGAATATCTTAGAGCTCATTAATTGACATTTAGGAACTTACTACATAATCCATCCAATGATATTATAAAAGTTTAGTGTGATTTATATTTAGTACGATGTATAATATACGATATAATTTTACATAATATATTTTTAAGGAGAATACATTCTTATTATGAAGTTATAATTATTCAGAACATAGGTCTGTGAATAAAATAAATGTGTGTTAATAAAAATGAATTGATAATTCTGGCGTCTGCAGTCGATTTACACAAAGGTATTTGTGATTCCGTAAAAACAATGTAGATGGCTTTCAAATAATAGAACAAAAGATTAATTTGAAAAAGTGTAACATATAGGTTCGAAAATTTGTCATGAAAAATACTGGCGTTATAACACAATTGGTAGTGTACTTCCCCAGATTGGAAATAGAGATCCAGGTTCGAATCCCGGTAGCGCAAAAATAATATTTTTCGACAAATTTGATTTTATATGTATATATTTATAATTAATACATTAAATTATTTAAAACAATATTGAAGTGCTGTAGTGTCCTGACTACCCAGTTTATATTTATTTTTGGTGCACACCTATATGTTTTTGTATAGGTATTTGCGAATATATTTAGAATCTAATAATTAAGGTAGTAAACATCTAGCTTTTGAAAAAATGTTAAAAGCATTTGCGAATTGTAAATATTTAGAGAATGGGCGGAATATTTGAAAAATCAAATCGAATTTTCCAAAACCAAAAGCTTTATCCTTTCGATACGCACACGAATACCAAATACACTTATTCCAGGACCGAAATCTTGAGAAAAATATTTAAGGCGAAAATATCTTTATAAATTAAAAATAGTCACATTTATCAAAAATATTTGTTTTTCAATATATTTGACAATTGTGTGAGAGATGGATTATGAGCGTATAATTGTTAGGGAAATATTGTGATTGAACAATAAATTGTGGTCAAATGTTGTTCCTGTATCCTCAGATAACACAGCGAGGTATGGAAAGATAGATACATGCTGAAGAGACCGAAAGCGTGATTAAAAGTTGAAAACGTCATCAGAATTACGAAAAAGTCGAAATGGAAGAGGACAGAAATTTTTGGAAACAGCAGAGAATTGACAAGAACTGATGATGATATTTCCCGATTGACCATTAGTAGTGAACAACTTGTCGTGAAATAATAAATATTTATCAATATGGCATAACAATCCATCGTGATATGTATAACCACATGACATTACCACAGCTTCGCATAAATTATCAGTAATAACACAATGTACACCGATACCTCGCTATATGGCTGCCATTTATACGACTTTTCGATATACCGCCAAAACATTACACATTCAGTACATGTCATTTCTAACAAGAAATAAACATGTTACTACAAACTGATCCCGACGAAGAACGCGGCGTTAAAATTTCCCCGATACATTAATACAACCGTTAACTGCTACAACGAACTGCAAAAAGAATTTTACAAAAAATGTTGCACCAATTTTTTCAACCGTTTTTATGTTCCTCTTCAGGCTCTGTTTAAAACCGTTAAACATTTTTGTTTTATATTTCATACATACTTTGGATGCTCTGCGTCCCTTGTGTTCTAGAGTCAAAAAGCTTTGGACTTTTTGTTTCTAGCCGAAAACAGCACTGTTGCAAAGAAATTCGTCCTGTCCTTTAAAGACCAGTCGTAACGCACACTACGACACGGCACTCATCTCGACATCTGTGAATCGCGTAAATACACAGATACCAGCAACAGTGGATTCTATCATTCGTTCCGTATTGACAAAGTTTGGAAGTATTCGACTTTCGCGCATGCACATTCAGTCCGTCTGTCAAGATCTTAGAATACTGTATACGCGATCATTAACAGCATCCAACGTACAAAAAACTACTTTAATGATTATGGGTATAATGCACAGAGTAGCATACATATTACGAAGCGAGCGGATTGTTTTGGGGATTTTTTTTTGATTTTGGGGAAGCCGAATTGTTGAATATCCTTTGATTATATGTTACGTTTGTTTATTTGATAACTAATTATCTAGCATCCCTTCAACAAAAAGTCACCGACTGCTACTGATATCTATATATCTCTTGTCTATTCTCCTCCACTTTTGTCTGCCTCCTGCAGATCTTAGAGCTGTTACCAGAGAAATCTTTCGTCCTCTTCCTCTTCATCTTTTGACGTGGCCCACCACAACAAGTTTCTCCGAGTTATTTTATCAAGTCTGAACATAAAACTTTTCGCCATACCTCTGCGATAATTAATTTCTAGTTCGCAGCTACTATCGTCGACAATTTCGGACCCGAAATATATTTGATTTTTTATTAATACACTTGTAATGAAAAAGTTATGTTACTGCAAAAATAATGCATTTTCAACTAAAAACTTTGCCATTTTCTTATTATTTTAAATAATTGGATGGAATTTGAATGGGTTTGGAACAAAATAAATGATTCGTTACACGGAATTTCGTTTTACGGCCAACTTTACCGGAACGTATCTAGGCCGTATAGCGAGATATTGGTATTTTGTATTCGTAATTTTAATAATATTATTACTTTAAACTCTGTAAATTATGTTTTATAATTAATACATCAGGCTATTCAGGTGCCTGATTTTTAATTTAGACGTCACATTAAAAAACTGGACAACTTTATTATATCGTACTAAAAAGAAATTCGTACCATTTTTTTGTGTCTAAATTAAAAATAATTGCTAAATAATTCTAAAAGTTTATATTATATTATAGTAGCTCAGATGCATACATCTTGTTTCCAAGACCGCCCCTGTAATCTACAAGGGAAGAATACCCAATATAAAGCGGCCATGCGAATTTTATGAGACAAGTATTCAATCAACCGTTCCGATCGCCAACAAGACAAACAAAACGTAAAGTAAAATGTGAAGTAGTCAGTAACTCCTGGAAAACTGTAAAGTGGAAAAAATGTACGAGGGATTGATATATATATCTTACATAAGCACTTGTTTGACATTTTCCAAAGTGACAAGGGAATAAAAGCTTTCAAGAAAGCTCTATGACTTTAGATAAATCGCAGTTGGCATATATAATACATAAGTGCGTTAAAATGTTTTGGGTATTTTCACAATGTCTTTTTGAGTTTTGTTGTAAAATACAGATTTTACTAAATTACATAACCTCTAACATGTTACGTAAGCATTCCTAAAATATGATAGTTTATTCAAATAGATTTTTCATTACTAATGTTCTTGTGTTAAAGTTACTATTGAGAATTAAATGTATCGAACTAAAAATAAATGTTCAATACCATTTCTCCATTGTTTTTTTAAAGTGGCCATATCAGCTGTTTCATAAACTTTTTTGTGGAATTTGACTATATTTAATACGCACAATATCACTTTACCGTTTTCAATAGATTTGATAGTAAGATGTAGAGATAGAATGAGACTGCCATTCAGGAAGAAGGCTAAATCTCAGAAGTCAATGATGATAATTTTTAATGAAATGCCATGTGATATAAGAAAGGAGGAGAAATTACATCAATTTAAAATTAAGCCAAGTAAATATGTGTAAAATAAGTAATAGTAAAAAAGGTAGTACATATTAATATTATTAGGAGAACACATTCTTATTGTGAAGTTGTACATAGGTCAGTGATATTTTTAAAATACTAATTAAATGTATTAACTAGGAAGATATACAGATAAAATCAATTTTATCGCAAAATATTGTTATTGCGCCACCGGGATTCAAACCGGAATCTCTAGATATAGGTATATAGGTTCGAAAATTTGTCGTCAAAAATAATGTCGCCATAGCATAGTTGGATAATACACCTTACCCGGTTTGGAAAGAAATCCAGGTTCGAATCCCAGTGGAGCAATCAATATTTTTCGATAAAATTGAATTTATATGTATATCTTTTTAATTAATACATTTAATTAGTAATTAACATAGTAATAAGTTTATATCAGAGCATGTATATTATATATTTATTTACTTCTATACTATATTAAGAATAACTAAATAAACTTGTGGAAAGGAGATTGTCATATCTAATAATGCTAATTGTATAATGTGAAAAAAACTATTCATAAAGAAATAGGAAAGTGAAATTTTTTGAATTTATCGCTTCGAATTTATTTAGCGACACATTTTTATTCACATCTTACTTTCGTTATCAAATTACATCTTTTGAATTGTTATTGTTAGAATTCTTTTATAAAAAGTTTCTGAAATTGTTGAATGTAAAGGTTTCGTGTAAACAAAACTCAACAAATAAAATATACTACTCCGCAAATGTACAAGACACCCCCACCAACCCTCCAGGAGGCGACTCCGTGTGGCTTGAATGATAAACAGGTATTCTCACGCTCTTCCACAAAATTCCTGTCTCCAATAGCTGCATCATATTTAATTTACACCAAATAACAAAGGTAGGATCTTGCGTGAAAATATTTCTGAGAATTTCTAGTCATTTTGTCCGCGTATCTCTGCAGTCAATATTATATCTACGTACCTCGTGTTAGATCTTATAATGCGATGCGAACTTTTAGATTACATCACTCAACTAAGTTTGGTTTGTTCTTGAGGGATTTGCAAAATCATTTGTTTAATTATAAATAGTATTCTTTGACGTATTTTTGTGATACATTTTGTTTTTGTTACATGCTGTGGGGGTAAAGACCTGCGTCCTTCCCTTTCATCGGCTAGTCAGTGGAGAGCACAAGATCCGCGGGTCTTTTACTCCAGCAACACATACTGAAAAGAAACGTAGATCCCAGGCCGAAATGGATCTACTGAACGAATTGCGCGATCTTCGAGTCGCGCGTCCCGCGAATTGGATTACGACAATGCCGGTCGTAAATCGGAGTCGCCAAAAAGGGAGCGCGGTAAAGAAGGAAGGAAGAAACGTAAAGGACCTGGATTAACGGATAAGGGTTGCTGATGGGAGGGAATCCAGTCGACGGACCAGTGGATCTCGGGGAATCGGGAATCTGAAGGACTGCTAGCCTTACCTCGTGTATGATGCCTCCGTTACTCCCGCAGTCACAGCCGAGATCATACAAACAGCACGCGGGCGGGCAGATCTCCGCTTCCAAATGAATACAGCGATATCACTCACTTCACCCGCGACTCACACAACAATTACTGTGCACAAATCACAGGATCACAATACAATGCTGACGCACCACTAATACAATCGCGGTGTCGCAACCGAACAAGTATCGCGTCGCGTTGACGTCTGCTGACGTCAAAGTCAATATTCACACTGAAAACAAGCAATAGGGAATAAGGATGGGTGGGAATTTGAACGTGGAAAGGTGTCAATAATATAGGTCGTGACCGATTCTCAAAAAGCGCCAAAAATGTGTTCTATGAATACGGAACACATACTCACCTTATTTTTGTCACATTCTGTCTTCATCCTAGACTGGGGAAAATTTATAGTAATACCTGAAGAAATGAAATAGAAAGATATCTAATTAGAAAGAAACATAAGAAATAAAATCCACTTGATGAATCCTTATCTCGTCGGGTTGGGCGCGAGTTTGACGTCCTTCGTGCATGTGACAACCAGATGTTATAATTCGATAAATTCCATCTTCTTGGCGTCAGAACATGATTGACACGCAGCCTCCAGGCCGACGCGATCGGATTCGTAAACGGAATTTGTCGATGATGATCGTAATAAAGAAATGTCGCCTACAATGAGGCGACTAACTCCAAAATGATACCGAATGATGATATTTTGATAATCAAAATCAAATACCGAAGGTAAAAATCAAATATCAAATCCAGAGGAAAACATCTTGTTCCCTGTAAAAATTATTTTCTATGCGATTAAATTAACAAGTTAATAGTAAATTGTGCACTCGTGATTGAATAATATATTTACCCTCTGGTTATAGTGAATCGCACACAGCTACATTTTAGTAATGCTGTCGCGGTTTGTTCAACCGCCCAAATTTGACAGCTTCTTCTATGGTTTTGAAAACGAACCATAGATCCAACCGTTTTTATAACCTCAGACACAGAATGTAATACCAACTTAAGGTCAAGGTGCTTGACAAAAAATAAGTGACCCTAATTTTTAACGTCACATACATGTACAAACGTAAACACATTAATCAAAATATTTACATACACGACCGAAAGTAATTCTAAATGGAAATGAGGTCACTGCATTTTGTAGCAAATCCGTTTATGATAAGAGTGAACAAATTATGAGTGAATGTAAAGCTGATTTAAATATAAAGAACAGGACTAATAAAGTGAGAAAGGATTCTAAGAAAAATATATGACGCAAGTTAATGGCACCAGTAAAATAGAGAACTAGTGAACAGATCTCGCCATAGCGTACCATGATTTCTTCCGCACAGCGTCCTGAAGGAATTGCGTAATTAACGTGCACGGAAAAATAAATTACCTACCAAAAAAAATATGGACGTTAAGTGTACAAATTGTGGAATTACTATCAATGAACTGTTAGCCTTTACACAGTGGAAGATTGATTGTATCGATGAAGTAACACTTAGTCAGTTGTGTTGTGATGGATTCACTGAGAAAGAAGTCGATCGGGCGAAAGATGTTCTCTTCGCGCAAATTTCGGAAAGGCGCTTGACAAATGCAAAAATTGACTGCCACATGGGCGGGACAAATAATGTGAACCACATTAGTTATGCCAATGATATGTGGTTATACTAGCGCCATCTATAAAAGGGATAAGAAAGCTTTTACAGATATGTGAAATTTATGCCTGTGAACATAATATTTTTTACAATGCCAACAAATCGGTCATAATGGCGTTCAATTATGAAAAAGGACCAGATAATATCCCCCTCCCGTGTGGCTGGACGGGACGAAATTGAGCATTCAAAATAAGGTCAAATACCTTGGCCATATTTTCAATGACGATGGACAAGACGATGATGACATAAAATGACAGGGGAGACAGTTGAGCGTTCGTACAAATATGCTGTCGCGGCGTTTCTACCGATGCAGTAAGGAGGTGAAGAGGATCCTGTTTAAATCGTTATTCACCAGCATGTATACCTGCGAACATACAACCGTCTCCGAATTCAGTACAACAACTCATACAGAATACTATTCGGATTGGCGCGTTATTGTAGCGCATCTACAATGTTTGCCGAAGACCGTATACATGGATTCGTTCCGTTTCTGAGACATCGAGTTGCTAGCGTAAAGCTGCGTCTGGAGCTCAGCACCAACTCTCTAGTGCAAGCGGCGCTCTCATGGAAAGCTGGTTCCCTGACCAGAGAATAGCAACGACTACAAAATAGCTACAGATAATGTAGTATCTATATTTATATATATGTGTGAACTTTTTTATTTATTTTTTGCTTTTCTCCTCATAACGTAAATAATATTTCGTAACCTAAATGTATTATATAATATGTATGGTGAATCGGGTCTTAATAAAATAAAAAAAACCCGATCACGCAGAAATAAACGTATTATTATTATTATATACTTACTTAAAAAATGACATGCGTACATATCTGTAATAATATTTGTTTATAATTTAATTTCTGTATTAATTTGATTTATTTTTATATATACATCTACTTTTTTCTTACTGCGCGTTTCTCTCAATTTTTTATTTATTTTATTGTATTTTCTACCCGATATATTGAGCAATCAAATGAGAATTGGAAAATGGTCGCGATTAGTAGACACAAAATTGATTTAGTGGATTACAGTTAGATACGTTCCCACTGGAAAAAAAAAATATATGACAGGTATCAATTTTTGTTTTCAATCTCATCACTCAGTGTACAAGTGAAATGGAAAAGAGAACAATTCATTTCGAAGGAAAGCTTTCATGACGATCAAAATCGTTTAATCAAAATTGAAAAACGTAATTAAGCTATTGAATGTGTGATTGGACTGTTTTTTAAACGTTTTGTATTTTATTCATTTACGAACATTCTATCAATTCGTTGACCGATTTCAATGTAATATCAAAGCCACCGATATCTAAACACAATACGGCAGGTTTGCTTGTAGAGCAACGTTTGTGGAATAAACTCAAACAAAACAATTTAAGATTATATTAATATTTTATAATAAATAATGAATAAGGAATTTATTTAGATTTCTGGGACAAAAATATATTCAATATTATTTTTATTAATGAGAACACATTCTTACTGTGAAGTTGTAATTATTCAAAACATAGGCCTTGGTATTTAAAAAAAATGTATTAATTTGAAAGATATACATATAAAATCAATTTTATCGAAAAATATTGTTGTTGCGCTACCGAGATTCGAACCTGGATTTCTTTCCAATCCGGGGAAGGTGCATTATTCAACTATGCTACAGCGGCAGTATTTTTGATGACAAATTTTCGAACCTTTATGTTACCTAACCTATTTTAAATGAATACATATATCGTTCCATTATTTGAAAGCCATCTACTTTGTTTTTACGGAATCTGGCGTCTGCTATCGGTTTACTCAAAAATAAACCCCGCTTTTTTCTAAGTTATCTATTTTTATCTTTGAATTGAGAAGTAATGTGCCTAAATTGTTGTTGGTGTAATACGCGTGTCTAATATGTGGAGGGAGAAATTTAGTTAGTTTAATGGATATTAAGCCAGTATATAGTATTTTTCTCCATGGAGTGTTATCAATGGTATTAGTAATATTATGTCCAGAATATAAAAAGCGATTACTCAATATTGCATGGATTTTTTTTATTTAGGATTTTTCTGTTAACACGCTGTTGTAATATTGTAATAACATTGTTTAATTTATATTCATACATAATATTTCCATTTTTCAAAATGGAAATCCGTATCCATAGATATTTTGGCCATGTTATCAAGGATGGAAGGATCCAGATCTCGCGGAAGGTCACCAACACGTTGGACCGACTAGGATAAAACTTTGATGCTGAGCCCATTTTTAAGGTGCACAATAAATGGTATGGACCATGCCACGAGAAAAACGAATATTATAATATTACTGCGGAAATTATTATCAATTCATTTTTATTAAATTTTGGACACATTGATACAACCTTATTATTATATGTATCTTTCCAATTAATACATTTAATTCATATTTAAAATATCACAGATCTATTTTCTGAATAATTACAACTTCACAATAAGAATGTGTTCTCCTAATAATAATATTATAATCACTTTGTTATAAAGTGATAAATTTGCAATTATCATGATAAAAAAAAAAATTTAATTTTTAATATTTTTTACTCCGATTCTGCGACATATTATATGAAGGTTGATATTATTGGTCAAATATCGTTGCAAAACTGTTTTCATATAAAAAATATCAAATGAAATATATTTTTTAATAACCGACCGTAATGTTGAATAGGTACTTCACTTCCCGCTCACGTATATGAGTTTGGAACACACATTATTTTTGAAGTCATTAATGCTGAAAGCTCAGTTAAAGCCTCTCATTTGCAAACAAATTGCTACAAACTTTGATTTAAAATGAAATAGAGAGCCGTCAACATTTCAAGGGCCAAATAACTTTAATTACATTTATTAGATTTTGAAGAAGTATTATTTGTTTCGGTTAATCTAATCTGGATTAATATTTATTTGAGCCACTGGAACCAGACATTATTTAGAGATTTGTTACAATCGATTACTGAAAGCCCTTACAGAATTTTATTGATTTTTCGAATTGCTTAATTAAATTTTGTACAGATAAATCCGTCTACAAAATCAAAAACGAATGTTTACAGTTATTTTCGTAATATGAATATAATTCAATCCTTTTTTCTTAATTCGGTTCATTTAATATTTTAATAAAATTAAACCAAAATTAGTAATTAAAGTTCAAGTCGATTATTCTTAAAAAAAACTCGTGCCACCGAGGATTGAATCAGAATCTTTTATATTTTAATCTTCACAACTAAACTTTGCACTGCACCCATGTTGGGTTAATGTTACTACTATAGTTTCGAGAGGTGCAGTCCCTCTCGTCATCGGGTGATGACGATGATGAGTTGTAAATTATTTGTAATACTTGATACAAATACGTTGTGGTTATTAATTAATTATGAGTTAATTATATTCACCAACTAAAAACATAAGAATATTTTAACGTTTTTTATTAACCTGATGAAGAAAATGGCATTTTTAATACCAATTGGTATATATAATCAACTCATAGTGGTTAAAAACAAAGGCAATGAATTATTTGCTATTGTTGCTACCGGGATTCGAACCTTCCTATCGGGAAAATGCGTTAATCGATTACACCACACCTACATAGTAAGTATTTTTCGACTTGTATGCTGTTGTTCTTTCAAATTGATTCATCTATAATTTCAAATTTAAAAGCCATCACCTGTTTTAACTATGTTCTGATAAAACTGCAACTTCACAATAATAATGTGTTCTCTTTAACATTGTAAATTGTTTCAAAAATAAGCATATCCGTCTACAAATATATTAAACTTACATGCAACAGAACCACATCATCTGTGATACGTGTAAAAAGTTTAGTGAGCATTTTATTTTTATTATTTTTTTATATAGAAACAAACAGTGTAACAATAATAATTGATAAAACTTAACGTATAAAAAGAACACCAGTGAAGTTTCTAGGGAATTAAATAAATAGTACATAATAAACTAAAAAATAGTACACTCAAACAAACTGATAAACAAAAAGACTTTTACATTAAAATTAACATAATAAACTAAAAAATAGTATACATTGAAAAAAAACAGAAAAAAGAAACAAAATAATGTTTTAAAACTGTACATACAAAGTGGAAAGGGTAAGGAGAGAAGGGAAATGGGATGCAATATATACAATTTATGTTAATAGTTATTGAAAAGTTGGCGTAGTTTAATTTTAAATGGAAGCAATTTATCGTTGAAAATGTCTGAAGTTATTAGAAGAATTTACGGCATTATATTTTGACGTAGAGCGGATCACAAAACATTTTTTTATGTAATTAGTTCTACTAACGTTTGGTAAAATAGATTATTTGATCGTGTTGGGTGTGTGGGACAGTTTAAAGTTATTTCTTTTAATAAATAGGGCGTGTCAATTAATTTATTTAAAATTTTATAGAGATATGATAAATCTCGTGTGTTTCTTCTATTTAAGAGGGGGGGATTTTATCGAAACACTCACTTTCTGAATGAGATTTAATGCCTAAACGGGCACGTGAATTTAATATATTAAAAAATTTATGTTGAACATTTTCAAGTCGGTCGCTGTAGGTGGAATAATGTGTGTTCCAAACTACCGATCCGAATTCAAGTTGACTGCGTACAAATGAGAAATATAAAATGATAAGAGTAAAAGATGGTTGGAATGAGTTAGATGTTCTAGCAATGATTCCAAGGAGTCTATAGACCTTAGCAATTACCGACTGTACATGCGGGATAAAAGTTAATTTAGAAGCTAAGATTATACCAAGATCTTTCACTTGAGTGCAGACGCTAAGTTTGTTAAATTCTGTATAATATATCCATTTCACCTAGGATTACAAAATATATAGTACAAGCGAATATGAAAAATATGTGAAACAAATTAAAATTTATTTATGCATGGAAATTTTGTAAATAGACTATTGAAAAATATTAAAACCCCAAGGTACAATGGGGATATATTTTTAATTTGAAATATTTACATAATTGAGTTCATTTGTTTTGGTATTGCGTTGTATTCTAAATGTAAAATGATATTTTGTATTTATTAGATTGTTAACTTTGTCTTATTAACCACTTAATGAATTAAATATATCTACCGGTTTCGAAAAATATAATTTTCTACATCGGGATGTTATCAAATAATCAAAAACATACGTTATATCGTTTCTCTAGAAGAATCAATTTTAAATAAATCTTAATAATATATTTTTTGTAAGTTTTTAAAAAACTATAATCATTTAAAAATAAATTTAGTACCTAACTTAAATTGATACTTGATGATACAAAATTATTATAATAATTTTTAGGAAAAAAAATAATTTTGTTATTTAATTATGTTTATACTTATATTTTGGTTAGTTTTACATGTTTTATTTATTTCTAATGATTCTAAATTATTCAATTTACTGCCAACATTATTTAAACGTAAAATAGACAATCCCAAATTTATATCAAAAGTATGATCATTTTCTAACAAATTATTGGAAAATTCTGAAAAACCACAAAGTTTATTTCGTAAATATTAAAAAAATAATAAATTAAAATAAATGGAAATTGTGCATCCTTTTTTTTTAATAAGGGGTCTTTCGTTAAATTTGATAACTAATCAAAACTGTATAATGAACAAATCTGTATAATAATGGTTCAATTGGGGGACTGTTACAAAAATATTGAAAATTTGTCCTCGTTATAAGTATATGTATATTAATTTAAAGTAGTTATTCTGGATGGTGTCAACCTTTTCAATTTGATGGATATATTATAACTAGGAATTAGTCCGTCCTAAGATTTTCTATAAACTAATGTTTCGTTGTTGATTTCGTCTTAATTAATTTAGATATACATTACAAATGTCTCATTTAACACCACATTCCGTGCAAAAGTACTACTCGCAGAAGTTGTACTTTTACAGGTTCCCTATTTTTCAGATTTCTACCTGGTCTGGATTTCTTAATCGTGGCACTTTACTGAAAATGACGATGTTGTTCCGGTACGCATTTCTATATTTTTGAGCCTCCACGATTGGCTGTATTTATAAATAGATCAAATTTAGCAATACTTTGTTAAAAAAACAATCCTTGTCTAAAAATTCAGAAACAAAAGGTTACATATTAATTTAATTCATATTTCAAAGGACGTCGATACTTCACTCTTATAAAATGGAGCAGTTACTAAGAAAGAAATACCCACAAAACTTTTTTATTTATATTAAGATACTAATAATGGTAATCAAATAAATAAAATGGTATTCGAGGAAGAGGAAAGCAAGTCAGCGTGCAAAATACTTGTAGGTAATGAATGTTTGAAACAAGTAGATCAGTTTGTGTATTTGGGAAGTATGTTCGATAGTAACGGAAAGACGGAGAAAGATATCAAAAGGAGGGTGACTGCAGAGAATAAAGTGAACGGCGCTTTCAATGGAATCATAGCTAATGAAAACTTGTCAACTGAGGCAAGAATAACGGTTCACAATGGAGTCCTGATACCGACACTAATGTATGGAAGTGAGGCCAGAGCTGGTAGAAGAGGAATGAAAGTAGACTGAATCCAGTGGAAATGAGATCACTTAGGCGTATATGTGGCAGATCCATTTATGACAGTAAATAATTAATAAATAAAGAAAGAACGTAAAGTGAGTAAGATTAAGAAAAGATCACTTATGTGGTTTGATCATATGGAACGGATGAATGAGGAGAGAATGATAAGAAAGATATATGATGCAAGTGTTGATAGCATTAGAAGTAGAGAGCAGTACGCGGAAGACTTAGCATGACCAAGTAAATCCTGGAGGATGGTCTTGTTAGCAGCCTAAATAATCGTCGTGCTTGTATGAGAAGATGAAGTATGAATGTGGATGAGGCGAGAATTGTGTGTCCGGACAGAAGAGTGTGGTGCTCTATCCTCTCTGCCTATCACCGCCGCGAAACGGCGTGATGGTAAGTAAGTAAATAAATAAAAAATGATATTTTTATTTTTAATTACATTTTTATATTTCTCTGTGCAGCGTAGTATACATATTTATTTAATAATTTTAAAAAATGTAGTATTTTGGTTTTTAAATTGGACAAAGGAAGTGATCATTGATCTCTGAAACTTCTTGCGTTCTCGATTTGTATTTTATTTTCAACATAAACTACCTTAGACATTATTACTAAATAAAATCAATCGGAACTCAATTTTGTTTGATGAAAGAAAATATCGATATTTTATTTATCAAAATCGGACAACTATACCATGAAATGCAGCACTAAAAACTATGCACATCACTCCACTCCCGTGACATGTACCCGTCAAAAAAAATTTACAAGATTGAGAACAGAGCCAGCGGTGGATTTGGATGATATAATGACTTTCAATTGACGTGGCATTTTTCATCTACGTGAACGAGTTTTATTCGTGTGAATAAATAAAATATTCTGCAGAAAAAATTGACTTCAAAAGCTAAATGATACAAAAACGACACTATCGACCTCTTTTCAGCTACGATTTATTTGTAGACACAAATGGCCTTCATCAAAAGTTGGTAATTGTTTAGGTCACGGAATTTTTCTCAAAGCCTTCGTGCAATTAGTCTTGGAGGCTATATTATACGCGTATCATTTTATCGTAAAAGCAGACATTTCCAGGTTTCTTAACAAAGTCGCTTTGACAACGTTTTAATTAAATGCATTAATTCTAATGAAAAAAAATTCATTCAAATACCTGGATAAAGTTGATGAAAGTATTTTTATTTATACGTCTACTTTTCTTAAATTAAATATTCATGTCTTCATTTAACCAATATTTTGAGGATACGATAATTTCTGTAGTTCTGATTTTTATAGAACTTTTCTGAAAAAATTATCTGGTAGAGAAAAAAGTAACAAACTGTCTTACACATAAAGACAAAATCTACCTAACTCTTGCGGTCAGTGTCATAAGCATTTTTATACTATCATAATGTTCTCTCATATGAATATACACTTTTAGTTTTATTATGTTGAGTCATAAATAACTTTCGGTTTTTTTTCAACAAAATTATTTGATATGGTTCGTTCCCATCTTGTTTTCAATTTATCGATTTCTTTCCCATCAAATTTGGTTGGTTTGAACTGTAAAAAGTCTTGGACAGCCTCATTTACTGCCTGGTCAGAATTGAATTTTTATTCATTTAAAAAATTCTGTAAGGAGCAGAAAAGGTGGAAGTCTGTTGGAGCAAACTCCGGTGAGTATGATGGATGAAGTAAAACGAATCAGCCAAGTTCGAGATTTTTTTTTTTGAGTCACCCTTGCTGCATGCGTATGTTGTTGCGTTCACTGAATTTTTTTTTTTACTGACTTTCCCCATTTTCTCGAGGTGGCGGCAAACAGTTGATTGCGACGTATTGAGCTTCTCTGCTAACTCTCTTGTTGTTTGACATGGGTTTTGTTCCAATATTGTTTTCAAAATGTCGTCATCGAAGTCTGAAGGCCGACCCGCCCTCGGTTCGTCTTTCAAGGTCATTGACAAATTTGACAAATCAATTTCTAACTGCCCGATCGGTTATCATTCCTTCACCGTACAGCACTATTGCCTTGTTTAAATTCCCAAAGCATCACATAGCGAAAGTGTATTTTTGATTCTCCATTTTAAATATAACGTACACAACACTAGACTACTGTTTAAAGACTAATCAAACTTTTAACTGTACAACGAACACAAAAATCTCTTATCTGGGTAACCCATTTTGTGCGTAAACAACAATACTAGGTACTAATCTACTCGGGCGGAAGTTATTTATGACTCAATCTAATATTTCCAAAAAAATATAATTATGACAGATTATTTGAATATATAATACTAACCTGCTACGTTAGTATAATATAAACGTAGAATAATATAATACGCTCGCTGTGTATTATAATATAATATGATAATTTCATTCATCTCAATTATATTATATTTTTCGTATACCGAAAATATAAAGCTGTGGGTTCTTTAAATCTTTCTAAGTGATACAAGTAATTTGTTTTCATTTTAATATAATATTTCTACATTTGTTTTCTCTTTCATGAGAATGTGTAGACAGTTATAAGTTTATTAAATTTTTTCATCATCTTATCAAAATAAAACCTATAATATTAATATATATATATATGTGTGTGTGTATATTTTTTCAATAGATTTATTTTCCTGTATCCTTCGAAGTAATTCGTGTAATTTGTTTTAATATTCAATATTTGACGTCACAAATAACAATAGCCACGTTGAAAGGCACCACAAATAACATGTTGTGGCGTTAATTATAATACAAAGCCACGACGGGCCGTGTCAGGCGTGTACACACCTGGTTAGCTAATTAACAATTATCGGCCTTTATTATTTTCGCGTATTTTCCATAATTAGCCACGTTTTCAGCATACTGAGCTTTGTCTCCGTACAGGCGGCAACCAGCCCAAGCTCGTAGCACCTATTTACCGAGCGGGCTCGCGTAGCCGTCAGACCGGAAATTAATTTCAAAAACCGAACTTCCGCCGGTAATTTAGCGACCGTCAGCAATGTCAAACAGATGCATATTTGTTCGAGAACCAAATGCTATAATATTTTATGCATATGTAACTTGTTCCTCTGAATAAGGTTGTATAACAGAGTTCGTGAGCATCGTGCGAAGCTCCCAATTCGCATTAATTCGCCACGTGACTGGAATATTTACTTTCGTCATGAATCAATATTCGATTCAGAACCCATAATTATATTTTAAATAGAATACTTGGCTAACTACGCACGCGATAAAAATATGTAACAATAAGTGAATGTAACTATTATATCGCTGGGTGTTTGTAAATTAAATTATCACCATTATTAAATACTAATTTAATGTATTAATTATAAATATATAATATAAAATCAATTTTGTCGAAAAATATTGTTTTTGCATTACCGGGATATATTACATTAAATTAGTACAACTTCACAATAAGAATGTGTTATCTTTAATAATATCACCATTATTGTTTAATTTATTTAATTACATTAACTATTATTTATATGTTAATAAAATTGGCCTGAAAAATAGTTAAATCATGAATATAAATGGTTTCACAACATTTTAATTTTAACGGCACACGCAAAATGTTTTACGTAACGGTAAGTTTTACATAACAGTTAAATAATAATTGTTACTTCCGCAATAAACTTTTTGGTATAGTTTTTGAATGACGTCGTTTTGCCATGTGGTGTGTTATTTTTCTGGTAGTTGTATAATTTTATTATAATTGCTCTGTATAACGCCGACCACTTATACTAGCTAGAATCGATTTTAAAGTATGTTGTTTGCATAATCATGGTCGTAGAGATAAAAAAAAAATTCAAAAATACGTCGGCAGTCAAATAAGAATATTTATATTTACAATTATATATATTGTCTATGTAAAACAGTTTAAACAACGAAAATGTTGTCGACAACGATAACAACACTTAGAAGAATAAGAAGAAAAAGTTAACAATAGATCAACATTCAAAAATATCAATACGTAGTGCGATATTTGCAAAGGAACTCTATTAAACTAATATGAAGTTAGCAAAGTGGTAATAACGCAAAACATAGCATGGATGAACAAAAGGTGTCGCTAGTCGCTACTATCAAGTGAAGATTTGAGGTATAATTTAAATTAATTAAAATTATTCAAGTTTTTCAAAAGGTTGTAAATACTGAACAATCTATAAATTGTAAATGTTCTTCACATCTTGTCATCGTATTATATTATGTACATCGCTTATAGATTCATGTTTAATGTTTCAACTGTACTTTGATATTTCAACGTGTGACTATTTAGATATGTACTATTTTTATGAGTTCGAATAGTTATATCATTAAATATATTAATTAGAAAGATATACATATAAAATCAATTTTATCGAAAAATATTGTTGTTGCGCCACCGGGATTCGAACCTGGATCTCTTTCCTAACCGGGGAGGGTGCATTATCCAACTATAATATATTTAATTCATATTAAAAATATCACAGACCTATGTTCTGAACAATTACAACTTCACAATAAGAATGTGTTCTCCTAATAGTTGTATCATTCGTTCATTATTTAATTACAATACATTCACTTCTTCAATATTAGCAAAATTACTTTGTGGCTACGTATTATATAAATGATAAGACAAAATATTATGTTTACACCATTATTTATTAATTATTCATCATGTTTCAATACCTATGGTATCTTCTTCAGGAAAAAATGTATACTAAATTAAAAATACAACATAGATAAAAACAAAACTATAAAGTGGAGTGTAGTTTTCATATTAATTCCTACTTACCCCTAGTATTTGTATGTATAATTTCTAAACCCTTGTTAATATCAAAAGAATGGTTTGTTTCCAAAGGGTGATTGGAAAATACTAACGGTTTACAGTTAGATAAATTTGAAATTTTAGAAATAAGAAAAATTGTTAATAGCAAGCTAAATATTATAAATAACCAAATCCTCTTTACAAATAGTCACCTTTTAAATTTGTCTTCATATTAGTTCTTACTTATTCACCACTTTATTGTTTTGTTTTTATCTGTGCTTGTATTTTTAATTTCAGTATACATTTTTTCCTGAAGAATATACCAATAGGTATCGAAACATGTAGAATAATCTATAAATAGTGGTTTAAACAAAGTATTTTGTCTTATTATTTATAAAATATAATACATTCACATGATACAAGTATGTATTTTGCTTTCTGCTAGTAGCGTATATAAGTAGATACTGATGGTTTTGGGTCAGGGTGCTTTAAATTGTATCTAATGTCTGTTTTCTTACTGATGATGCAGTCCCGCCGGTTACGAGGGTATAAGATTAACCACCATTGGTAACTGGTGACAAGGATTAACATTGTTCACGTAGAGGATAGTATCGCGAAGAATAGAACCTTACCCAGGATTACTCAAGCCACAATAAAACGTTGTAATTAATCAGAGCTAAAATACCAAAGCGTGTAGCAAATAGACCACATCTATTAATAATGTTGTAACTGATGATGTGTAGAATGAGAATGTTGCTGTGAATAGTCATAACTCTTAACCTAAACATATTTGAGCTTTTCTTTCACAGCCATGTAGTATACCGAAATTATAAAGTGTAGTATATATGTTACAGTGAATCTGTATTACCAGTGAGAATATATTTTCACTGGTGAAAGTATATTTTCGCTAAACCGGTCAGTGGATGTATGTCCAACAATGAAAATACAAATTCACTGGTTTCATTTAGTGAGTTTGTATTCGTTGACAAGCGAAAATACGCGCGGGAATATTTGGTCTTAAGTGACGATGTGTCGCCCTACAGCGTGGCAACAAATAGTTTGGTGACGTGGGTGGCGTTTACAACTGTCACTTTTATTCGCTTATAGTATATTCATTTATATTAAATAAAATTATTTACTGCATAAACTATCGTGTTTATAATGTCAGCCATTTTTATTTCCTTTTCAACACATAGGTTAGGTTAGGTTAGGTTCAATTATAGGTTAGGGTAGAATATACTTTTGCTAAAATCTGCTAGTGAAGTTATATTTCCACTGGTGGAAACGTATTCGGATATGATTTCACTGAAACGTCAGTGAAAATATATTCTCACTGGTAATACACATCCACTGTAACATATATAATAAGATATCTGAGATAAACAAGCGTTTCAATTATGGTGTACGTGTTCATTTTAAAATATTGTTTTCAATGGCTACATAATAGATAATAACTAACCTTTATGTCTCCTTTGATCTCTCTCTTATTATTTATATACTACAATATTAAACCAGCAGCTATTACTTAACTATGAAAATTTAGTATATATTTGAAAAATTTAACATTGATAAATACATTTTCTCAATTAATTTTATTTCTTCTTTCTAATGAAACGAATTAATTATAAAAATAAATTATTTTTCAAACACCTTTCATACCTGTTAATATATTTAACGTTGTTGGGAACAATTTGGCTTGAGCACAGGTACAGCGTCACACGACACACATTTCTAGGTTTTAATTAATATTACATAAATAAAAAAAATTTAATCTCTTATTTATATCTTATTGAACATGTGTTTAAAGTAAATAAATAAATAATTTATAAGTATTTTCATATAGATCAACAGTGTGCAATGTGTAATGTGATTAACACAGAATAATTTTACAGAGATCCCCCAGTAAAGGTTATTACGAAAACAGGGTTAGAAAATATCGTAACATTTTTACGATCGATTCCGGTATCTCTCAGATGCTAAGCGAGTGCTCTACCATTTTAGCTACTTCTCAAAGTTGGGTGCAGTGCCAAATTATCGTATAATAATATAAGGCTGATATTGTAATATAATGCTGGTGATGTCAACTGGATTATTTTCACATAATATTAAAAGATGTCTATTTTGTTTATATCACTATAATTTTGATGTAAACGATGATTGATATTACTCTGATTTTTAATCTCTGAACAGCTGTTTATTGTATTATGTTGCTATGCGACACGGACAGATGGGCGGACGGACGTAATTGTCAAATGATTAACGTATACAATTAGTATAATAATTTATATATAAAGGAGGATGGCTGGGCCGATAGTAATAATAATGAATTGATAATTATGGCCTCTGCTATCAGTTTACTCAAAGGTATTTGAGATTCTGTAAAAATAAGGTAGATGGCTCTTTCAAATAATGGAACGATTAAATGTATTAATATCAAAAAGGTAACATATAGGTTCGAAAATTGTCGTTAAAAATATTGTCGCTGTAGCATAGTTGGATAATGCACCTTCCCCGGTTAGAAAGGAGATCCAGGTTCAAATTCCTGTGGCGCAACAACAATATTTTTCGATAAAATTGATTTTATATGTATATCTTTCTAATTAATATATTTAATTCATATTTAAAATATCACAGACATATGTTCTGAATAATTACAACTTCACAATAAGAATGTGTTCTCCTAATAGAACGTTTGTGCTATATGGTAAAAAATACAACACCGCCTCTTCTTAAAATTAAAAAAAGCCCGCTAATCATGAATGTAATCATCAATCTATAATGAAATGTAATTTCAAGGATAATCAAGACCATCATATAAAAAAAAAATGAAACCATTGTTTCGTACTTTGAATGCGCTGTAGATATAATATAATAATAGGCGAAGAATTATGACGTCAAATTAAGATTCCACTGTGTCGAATGGCTGGAATTTCATCCCTTCTTTTCCAAGTCACGCACTTTACGACCACCCTTGCAGTTTATTTCGCACCCTCCCCTTTAATCTGAAGGTGTTTCAGCGTAAAAAGCCAAATACGTTGACACCTTGACTCATAAATTAAGACTTTGTGGAATAAGAGTGGAAATATAAAGTGAGTTTTTAAGGATCGTGTTCACGGGGTGACATTTTATCTCGAGATTATCTCGGAGATAATATTTTTTCTCTCATTGAATGCTGAGATTGAAGTCTTCTCGCTATTCTGTTAGATATACAACCGTTCTTCTAGATTAAACTCCACTTTATAATTTTTGAGTCGAGCCTGAGTGAGAATAGTAGAAATGCCATTAAATCATTCCTAACCTACAAAATATCAAAAAGTTTCCAAAAAATATAAAAAATTGTATAATAAATTCAATAAGCTGCAGTATTTTTCACACTGATAGATCCTAGTTCCATTACCAGTGACGATTCTATCGAATCAACATCAAAAAAAAAAAAATTGAAGCGCCCGGTCAGCGCGCAACGCTAGCAACAGTTTTTCACTGATTCAATTTTTTTTTTTTTTTTAAATAATTTCAATTGATCTCACTGACATAATCAAAGTGAACGATCTTCCACGGCGACCATCGTCTTCTTAGTCTGAACTTAGTAAGAATGTATAATACCAATAGTCAGCAGGGATGCCAGGTATTGTAACTACATAAATTTTTGAGAACCAATAACAGGCACTCCCATAACTTCTAAGTTAAAACATGCATTTAACATTTTATTTATAAAAAACTTAATTTAAGAAGAAAATAATTAAATAAATATATATTACTTCATAAAACACAGATAAAAAAAATATATAAATAGAATAAAAACATGATATCCTTACATTTTTTATAAATTCCCTGCCAGTTATTGGGGCCCTATCAGGTATTGGGTCCTTCACCTTACATATTACAAATATCCACAAATTTAAACTAATATTATCAAACTAGGCATATTGAGTAATAAAATCTATTTTCTGGGATTTTTTCGAATACCCCTCGTATTCTAGTACTGATAACATAGGCATCGTTATCTACAGATACATTTTATACTGAAGTTATTACCTTTCTTGACATGTTACCATTTCTTCCCTTGTATACATACCGCGCAGAAACTCGATATAATAATGGTATAAGATGTAAGAAAAACATTACATATATGAAACAGGATTTATTTTTATTAGGTTTAATAATATTACTCGGGTTGTTTTCATGTAATTATTATGTTTACATCCTATTTCAGCAAAGCATGTTCCAACTAATAATTAATTAGTATAATAGTAGATAATTTGCAAGTTGTAAACTTCTACGCAAATGAAACCAACTGAGTAACATAACAAAATTTGAAACTAGAAAGCCCTTTCATTGAAAATTCTGTTTTCATCACATAAAAATTCAATTTTCGTCTCAAAAAATATATAAATTATTCTTAAACGGTAATTTGTGATATTTAAATACCGAAAAGATATTTAATTAGAGAAATAATTATAATAATAATTGAAATATTGTATGTACACGAGGTAAACATTTTACATTATTAATAAATATCAGCGAATAAAAATTGAAAATAATAACATTTTATCATAATAATAAATATAAAAATTTGTTCATATTTATGCTTTTAAATTACCTCACAAGGTACGTAATACTTTTGTGAAGTAAGAAGGATAATATTCTAGCAGTAATATTTTCAAAATTTTATAAAACTAGTTTTAAGAGTTTTAGATTAATATCTCGATAGATAAATAGACAAATCAAGTATTGGTAGTACTTTTGTCACACGATGACTACCAAACAAGTACCTACAGTACTCTCTCATGAATCATATTGTCAATCACATTCTTCTCTGACTTTAGACATCTATAAGATTGGTGGGGTAATCATAGTTTGGACACATGCTCGACCAGAGTTTTTGATCTAAGTTTTTATCGTGTGCTCGAATCGACTATTAAACGATTTCTGCCTTTAGAAGGTCCACAAAGAGATAGGATTAACAAAACTCTTGAATATGTAATCATACTTAGCATTAAAAGTCAAAATGGTAGAAGTGAAAAATAAATAAGCAAAAGAATTGCCAAAATAGTAAAATAAATATTAATATATATTACGAAAAATCTTATAAAGATGTGGAGAATACCACTGCAGCATTATAACCTAACGAAAAGAGAAAAAGAGATACTAAAAGCCTTAGTTAAACCTTAAGGAAACAAAAGGACAATATTGTGAAAGAGTAGAGGAAATTGATTTAGTCCAAGGACGATAGCGTAACAAATTAGCGTGGGTTATATTCTCCGGCACAATATGTTCGAAATAAACCTGGAACAAGACAGCGGCTGAAAAAACTATTAATGAGCCTGTTTCTGAAATACACCAAATGATGACAACGAGAATAAGGATTGATGGAGAGAGCTGTACCAATAAGGGAATATCCTAATGATGCGCGAACAATGAGTTAATCACTGATATATTTGAGTCACACTCACTGTCTACCTATCTGGGAATATCGTGATTAGTGATTGATTTATTAATTTTATTGCGCATTTGAGACGAAAATATTCATGAAGTAATGACGTTATAATTCGTGATCAGCGTCATCTAGTAGATTTTGCGCATTTTACGCATTTAACTCGAAACGCTGAGAATTTAACCCGAAAAATAAACTCACATTTTTTTAACGTTTTTATTCTCCCTTTGATGATTTTAAATTAAATATATGTTCATTATTTATCTTAGAATATGTTATTTTTTATTTATTTCGTGTATTGTGATATCGTGCGGCGCGTGCGCATTAGTAATGAAACTGTGATCACAGTTTTAAATCATTGATATTATCGAATACCAATCACAATCACACCAGTGAATTTCTCATCACTAGAATATCCCTTAATAATAATAATGTGTTTATTCCAGTGTGATTAGGTTTTATTTTAAACCGATTCGCCATGGAGATAATACATTAAGGTTATGAAATAAATATAATGCTATGAAAAAGAAAACCAAGGAAAATATTAATAAATAAAATAAAAGTTCACACATATATACACACAAAATATAAATATTACATATATAACTACTTCAGTCACGGCCATTGTTGTATATGTAGCTATTCTGTAGGCGTTGCCATTCTCTAGTCAGGGCAGAACCAGCTTTCCATGAGAGCGCCGCTTGCACCAGAGAGTTGGTGCTGAGCTCCAGCCGCAGCTTTACGCCCGCAACTCGATGTCTCAGAATAAGATTTGTTTTATTGTACCGCCCTGGTGTGCGAGAGTATATAAACACCAGCTGCTGAGTTGAGTCTAAATAAATGTTCAACATTAAAAGTAACTTGGACATTTTAGTCGTATTAATTACCCCATACACAAATCTGTAACAATGACGTTGATTTCGCAATATATTATAGAAAGGGTAGAGTTTATTGTTTCCTCGATGGCACTAAATGTTTTGGCGCAGGTAGAAGCAAATTAAGCCGGAGGGACATGGGGGGGGGGAAATTCCAATGGACCGACGAATCGCAAATAATTCGTCGTGTCATCCCTTCCAGATCAAACAAAACGAGAAACTTCAATGGTAGAATTATACTGACGAATTCGAGGGACTAGAAATACACTATATATTAAATTACATATATATATATTTATTTATTTATATAATGTATGTGTTTGTATGTATTATATATATCTAAAAAGGTATGTATTAATATAGCACTTTGAAATAATTAACTAGAATCTTTAATGTATTGTAATAGTCTCGTCACATAAATATTTAATTTCGCTTTATTACCATAAAACGCACGTTTTTCCATGTTTTGGGGTCTCTGAATTCGAAAGTACGTCTTGCAAATTGACGGGGTCTCAAAAATCCGCGGAAGATAGTGGAAGTGTTAGTTGTCACTACTAAAATATTTTCAAAAAGATTACACTATGATGCTACGTTTGAAAAGAAAAATTATTGTGTATGCTAAAAAGTGCGAAATGAAGTTTCAAACTCTGATGACTATATAACAGATGAATATGGATAAAAAATATACTGTTTTTAATTGTCATCGATTTTTTAGCTTCATAATATAGATTTTATGATAATTTTATATTTTTTTAAATATTACTAAGAGAACACATTCTTATTGTGAAGTTGTAATTATTCAGATCAGACGATCTGTGATGTTTTAAATATAAATTAAATATATTAATTAGAAAGAAATACATGCAAAATCAATTTTATCGAAAAATATTGTTGTTGCGCCACCGGAATTCGATTTGGGAGAACACATTCTTATTGTAAAGTTGTAATTATTCAGAACATAGGTATGTGATGTTTTAAATATGAATTAAATATATTATTTAGAAAGATACACATATGAAATCAACTTTATCGAAAAATATTGTTGTTGCGCCACCGGGATTCGAACCTGGATCTCTTTCCTAACCGGGGAAGGTGCTTTATCCAACTAAGCTACAGCGACATTATTTTTAGCGACAATTTTCGACCCTATATGTTACCTTTTTGATATTGATACATTTAATCGTTCCATCATTTGACAGAGCCATCTACCTTATTTTTAGAAATATTTTAGCGAAAATTGTCGCTAAAAATAATATCGCTGTAGCTTAGTTAGATAAAGCACCTTCCCCGGTTAGGAAAGAGATCCAGGTTCGAATCCCAGTGGCGCAACAACAATTTTTTTTTATAAAATTGATTTTATATGTATATCTTTCTAATTAATATATTTAATTCATATTTTAATATTAGTATTTAAAAATCTTATAATCGATAGAAACAATGATTACATACGGTTTATTAAAATGCACTAACAGGATGCACCTGGTATAGAAAGAATATTTACTTAAAGGTCTTACGTAAGGTATGTATCTTATAATTAATCTTAAAACTGGGTACATCCCCATTTTAATTTATGGTCACTAATTAAGGATTTTCGCGGAAAGAGAGAGATCAAGAATCCAGGCTACCGAAATGAGATAGAACAAACGAGAATGAGGAGTGACATTAATTAACCGAGTAGGAAGTATCTCTATAAGAGAGACACTCATAAAGAAAGATCTCAATTTGGGTGCCTTGAACAATTCTTGAGAATGTCAGAAAAATGATAACCGAGTCGTATCGTTTTAGCGACTCGTATCTTTGTAGGAACAGCAGAAAATAGGAAAAAAGAAAATCAATTAGTATAAAACAATTTTTTTTTTTTTTTTAATTCTACGTAAAACATAAATATACGGCAATCTGTCATTTCAAGTTTTAACGTTGATAGATTCCGTTAAACTGTTAAATAAAAGTTTTAAAAACGAAACTGATCCATTAAATTTAAGTACGACCTTACCGCGAATACAGCCTTATTTCTTTGACGATGTCTTTATATAATAATATTATTTTTAAAAGATTTAATTTTCAAAAGGGTTTAAAAGATATTTATAAAATCTATCCTTCCATTTTTTTCGCTTTATTCCGAGATTTTCTGATGGAATAAATACCTACAATATATCTACATTAATATTCATATTATGTTACCAAAAACCATTCAGGTCCTTCAAATTAATAAAGGGATAATTTTAATTTATTATTACGTATTTTGCTTATTTTAAAATCCTTGAAAATACGACGAATTAAGACTTTCTGTAACATTTAATTAGTCTGTTGGGGCGTTCAACAGCCCTCGGGCTTATTTGATTTCGTTGAAATATTTTTACCACAATTCTCGCACAATTTTCTTCATTAAACAAACCTTTCAACAAAATATAGGTACAATTAGACCGTAAGCAATTTAAATAATTAGCCAGGAAAACAATCTATTGATTAGATTTGTCATAAAACAACTGAATACGTCTTTGAGTATATCTACCTTGATTAAGTTATCACATTCGACAGCAGTCGTTAGAAGTCAAGAAATTAATATTATTTTGCTGGCTATGCACAACCGAGCACAAACCACTAATCAAATATGCCGTAATACCGTAAGAAAAAAGTTTTTCAGCAAATATCTGTCCTAATTAATATACTGGTATGAAATATAAACATATGAGGAGGGCTATCGCCTCTGCTCATGACACCCATAAACATGAGGCGCGTTTACCGTTGCCAGATATTCCTGCGACAATATGCGCTGCGGTTGCGATGTTGCGCATGCACAATAGTTTCCTTCGTCTGTTGACTTACCACATGCAACGTTAGAGATATTCAAATAGTGTGACCATCTTATAGTGAGTAGTTGAAATGTTCAAAACAATAGATTAGCCCGCCAGCCAGTCCGTGATTCCTTCCTTTTAAATATGAAACCAGTTGGCATTCATCGCCAGGTGTGTTCTGGTTTTTATTCTGATTTGGCGCCAAATTATTTCCATATTTCCTTCATCTGAAGGTGTACCTTGGTGGCAAGCGTTTTGATAGCGATGATGAAATCAACGACGAGTGCATGCACGGTTTTCACATTCCAGGAGGCATCGTTCTATAATGAAGGTATACAAAAATTGGTGCCCCGTTATAACAAGTGCCTTAATAATGGTGGTGACTATGTTAAACAGTAGTTGAAGGTGTGTAGCGTCCGAATAAAGTAAAGTGTAGTAAAAATGATGTTCCTTTAAAAAAAAAACGGTACTTACTTATAAACGCGCCTCGTATACACAGAACTGGCTGTATATACCATGCGCTTCCGACGGTCACCTTCGGCAGCGGGTACTTCGCTTCCCGAGGGTTAATACGTTCTCTCCTCGGCACCAACTATGTCAGCAGCCACTGTTCCACACTCCGCATCACGAAATTAGCTATATGTTAATCGAGTCATTGTAACATGATGTAATAGTTAAATTAATTCAGTGTACCCAACTCATTTCATTTTACTTTTTACGTGATGCTTTTCCGTCTGTAATCTTCAACTCGAGCCTTAGGTACATATCCACGCGACATACATTAAACACTAAAAGGAGCCCGGTATTGGAGGTGGGTCCTCTTCGCACCTATACCTTCGGACATGCATCCTCATCACATGACGTATCATACATTTCATAACCTCCAAACTGAGTATAATATTACCACACAACCTCTGTAGACATTACGGATGACATGATTATAATGCTTAACATGGCCCAAAGAGACACGTTTTGTTACATGAACGAAAGACAAATAAATAGATACGTAACCAAACCAATACGTAGTAAACAATACATTTGTACGCAGTCGACTTAAATACGGATCGGTAGTTTGGAACACACATTATTCCACCTACCAGCGACCGACTTGAAAATGTTCAACATAAATTTTTCAATATATTAAATTCACGTGTCCACTTAGATATTAAATCTCTTCAGAAAAAGAGTGTTTCCATAAAAGTTAAAGTACGTATATACTGGCCTTTACCCGCTTTCCAATCTCTTAGAGAAATCTCATCCATAGGCACGGGCCTTTACTTTAAGCAGTTGAGGATGTCTGATGAAAGATGATGAAGAAACAATTAGCTGCTTCTTTTCACTATACACAAAATACAATTCACAACGAATAAGAGCTCGCTCCGTTCTTATTCGGGTTACATGAGTTTCGAGAGCAATGTTTCATGTGTGTACACCACAGACTAGTAAATGAATAGACATGATATGAAGTGTATATATAAGAGAGAGGTTTAAAACATTATTAGCGGGGCGAGGGGCATCCTACACAACAAAACATAAATCCAATAGATTATGACACATTTGCGCAACAGTAAAAGTATTTACTCTTCAAAAATTAAATTTTTATGTAAACAAGACGTATTTTTTACATTAATACATTCGTATTACAGCGTTTATAAACTCCGTAAATAGATAAAATAAATAAGAGTGACCTCCCTCGAAGGAAAGTTGACCTGAAGAAAGAAGATCTAAATAAAATAAAAATGTGTTGCAGCAGAGTCGCCTTTGAATCAATTATCAACCCATCCGAGGTAGCAGACGACATCAGAGCACACACTTGAGGACCCAGACTGAACTAAATGGCTATAACTATAGGGCCCAAAAGCACAGTAACAACGGTTACTACGGTATACATGTGTACATTGGATGTATATTTTACGTTAATAAAAAAAAATAACTATACATTAATTATTATGAAAAATGGTGACTGATACATTTGAATCACGTACAAATGACCGCATAAATTTATTAGAAAAAAAAACTCTACAATCTAGGTTGTAGAAATTTTCTAAATTTATGGATCAATAAATTAAATTCATAAATATATAAAATCACTAGTTTTAATGCTAAGCGTTATTATATAACTTTTAAATATTCAAAAGGTAATAGTTTTGCAAACGGCAACATTAGGTAAAAGTTTTAATGAATGACGTTGCCGTTCAATTTAAAATTTGAATAATTTTAGTATTTAAAATTAAAATTACTTTTTAGTACTAATACGCACGTATTCAATTATGCATATTCATCGTAATCGCAACAACCCATATTGTTAATAAACGATGTGTTTTATATTTCAATGATAAATTATTAACATTGCATAAATACCATTTATTAAAAAAGTTACAATGATTCGAAGATCACACGTTTCATCACAATTACAAGACAGTGATTGCACGTGACATAATCATAATAAATATACATTTTTTATTCCACCCTGAGGTGAACAAATTATTAAATTTAGTAAATAATATGTATAAAATTACACGGCAAATAAAAATATAAACTGAAGTGTAAATTGATATCATTATAATAACATAGTTTTTCTTTTCCCCGTGTAAGAAACAACGTTTCTATGAAATCTATTAAACGTTTAGTTAATAAATTATTAAGAAGAATTTATATGGATTTTGGGTCCTCCACCAATTAAATGTAATTCTTCATTTTTATTCAATCATTAAGCAAGTAAAAACTTCATTAAAGATAAATGGTTTACTGGAAATTGACTCATTCTACAAAGTTGATTACAACTCTAGAAAATTGAGAGAACCCACGGTGAACCATCTCTTTTTCTTTAAATTTTAAACTAAAATTTACTAACTTAACAACCATCTCGCCGTTTTCGCGTGGGGTTAGGCAGACAGGATAGAGCGCCACACTCTTCTATCCTGACACAATTCTCGTTTAATCGACATTCATACATCTTCTCATACAAGCTCGCCGATTGTATTGAGGCTTCTAACGGGAACATCCTTCAATATCTAGTTTACCTGGTCAAGTCATAATTAATTATATTTTAATTTTAATTATATTATTATTGTTACACTTATGTGTATTCTATATGTACACACACATAAAGAAATCTGATAAACTGTTTATTGATGTTACAGATATTCCTTTTACTGTAAATAATTTGATTTATTTAAATAAATATATTTAAAACAAAAAAATGAGTCAATATACACATGCTTATATGTACAGGGTGAATATTATGTTCCAGGCCGATTTTTTTTTACTGCCATTTTGGTTTGCCAAATATTTATCAATTCATATTTAATAATCATAGAGAGTAGTTAATGACAATTTATTGTGGAGTATTTAATGCCTTTAATAGTGATCACTATCGTCACATGTTAGAAAACTTCTTGGTAGCCGATTTGAGTCGATTAGACCTGCAACATATGTAGTTTCAACATAACGGTGCCACCTTACACACAGCCCGAGCTACGCTTGAAATTTTGCGAGAAATTTATCTGGGCTGCATAATGTCAAAAAGTGGTAATATCAACAGGCCTCCTCGGATCACCTGATTTGACAGCTATCGACAATTTTCTGTGGAGGTATTTGAAAGGAAAGGTCTACGTCAATAAGCCAACTACTATTCCGATGCTACAGGACAATATTTGAATTGAAATTGCTGAAATAGCACGCGAAGTGTGCGCGAATATTACGAAAATGTGATTAAAAGGGCACGCATTCGTGCCGCTGTCAGATAAATTTAAAAAATGTGTTTCATTATCTAGTTATTCAAAAACATAATATTCAAAGTATTCAAAATTTCTGAAATAAATGATTTTATAATAATCATATATTTATTTAACTCCCGTAATTTTATATATTCAAAAAAATATTGCTCGATCTTACGCGGTCAGTGTTGCCAATTGGTGAATGTCAATTCCCAACCTATCTCGTGCGCGGTAGGTAACAAATATAACGTAATAGCGTATTATTCATAATACATTACCGAATTAATATTTCTTATAAATGACTTCAATTCATACTTTAATGAAACAATAACATCATACATCAATGTCTAAAATGAGTTTTAGTAATGTCTTTATTATCCATTTAAACATTTAACTAAATTAGGTATCGTAAAATAAAATATTTAAAAAAAAATCTTACATAACGTGTATATTATTACTTTTCGGCATTTCCAATATTATGTCGCACGAGAGAAGTTGAACGAAGTGTGTAATACAATTCTAACATAAAAAGTAAAATGAAAAAATGTAGAGAGTCTTGAGAAAAATGACAGAGTAAGTAAATAACAGAATGAAGGTCTGGGTCCTCTAGAATTCTGTTTTTGCACGTCTTACTTAATTTTCTGAAAACTAGAAAATGTATTATATAAACTCCTTTATAACGTACAATATATTTTTTCATAGGCTTTCCGTATAAAATATGTCACGAAACTGAGTTTTTAAAAACGCATTAAAAAATGCGTTACATTTTATAGGAGGTCAGTGTGCGGAATGTAGGCAATATGTTGTATAAGAATATTGTTACTGGATATTTATTATCTTAGCGAGAACGAAATATTTGCACAAAACAAAAGAACACTGTGTGAGCTTGAAATAGAATTGAAACAATACTTGAAGAGACCAAAACAAAATACAACGATCTGTACATGAGGCGAGGCAGAGAAAGTATGAAAAATATTTTATATATAAGGGCGGTATGATCCATGCGTCTGAGACATACAACGCGATTTTTTTCGCATCGTATCCCGTTTATTAGTTTGAAAAATGTCTAAAATAGTTGTGTTCTTTTAATTTCTATTTTGACTATCTATTTTTAATAATACGTTAATCATATTAAAAACCATCACATGGCTACGATCCAATGAGGATCCTCGCCTTCATATTGGCCATTGTCGTCTGCATCATTTTCTACATTGTCAACTCAACATCTTCGAGGTCACAGACGCAACGCCATGTGTTAGATGAGACATTCTTTGGAAATGTCCGGCCCAGCGTAATTGAACAATCTTCAGTGTGGCCACTATATCCGGTTCGTCATACAAAACTTGCTGTATCTAATGCTTACGATAGTGGATATGTTAGTTCTGATATTATTCGAATAGAAAACAAACAAGTCCTTTTCAAGATACAAAAATTTAAAATTTGGTAAATTCTAATGTTATAGGTCGACAATTATTTAAATTATCCTTTGTACGCCTTTCGAACTTATATTTGGATGAATTTTAAACATCGGTACTAAAAATATTTTTCCAAAAACTGTTATATATTCCGCTCTATTTTTAATAAGAGTGATTATATAATAAATGAACATACTTTTCTTAGATTAGATTAGATTAGACAAAATACTTTGTTTAAACCACTGTTTATTGATTTTTCTACATGTTTCGATGCCTATGGTGTCTTCTTCAGGAAACAATGTACACTGAAATTAAAAAATACAAAAGCCTAGATAAAAACAAAACTATAAAGTGGTGAATAAGTAAGAACTAATATGAAAAAAAAATTAAAAAGTGACTATTTACAAAGAGGATTTGGTTATTTATAATATTTAGCTTGATATTAACACTTTTTCTTATTTCTAACATTTCAAATTTATCTAACTGTGAAGCCCTAGTATTTGTATGTATAATTTCTAAACCCTTGTTAATATCAAAAGAATGGTTTATTTCCAAAAGGTGATTAGCAAATATTAGGGGTTTACAATTAGATAAATTTGAAATTTTATAAATAAGAAAAAGTGGTAATAGCAAGTTAAATATTATAAATATCCAAATCCTCTTTCCAAATAGTCACCTTTTAAATTTGTTTTCATATTAGTTCTTACTTATTCACCACTTTATAGTTTTGTTTTTATCTATGCTTTTGTATTTTTTAATTTCAGTGTACATTGTTTCCTGAAGAAGAATAAGTAGAAAAATCAATAAACAGTGGTTTAAACAAAGTTTGAAATCAACTATATATTTTAATTTTTAAGCTTATTCCTTTTTCACTACGACTTTACATTTATTCGCAAACTAGGTCAAACAATAAAATCTAAGGTAAAAAATTCTCCAAGTGCCACCCTACAAAAGTGTCTCGAAGAAAAAATGTAGGTAATTTAGAAAACTATTCAGAAGTTTTTTACGTCCCCCTCCTTGAAACAGTTTTGTAAGCATATAAATTTCTGTCATTACACGTGTCAAGTTTACGGCTCGAAAATATTCTACAAAAGAAAGAAAAGAAAAATCTGGGGGTGGACGCGAAAAAAATCACTTCAGTTTTTAGAATAAATCTAATATGGAAACAAATCACCCCGTACGTGGGGCCGCCAGCAGTTATATCGCACAAATGAAAAACAATATTTCAGTAAAACATACGAGCCAATTTAATTAATCAGTCAAAGCAAATGGGATTTTTATTTCATTTTTAAATCTCTTCTTTACGAGTATCGTAAAATCATTCAACCTACACATTTCTTAATTCATCATATAAAATTGAATAATAGATATTTACAGAAAAGTATGGGAGAATGGGAGATATACGGATACTTAAAATGAAATTTAAATAAAAACAAAATGAAATGAGATTTATTTATTGACTTGAGGATCAAATTAATATATTATAAAGATTATCAAAGAAAAACAGAATTATATCAAAAAAAAACAAAACCCTTTCTGTCTGTATTTACCCAATGCCTTTGGTGTATTTACGGACAGGTGATGGGATAAATATGGAGAGCGTGGGGTAATTACGAAGCAGGTTTAATTATCGCTACAATTATCACGAACGTATCCGTCTGAGGAACTGCCAGTAGTATAGTTCTCATGTATCCATTTCAGATATACAATACACATTATCTAGTCTAGAAATAATCTTTTCACTGCGAAATTCGCAAATGTATTCATTTTTTCCGGATCGTTCTCATCAAACCCTTTTGTGTTTCTTATTTAAAGACATGTTTTGTTCTACGTCGTACATTCTTTTCTTTTCAGGAATTTTTTGATTTCTCAGTTTTCCCTTATTTTCTTTCTTGTTTTAGTTTTTTTTCCTTTATTTTTTTTTAATCGGTTTTCTAGTTAAGATTCCTGTTGCTCTTTCCTCTTAGTTGCAGTTTTAGTTTGTATCATAGAAACGCTGACTAAGTCCCGTAACATGGCAGTCATTTTGGTTGTCCCGTATTGAAGTAGAATCAATTTGGCCAGTATGAGGTGCTTATCTGTATTTCACGGTATAGAAGTTATTGCTTTGACTTATGAATGTGACAATCCCGGTCAAAATGGGAAAGGAAAATGCTGCTGAGAATTCATAGATATGTGAGAAAATTAGGAGATTAAAATATATAAACGAATTATATAATATAATATTTATTAGAACCCTTGACTATATATCTACATGAAACTACGGCTACTCAAATAGCAGTTCACGTCCAGAGTCGAAAAATAATCCTTAAAGAGCACCCAGGTTGTAGGAGAAAACTGGGAAGACCTCGACTCCGCTAGGAGATATTGAAAGACATTCACCAGGAACCGGAGAATATGGAGGCAATGAATTCAGGAGGCTAAGGCTAGATACTGATTGTAGCGCCTTTGAAAAAGATTAAATGATCGCAAAAGTTTTTCCAATATATTTATGCATTATTGATGACGCAGTATACGTCATAAAGGTAATCAATTTCAGTTTCAACTCAGATAATTGATTACTAAGGGCAAAGGTAAAGGTGTCCTTTAAAAAAAGGTTGAAAAGGCCTTTCTTACTACTACTGTACGTGCAGAAGGTTGCTGAAAAATAAAAAATATAAATAATAGTTAATGACTCTCTGCAAATCAAAAATATGAATGCCAGTTGAACAGCAACTATGTAGGCTACTGTCGAACTCAATACACCCATACTTTGCTTTACGTGAGAGATATGTTCATAAAAAGTTGCCCGTAAATCAAAATTCATTTTTTTATACATATAAATAATATTATAATAATTTAATTTTAGATTCATACTACAGAGTGTATTGCATTGTTATAAAAATAAGGATAAAACATTGCAGTAAAGTAAGAACACGTAAATTGGTGCCCTGCCTGCTACACTAGTATTTTACTGTATTATAACAAATAGTGCTTCTCCAGTATAGTTGTAAACAATGTATAGTAGTGACAAAATAAGGTGAAAATTAAAGTAAAAATGTTATGTTCTATAACGGTGAAACAGGAAAGAGATCATCGGTGAAGGATCGGGCCACACCTGTAGCGGCAGCCGGCAGCGCTATGTCGCTAGCATCGATGCCATGCCGGCGGTGAATATGAAATCCTGTCTCCAACATATTTTTTGGAAATATAAACGGTTGCGCACAAACCAGTTTGTAATGGAATATATAAGTAGGTATTATTATATTGTGAGCCGCTCTGTATACGATATAATAGTTGCATTAGTCCAGTCATCAATTATACTAGCTGTATGAATTATTTAAAAGTCCAGGCATAATATAAAATTGGCTGCAACGTTTAGTTAACATTATCTTTTGAATTTCATTTATTTCCACCATTATTATTAATATCTGAATCTGTTTCATTATTTTTATTATTGCACTGATATTTTTACATTAATTTCGTTGCTTTAGTCATTCGTTTGCACTATACCGAAAAAGCACTCTCGTCAATTACACAATAAAATACTAGTGTAGCAGGCTACACTAGTATTTTATAGCAAATAATTCTAATTTTAGAAGGTACTATGTAATTTAACACTGTCAATTAATTACGGAAACGAAAAATAAATAATTATTATTATTAAATAAAAACTCCTAAACCACAACGCTTTATTTTAAGTTTTTAAAAAAACTAATTAAAATACACCATTTAATATCAATCGAAAATTCTTAAAATATTTTACAAAACGTATAATTTTTGGGGGAAAAGGTGGTCCACGGTTGAAATAGCGTATTTAAGGGACGGCTTAAGTTTGTTTTAACTAAATCTGTAATAATCTAACTAAGTACCTACAATACCCTTTTTAATCAACTCTGTGTTCATATTTTAATTCTTGTTTTAAAGATTCCGTGACCATTCATTTTAATTGGCCATTCAAATAATATTCATTGTAGACATTTAAAAAAGAACTAAATTCACGGATTTTATTATTAAAGATCAATAATTAACTAAAATTTTGTCTTCTTTAAAATCATTAAGTCAACTGATTATCCTCAACAAGTAAGACATTGGTCGGAAATAAAATATACATTAAATACTAAAGGAAATATTTTATTGTAGAGAGAATAATTTTGAATTCCAGTAAGCGAGTTCTGAAAGAAATTCAATAAAAACGGGACTAATAGTGCAATATGAAGAAATTATTTTCTTAAATACAAGTGAATCAAATATCTTTATATAAGTTTGTCATCTTTGTTCTGACTTGAAGAACATGTTTATTCCAACTTAAGCAATAGTTTGTTTCGATTTGACATCATTTGATGAACTATAGCTTAAAACCTCTCCTTTACAATTCTCAGACATTCTCGAGTTTTAAGATGAGAAGCTTCGCTCTTTATCGCTCACCATTATGACACTAAATTAAATTGACATTTTTAACAGATTCAAGATAAAATTGTATTTAAAATACATTATTGTAAATACTATGAAAAAAATATACACGTAATGAAAAATATTACATGAAATACTTGGGAGGGCACATATAAAGCATTAAAATAATATATTCAAATAGCAGCGATCAAAGCACGTGTAGTTTTTATTAAATGATTAGTCGCCGAGTGACATTTTTGACAGATGTCAAAAAAAAAAAATTGTCATTTTACGACTAGTGTGAGAAAAAAAAATTATTTATGTAATTTATTTTATTTTATTACGACTCAAGCGATATGTCATTCGGTATGTCAGATATATATGTTTTTTTTAATTCTTGCATCATTAAGGAACCATGGTTTAGATGAAGTGAAAATTGAATATTTTTAACATATTTTTATTTGTATATATCATATATCTTTTGTAAGAATTTCTTCAGTTAAAATTTATTATTATTCAATAATAACAATAAATAATGATCAATATTTTAAACATTTCTAAGACTTTGAAATTCGATAGTTACAGTTAGTTGTTGTATTTTATAAAGTACAAAAAATCACGAATCAAGTTATTTCATCTCGGTACGCTGTGTAAGATAAAACGCCTCTCTGTTTGATACTTTTTACTTCCTGAAATTTTACAACGAACTAAAGAAAAGAAAAATTAATATTTTCCATTTCCTTCAAAATACTCGCGAAGAGTTTCTTAGTGAAAACTCAGAAAATTACTTTTAAAGTGATCTACTCAAGAAGCGAGTGCAATCAGGAAGTTGCAGGAGAGTTCATACTTTATGCCTATTGGCAAAAGATTTTTTCTGCAGTAGATTCTTTTAAATCTATTTTTCAGGATTTATTTATTTATGTTCGTTTAATGTTGTTCAACTTTTCAAGTATTTATTATCATTGTATAATTTCCTACACCATAAATGATGGTGGTATCTGACAAAATATGACGCAAAAGTCTCCGACATGTACAAAGATGCCGGTATGGTAAAACATTAGGACCTGATTGGTGGGGAATGATGCGGTTGTAGACTGTCATGGTCTGTCCAGTTAAACTGGGTTGTAACAGTGTTGCTAATGATGATTTACTATATACTGACTTCTGGTAAAGTTTTGTTTTTTTATATAAAATAGAGATACGCTCACTTTCTATGTGGCACAACAATATTCTTACTATTTTCAAACTAAACCAAACGCTTATACTATAAAAATACGATTAGGAATGCATGGAACAAGGCTCGAACCCCCAGACCACACTAGATCACTAGACGAGAATCGTAAGCACTAGACCACAAGAATGAATAGCAAGTGTTGATTGCCTCACACAATCGACCAGATATTCGAAAATTTATTAACAAAATCAAAATGGTAATCATTATAAATATGAATTAAATATATTAATTAGAATGATATACATATAAAATCAATTTTATCGAAAAATATTGTTGTTGCGCCACCGGGATTCGAACCTGGATCTCTTTCCTAACCGGGGAAGGTGCATTATCCAACTATGCTACAGCGACAATATTTTTAGTGACAATTTTCGAACCTATATGTTACCTTTTTGATATTAATACATTTAATCGTTCCATTATTTGAAAGAGCCATCTACCTTATTTTTACAGAATCTCAAATACCTTTGAGTAAACTGATAGCAGACGCCAGAATTATCAATTCATTTTTATTAAATTTTGGACACATTGATACAACTTTATTATTAGGAGAACACATTCTTATTGTGAAGTTGTAATTTAGGTCTGTAATATTTTAAATATGAATTAAATATATTAATTAGATAATATAATAATAAGCCAGCCGATGACAGGTCGAAAGTCCTGTAATTACCCCATGTTTCCATATATTTTCCATTAAATATAATTTAAAAAATAGCTTTATCTCTATGAGATGTTTGATACGTGTTTATTATTTATGATATACGTAAATGACCGCTTCTGCAAACAGTTCACAGAGAAATTTTAATTTACGGTTTTATTTAAAAAAATGGGGCCTTCATGCATGGAAAAAATGGGACCCATGGATCGGGTCCAATAGTGATGTTTTTCAATATATAAATGACACAGATTTATTTAATATTTAACATCCAATACTTTGATCTGATTTGAAGAGTTGTTACATTAGTTCTGTTCTACATTACGCCGCGATATATCACGATATTTTCATATTTCCCTCCGTGGCACATCCATGATAATAAATTAAAAGTTAGTAAGCTTTAAAGTGCTTTCTGCGCTGAATCACAATTACTCTTAATATTGTATGCACAACACGTAAAGCTGGATTCACAATTTGATGGAAACGGTAACAAAAATTATGAAAAATAAATGCAAATGTTGGATGTGACTTTTTGATATATACAGCAAAATTTTATGGTTTTGTGGTAGTCATTTTTAATGGCACTTTACTATATACGGACGCTACTTACAAGCAAACGCCTAATTTTCTTATAATTATATAGGTAACACCGCTATGTGCGCCATTTTTCTTCATTTATCGTTTTTTTTCTATTATAGTAAGATTATTTTGACCAAGCATTTTACTAGCTAGGTTTTGATTTTGAAAGACAGAGAGATCTTATAGGAGTCAAAAAATGATAAAAATCAATATTTATGTGTGGTGGAAATATGAGGAAGAAAAGGAAGGCACTTACTTTTATAAGTCGGCTGGATGCTGGCTGGTTCTTTGATTCCTCTCCACCACGAGTACAAGTGTCACGGCGTGTATAGTAACAGTCGCGAAAAAATGAATTATTAAGTTTAATATAATTAGTGTAATATTTTTAATAACAAGCAGTAGCGGAGTGAAGCGACTGTAGTTAATCCGTAGAAAATTCGAAGCGATTTTTAATCACTGCGATATCTTCTTTCTTCCTTGTGATTAGGGATAGGGATAAGTAAGAAAGGGAAGGATATACGCAGGTTAAAATTTGGTACATCGCTAATTGAGTGTATGCATGAGGCAACAGGTCAAATACCAAAAACTTATTAGAATTAAATTAATTAATTTTAAACGGCGATAACAATATGTACTTCGTATCTACCATACAATAATCTTTTATTAAAAGTTAAACTAATCTTTGATTAATTTAACTTTTGTGAATTCGAATTCTTATATACATAACTTAATTTAAAACGATGATTAAATATGAAAAATATATAATGTAAAAAAGAAAAACATATTACAGTATCAGCCGTTCAATTTGTACTAAATAAAGTTAAACAAAATCAACACATAATATATTATTACGTACATGCGAATGCAGATTTTGTGAAAGAATAAATAGAACCCTCACAACACTGTTTTTTTTATATATGTATAACCTTATTGCACGCAGGGGCGTGCAGTGTATACAAGCAAAAAATCTGTGCATAACTAAAAATTCTGGGAAACAAACATTAATTAAAAAATTGGATTAATATTAATGAAAACATTATTTTGCAATTAGTTCCATCTGTGTACCAGTAGAGACTTTAATTGCTTAGATCTAAAAACTCACCGCTGTACTCATGGCGCTCTTTTTTTATTCGCCGCATCGTGCTATTTACATTACTCAGTTCATATAAATGGCTATTTACTGATTTGAAAATTCCTTTCGGTTGATCCGTTTTGTATGGAGTCGTTACCTATGCTGTTTATTAACAGAATAACATTAGAAAGGGTTTCAACTGCGTGCAAATCATTGAAGTGTTTACTTCCTCTTTTACTTTTACTATCTTACTGTTTTTAATGTGTTGATTTCATGATTGTTCTTTAAATTTGGTGCATAGATCGGTAGTCGATTTGAAAAAAACAAAAATCAATTGACATAACCATTTCCTACATTAAACTTTAATAAAAATAATTATTTCCTTTGGTTATTATGTGAAGTATTTTCAAACAATAAATTATTCATGTTCAGTCATAGAAGGTGTTCTTAAAAATGTCCATACATTTTTTATATGGGTAAGAAAATATTATTTTACGATAAAACTTAAACTATAAAAATACTATTAACAGTACTCTAAAATTATAAACAAATACATGATAGGATCGTATAAACGACGGATTTATTTTGTCCAAAGATGTTGGTTAAATGAAAGTACATATATTATATATGATTGTATAACATCAATGGTAACAGCATAACCCAAATCTATACCTACTGCACGCCACTATTTAACACTTCGTAATTTTTTAAATAATTAATTAATTATTTAAAAATTAATTATTTATTTTAAAATACGAGTAACAATGTAATCAAAATTGTCTACAATTTAAATCAGATTTACAATAATTTGTGCTCTCAGTTTTGGTACTGTGAAATGCTTTATGTGAGATTCCCGTTAGCGTTCTCGTTGGCACTCGTAAACCTACCCTAAATCATGACTCCATTCGTTGCGAAAAAGAAAAACGGCAAATTTCTCTTTTTTTTAACTCCCCCAACACCCTGTGTCGTAGATTCAGTTAAGTACAGTGTGTCTCCTAACATAACGAATGAATGTATGCGTGATATAACTTCACTTACTACATTGCAAGGCAAAAGTGTGGCTGTGGCCAAGTGGTATAATAGATAATACTGCAATCACCTGAAACAGTCTGTCAGCATAATATGTATAACCATAAAAAAAATACCAATGATAAAACACCCTCGCGCAATTCAGCATAAAACTTAGTAATAATAATAAAAAAAGCATAGCTTAAACCCATAAAAGTGAAAAGTAAATAAGATAGCAACGAGTCCACATTTTTAAATCTCGTTTGTATGATTTCTACGTGTATCATCATTTGTATAACATCTAAAAAATATATTTTATATTATTTATAATATGAATTAGAAAATTTAAAAGATAATATTGTTTTTCTACATTCAAGGAATAAAAAAATATATAAATAATAAGACTGTAAATGTTCTTCATATCTTGTCATCGTATTATTTTATAAATATTACTTATAGATTCTTGTTTAATGTTTCAAATACTTTGATATTTCAACGTGTGACTATTTAAATACGTAATATTTTTATGAGTTCGAATAGTTATATCATTCCTTCACTATTTAAACACAATACACTTTTTAGTATTAGCAAAATTACTTTGTGGCCACATATTATATAAATAATAAGACAAAATACTTTGTTTCAACCACTATTTATTGATAAATCAACATGTTTCGATACCTGCGGTATCTTCTTCAGAAAACAATGTGTACTGAAATTAAAAATACAAGCATAGATAACGTCTACTACTATCAAAGTATACGTGATGGGTAACTAAGTAGTAACTACTGTGAAAACAAATTTAAAAGGTGATTATTCGCTAAAAGGATTTGGTTATTTATAATATTTATCTTACTATTAACACTATTTCTTATTTAAAATTTATTTAACTGTAAACCCCAAGCCATGTATAATTTCTAAACCCTTGTTAGTGCCAAAAAAACGGTTTGTTTCCAAAAGGTGATTCAAATAGTGGTTTAAACATAGTGTTTTGTCTTATTATTTATATAATATGTGGCCACAAAGTAATTTTGCTAATATTGAAGAAAAAATTATACGTTTCGCAGCGTTCAGAAATATTGTTTTTAAAAACGATATTTTAAAACGCGACGGAAGCGGTCCCTTCTTTTCATGATGTCAAATATCTCGATCCGATCTCATGCCCACTTGTTTTTTGAAAGGAAATAATTTATTATTTGTCAGCGGCTATCTTTTTTAAGTAGATTTCGATAGAAATACTAACAATTGCAGAGGGTCTTTTGACACTGCGTCCAAAATATTCAGAGGGTCTCATTACGAATCTATATATTTTATTTAAAAATTTAGTAGATAAAATATTGTAATTTATCATTTAACTAAATAAATATCAGATATCTCATAGAGACGAAGGCACTACTTAATGATGATGTATGGTAATATGGGGTTAATTGTGAGATATCTGATATGTATTTAATAACAGTGCCTTTATAGGTAAAAATCTAATAATTGTGTGTTCTTCGTTCATTTTTATATTAAATATGATATACTCATACTGAAATGTTCATTTGATAGTTATTTCTGCAACCATTTATTTATACAAAGTAGATAGGGTAAAAGTTTATATCTGAAGGCATAATAATAAAAAGAGTGTTTATATTATAATACCTATATATCTATTTGACACAAACAGAAAAATGCTATAAAACTTATTTGGCGACCTGCGTATATGTTCCGAGTTTCCGCTACCTACTTCAATCAAATTACAACATATGTCTAGCTTATCTTGGGAGTACCGTCTTATCTTTAATAGTTATCCATGTATAAAAAAACTAAAAAGTTACTTCAAAGAAAACTAAAATGGACTTGTTTTTCTGGTGAATCTTCCTTGGAAAGCCTCCTGCAATGTGAGCCACCACATTTTAATTGGTTACGTTTTTAAGGATGTTTGGTATGAAATCGTTTTTTTTTTTCTATTTTATACATCGTGTATGAGAAATTTAAAAAAAAACATATTATTTGGCGATGAATTAACACTGAAACTATCGTTGGCAAATATGTCAATTTATATCAAATTAATTGATAATACTAAAACAGTTTCAACACAAATAAATCTACAATTTATATTAATAAACCTCTACTTAACTTATACGTAACCTCTAGCGGTCGGTTACCGAATGTCTACGAAAACAAAAGTTTTAAATATTTAATATTTTTACTAGCACACGTATCAAATATTAATTCGCTTAGTTGAATCCAAAAAAGTTTTTTTTTTTTTACTTTCTTTCATATGTTAATTTGTTTTTTAGTTTGTTACATTTGTTTGTAATAATAAAAATCTAACATACCAAAATTAAATGTCTCTATATACTTCGAACTTCTCATCCTTCATTTTTAGAAACGAGAAATCTATGATAAATAAAATCGCTGATCTCTTTGTAGTCATCAAAAACTTTAGTTCTCAGTATCTGATCAAATCGATCTACTGTGAGTATTATTTTTTTCTAAACATATACTATCAAACATATTTTAGAACAAATTACATAAACTGAAAATATTTTCGAAACAATTTACCCAGAATTATAAACTCGAGTCCATGTTATCCAATAAGCCTGTAGCTACTGTTATGTACATACGATAATTCTTAGAATACGGATACAAGTTTCCATTGCATTAATCAATACATTTGTTATTTTTCTACCATTTGTGTTTTATTAATAATTTTCATAATTTCTCTGGAAGTACTATTTTAATATCCATTTCATTACTGTATATTAATTAAATCGCATCCCTTTGACACTCGGGAACGCAATTATAAAGAAAATGGATAGAAATTCCTTTTGTGTTAACTTCAACAAACAAATAATTGCATAAATTACTCGTAAACGATGTACAGAAAACGGAGGCAGACTCAAGTGATTAAACTGTGCTATGAAAATACACATTTTCAAGGATTATACTTTATTTTACAAGAAACTTTCTCTTATCTCAGCTGAAGCAATTTTTCAAATACAGTAGAAACAATATCAAACAATGTATCACCAAAAGTTCAAAATCCCATCCGATACGCGATGCAGTCATGTCTTAACAATTTATGTTAAAGTAACACTGCTTAAAAAATTCGGATATATTTCTCTAACATTAAAGAATTCTTACAACGTGATCGTCTAACCAACATTTATATGTGTATTAGTATGTGTGGCGTGGAGCTAACGTAAAAACCAGTCTCCCTTACTATTAGAAAATAAGTTTTTACAAATATATTGGATATATGTGAAAAAATATTGGATAAATGTGAAAAAATATTTATTTTATGTAAACAGCCAAAGTTAGTCTTCGTATAAAACACTTTTATCTATGGTATAAAATAAATCTGGCAACATGGTCATCTCATCATTAGTTTCATGTTAACTCGCCACATTTAATCTATATAATAACAAATTTTTTGAACGACAATGGTATTGACTTATAATATACACTAGACCTTAAGGTTGCCACTAGACCTTAAAGGGTCTAAAGTGATTAACGACTTCAAACCAAAAATAACAAAGTGGTTTCTTGATGCGGGTAGAAAGCAAAATGAGTCTAATTTGTCATTTGTGCTAACCTAACTACCTACACATTTTTGTCTCCCACTATTGTATATTTCAGACAATATTTTATAACTTCAGATTGTACTTTTTTCACATAACTTTTTATAACTTACTTACCTCTAAACAATTACAACTTATAAAAACTGTACAGGTAATTGCTTTAGAACAGACCACGTCTAGTAAAGTAATTACATTTATTTTTTAATATGTACTATTTATGCTACAAAAAAATAAATAAAAAATAATTTGTATGTAATTTGTTAAATTTTATGAAAATAATGTATTTGTAAAAATTCTTAAAATAAAGTACCTGCATAAATACCTAAAAATTGTTTATGTTAGTGTACAAATAATTTTAGCGCAATATTTTAGCCATATATGTATGCAAAAATATAATATAACACTAGTTAAAGTCAAATTTTTGATTAAAAAAATGAAAACGTAATGATTACTACCATTTGTTCCGTCGTAAGACGCGATGGTCAAATAAGTTATCGTATATTGCAATAGAAGAAGAAGATGTAGAAGATGCGGTGAAATTATGTGTATGATCAGATTTATATAAAAAAACAGAAAAAGCGCTTAATGTCACAGAGAAAATGATAAAAACAAGTGTAACAGAAAATGTTACATGTAGTTTTCGCGAAATTTTTCGGGACTTTTATTATTATTGATGATGATGATGACGACAGCAAATTACCCTTTACTAAGTAGCAAAAAAAAAAACTTTGTAAATATTTCAACATTAAATATACGTATTCTTTAACACTATGAATTTTACTTCTTAATTATTTGTCAAGTTTTTTATAACATTCTGCCTTGCATACCTGGCCCACATTTCGGATCTCGTTGCAAGGTCCATTATCGGGAGTGTTGATGCTGAGGCCATCAGCCCCGATGAAGTGAAGTACCCTGGGGGTCCACATTAATTTTTCCAATAACGAGTACTTTACCAAAGTTTAAGCAGTCGGTATCTTACAACCAGAATATTTAGTAGATAGATAATTTGGAATACTTTTGAGCTGAACACTCTTTGTCTTTCAGCGGTTCAATTTTATGAATATTTTATCAGAAACAACTTTTAACAAGATGTTGTACATTATTTTAATATTTGATTCCTTTTCTTTCGTCCCACTTTCCCCAAATTTGATTGAGTTACTGAACAAATATTGGGGATTTTTCTCACTGAACAAATAATGGAGATTTTTATATTATCTTCTCTCGTCTTTGAGCAGTAAAGTATTTATTTAAAGTCGTAAAGAAACTAGAGTGCCTTTAACATATATTTTATTTCGCGTCGAGCAAATTTTGTGTACTTATTTGCCATAAAATTGTAAAGTTATACTTACAAAGTTAGAGTTTTGCGGCAATAAATAAAACATTCATAGTTACGGCAGCATATGTTTAAGTCCAGGTGTTCTTTATTAGTTAATTTGAAATTGGATGCACATTTGTGTATTTTGAATCTGTTGTGCAGTTTTTATTATGGTATCCTTCCTTATCTTATTAGTCAATGATACACACCGGCTAAAAATAAACAAATGGGTGACTCAAGTCGAAAAACAACATATAGAGTGAGTCAATCGGTGACTGCAGCTAGCAAATATGAAAAGAGCCAAAAGAAACACCAGCACCAGAACAATTCGTCAGGATTTAACAAATAACTGCAATTGGCCAAAATACATTTTAAATGTTAGCAGGGTTTTTTTGCTCACGCTGTGTGCAAAGTTCTCAAATCTCAACTCCATTTTGTGAATGGCCGTCCGGTTTTCAACAAATCCAGATAGCTATTTACACTTATTGCACGATATAATACGTTATGACGAAGGTTATAAATTCGAGAATAGTATAACGCCCCAGATATCCCGAGAAAGGTGAATGTGATGAAGCTGCATTTATCGCGACATTTAACGAAAGTAGACGAAGACATGCACAAGCCGACAGAATCAAGTCGGAGAAGAAGACCGAAACGTTGATAGGCAGACAATATCAGGATGGACCTGCAAGAGGCAGGTGGGCACCCTGCCGTTTGGACCACAACGACGATATCGAAGGATGACGCACAGTAGTAACTGCGATCAAAGAGCTTCATGAGACCGCTAAAGAAGAACAAGAAAAAGATATGACGTGATCAATTGGGTGATTTTCGTAGTTTTACGAAATATGAAAGCTAGGGACACAACGATGACTTGGCGTGATAAAAATTAAATCTAATTAGATGAATCACTTGAGAAGATAAATGAAAAAATATGTAGTTACCACCGGGATTTGAACTTACAACTTTCACTTGCTGGAAGAATGCGTTGCGATTACACTACGTTAAGCAAGTACTTGTACATGTTATTTCTTCTATTACGGTGAGACATCTGTTATTTCCAATTAAGATGTATTTTTATTAAAATATACAGATTTTATTATTTACAACGGTACATAGGTACTTAATATTATTTGCATCGGCAAAGTTATCTGTATCGCCCAGGGTATGTCTCCGTACTTGCTGATTAATTTATTGGGAAAAATTTCCCTCAGCTTCTCCATTGAAACTCTAGCTGTGTGTGGAGTGGCCCCGTCTTGCTAAAATTTTGTTCTGTTTTTAAACTCAAGAAACAGCTGCAGTTGCGGTACCCAAAACTCGTCGATCATTTGGCAATAAACGTCAGCAGTGACTGTCTCTCGCTGGTTAAAAAAATAAGGGCCAATTATCCCTCGGGCAGAAATTGTACACCACACTGTGGACAATGCAAACGTTTTTGATAGCGTTCCCTTGGGTTGTTGGGGCACTAGCATCTCATGTTCTGTTTATTAACATAGCCATCGATATAAAAATGTACCTCATCAATAAACGATATGTTTCCAAGCGTTTGTGCTGTTCCAAAACGCTCCAACATCACGTAAAGAATAGTCATTTTTGTTGAGAAACTGCACGATTTGCAGTTTGTATGAATGAAATTGTAGTTTCTTTTTCAAAATAACGTGCACTGTTGATTTTTTTATTCCAGTACAGGCTGCAATCTTCCTTATCGATTTACGCGAATTGCGCATAATTTTACGTCGAACTTGAGACACATGTTCTGGCGTCGCTGCTGACGTTGATAGTCCCGGAGGAGTTTGGTTAACCATTGTCCCTTCTTGTCTGAACTTTTGAACCCAACACCAGATAAGTTGCGTACTTGGCTCATCACTTACTCGTCGAATTTTAAAGTGAGTACAAAAAGCGCGACGCGCACGAACCACCGCACTTTAAATATTGCTCAACCGCGAACACGCGGTGCGCTCCCGACCAGTGACTCATTGCAACTGGCAATCCCGCAAATCACACGCGTCGAACAATACCCCACCCACTTATTTGATGATTTACGAACAATTGCAATTTAACCTCGAAATTTTTCCACTGAACATCCTATATTATGTTGACATAATTACCTAAATTTAATTTAATATGTTTTATATTGATAGTATTACTTTTTACCATTCATTCTCACATTAAAACTTTAATTTTGCCATCAACGATCATTCCAAGTGTTCTATTATAGTTATTACTAATTGTACGGGTGAATTACTTAATATATTTTTGTACACAAAATTTGATATAATAATCTTATAATAGTTTTATAAATATATAATAATATAGAAAAAAATATTTTTTCAATCGATGATATTTCATACTATTAGTATTTTTTTTAATTGATAGATATTTTCAACAATTTTACATTTAATATTTATTATTGAACACAAAAATACACTCAATATGTATATTCAAATATTAATTTATCAGATAATTAATATTGTTCCATCTTTATTAAACACTTCTCGTTATTATTACATAGTGAATCGTCATGTTCTGTAAATACATATTGCTCTAATTATAAAATGATCTCCCTCCCTTTGTGAAAGCTCAAAGTGCATTAAGTGATTTACTTTACCAACTCACTGTTGGTCGGTTGCCATTAAACCTCGGGCCAAAATGAACGACTTGAACGAATTAAGGACAATTTACCCGGAGTAGCAGTGGATGCAGGTTTGCCGGTTAGCACAAAGAAATCGAGTTCTGGTTCAATTTCCGTTAGATTAATTGAATTCCCAAGGCTGACACTTTGAGAAAATTAATATTTCAAAGAGAATTAAAATATACTTACTTACCATCACGCCGTTTCTCCGCGACGGTAGGCAGGGAGGATAGAGCGTCACTCTCTTCTGTCCTGACACACAGTTCTCGCCGCATCCACATTCATACATCTTCTCAAACATGCTCGCCGATTATTGAAGCTTCTAACAGGACCATATCTTCCACGGACGTTCTCTATTTCTGGCGCCATCAACAATTGCGTCATATATCTCCCTTATCATTCTCTCCTCATTCATCCGTTCCACATGATCAAACCACCGTAGTGATCCTTTCCTAATCTTACTCATTATACTAAGATCAGCTTTCCATTCTTAATTTATTTCTTCATTCTTTACTCTGTCATAAATCACATACGGCTAAGCATGTTGGACCGCCCTGAGTTGACACAAATAATTTCGTATAAAGTACCAACTCAAGCGAGACAACATGAAGTGTTCTCTGTAGGTACACATATAAATAATGATCCTACTTACTTGCCAATAATACAGATGCATCAGTTTGGTAACCAATCGAATTAAAAAACAAATTAAATGTATTAATTATACAAATATACATAAAAAATCAAATTTATCGAAAAATATTGTTGTTGCGCTACCGGGATTCGATCCAACCAGGGGAAGGAACAGGATTCGAAAAGAGATCTATCTTTATAATTAATTCATTTAATTAGTATTTAAAACATCACAGACTTATGTTCTGAATAATTACAACTTCACAATAAGAATGTGTTCTCCTTAATAAGTTGAATTACGTTACCATTTTTCGTTGCAGGAGTATACCTGAATTGAAGAAATATTTATACGTATATTATACTTAGTTCTTTTTATGTTATATTTAAACTTTTATATTGAATTTAAATATTTTTTTATTCTTATATAAAATTCCACAAGGGCGTTGGTAAAAAATAAATAAATAAACATCTAAATTATTTCAGCAGGGGCTCCAGATTTGTTATTATTGATAATTTAACCTAAAACATAGTCTATATGTCAGGGTTGCTGTTCTTGTTGTGACGTCATCATTTTATGAACCCCGTGAGTAATATCAAAATTACACAATTTTGAGGAACGTCAAAATAACGCAATTTCGAGGAATGTCAAAATTACGCAATTTTGAGGAATTTCATAATTACGCAATTTTTGGGATAGTCATAATTACGCAATTTTGAGGTATTTCAAAATTACACAATTTTTAGTTATTTTATAATCACGTAATTTTGAGGAATGTCATAATTACGCAATTTTGAGGAACGTCAAAAGAACGCAATTTCACTCAACTCACAGCTCACAACTCTCCAGCCAGATGCAACATATCTCCACCGGTGTGGCACTTTTCTACACTAAGGTTGTTCCCAAGATAATCTTCTTTTCTCGGCTGTCACTTTGACGCATCAGGTGGTCAAAGAATTGTAAGAATTCTTTGTCATACTATCCACGGGATGACTAACTTACTTAAAACATATAAAATAAATACTCAGAGGTGAAAAATTATTGTAATTAACATCAATTGAAAGTTTATTCCTAAAGCCCTCAAAAATGTCGCGTATTCAAGTATTTTATTACTGTTCGTACGATAATTAAAAGTTAAACGTCAACCCTGACATCAATAATATCAATCTGACAAAAAATCCCGCCAAAAACTTCAACAGCTGTTATTACAATCGTATGTACGAAATAAAATTATCGCGTATCAAACGTCAAAAATTGCGCCAAAATTTAACAAATTATCTCATAGTTAAAAGTCAATGAAAACATCTGTTCTTCATCCGCCATTGTGAATCAACTGTCAGACGGGAGACAGTCATATTATACATATTATGAATTGGATGAATCAGAGTCCTCGGTGCCATGTTTTAACGACATTATTAACGACATATTATGAAATCTGTGAACTTGAATTTTCGGGATAATTTGTATCGCTTTCGGGCCAAATTTTTTCGGAGCCCGTAGGTGGCCGGTAAAAAATCCATCTTTGACGCGGCGTTTCGTAGGTAAAAAAAATAGTAGCGAGGTTGAAATGGTACTTATAAATTCGAGTACGCGGCGGTCTATCTGCAGAATGTTAAAAAACAAAAATGGCGTGTGCACAGACTGAGAAAAGAGTGAAAGGGTGAAAAATCACCAAAAAATCACTAAATCGGATATCCCCGCGCAATTAAAAGAAGAGGAAAAAAGTGTCAAGGGAAAAAAGTTTACGTCAACCTTTGACTGTCTGCCAAAATTTTCAAAACGCATATTGCACGAGGGAAAATAGAATTACAGCGATTCTAGTGTGACAGATTTGGGAACAGATATCGCGACATACAAACTTCTCCGAATATAGCTAACGACTTTAATAATATGTAGATTATCGTACTTTTTTCTATAAAATAAAATTTTAACTTGAGTGGCATAAATCACTATTGATGGGTGGATTACCCATGTAAAAGAAGAAGAAGAATTATCTTTGCGGTTTATAAATCTAATTTGTTTACGTTTTCTTTTAGGATCACATATTTCATCCGAAACCTTAACTGTAACGTGCAGGTACCTAATTTTAAAATAAAAACATCGAAAATAATTATATTTATTTGTCAAATTATCCGGACGTAATCAAAACTCGTAAAACTTTTAGATTTTTTAATATTTAAGCATGGTCAATAATTATTATTTTTTTATCCATTTTCCATTATTCGACCTTGCCTGGGCGATCAGTCACATGGCTTCTACACACAAACTATTCCCCGTGGAGCCTTCTGGGATACAGTATAGGGTATAGGGTACGCAAGAATTCAGCTTGCTTCATCGACGACCTTAAAACTGATGGTACCCAAGAGATCGCAGTAGACTGGAGAACGGGGCACTGCGATCATTCAATTACACGGACCGTCGGATACAATAATATTAATGTCTTTGACGACCGCATGTCGCACCACCCTCACATACATTCTAAAGACACATAACCTAACCCATTCTGCAAATGACACTATTGTTAATATATTCAAAGACTCAAAATAGACCGAGGACGTAGAACTTTACGTCCGTGTTTACGTTTGTATATTTCAAAACAAACCATCAAAATCTGTCAAAATACGGCAGCAAGATGGATTACATTCATTAGTTGCATTGTACTTTAATAATTACTTCTCTATTATATAATTTAATATAATAATATTTTAATAATATATAAAATATAAAGGTACACTAATAAATGAAAGATGTTCTCCAACAAATTGCAACACTCAAATCAAAGTGAAATATTTGACGTTAAAGATTTGATATATTCTATTATTCTATTTTTTTAAATTGAGATGCGTGCACGGAATACGTGTCACTCAATATTCTTACTATTTTCAAACTAATACTGCCTGTGCTATGAAAATAATACTCACTTAATGGCCTCCTATTAGATCATTAGGCGAGTATCGTAACCACTAGACCCAGCGCCGGCGCCAGACTTTTTGCCGCCACAGGCAAGATTGTTACGTGAAAATGATGTTTTCAATTTTTATTAAACCATCCCCATAAATTGACCACCCCTTAAATCGGCCGCTTAATTGCCACACACGTTATTTTGCTAGGCCGGCATTTTGAAACTTACCCAAAGGCGATTTTTCACCAAAAGACATTCTGGACACTATGTTTTTTATATAAATGCCTTCGATACCTGGTTCCCAGATTTCCGATTAACAATAAGCACACATATGACATATGAACTGCACTAACCTTTTTAATTTTGCTGTCTTTCTGTCCGATTGTCTTTTTTAGATTTCGACCAACCGAAGCGCGCACTGGTGGTTTATTTGGACCGCTGGACTGGCCGAAGCATGGGATGTAATAAGAATGATGCCTGTCGGTTGCCGTCTTCTTGGCTTTCCGAAAAAAGGGTGGCAATACTCACACACACACACACACATGTACATTATTATAAACCAGGAAACCCAGTGGTGCCAAGTGTTGACTACAAATTATTGCATAATTAGAAATGTAATGTTATTTATTGGATTTACGTTCTTGGATTGTTTATACCTGGATATGGATACCGGGATATTCGGAGCTATTTGATTGAGTAAGTGGTACCAAAGTGATCACGTGAGTGACATCAAAATATATTTTGTAGTCTGTGATATTTACTAAGTTTTCTTAGTTACGTATAAACGAGTGATTTACTATCATTCTTCAATTGCCTTGCACCTTGCGCACATCACGCTCTGGGACGGGCAAAATATATCAATAATATCTGCAAAAGGCGTATGATAGGGTTGGGTTATAAGGGAAAGGTTATGGAAGGTACAGGGTGAATAGTAAACTTATACACGCAATCGCATCTCTATATGAAGGGAGTTCTGCGTGTGTACGGATTGATGGATCATTTACACCATGGTTTGACATTAAGCAGGGTTGTGTAATGTCTCCATGGCTATTCAACTTGTATACGGATAATTGTGTGAAAAAACTTGAATATATGAATGTAGTAGCGAAAATGGACGATTTGATTGTATGCTATTTATTATACGCAGATGATGCAGTATTAATAGCGAATAATGAACAAGAATTACAAAGTCTATTGAGTAAAATGTACGATGTATGCAAGGAAAGCAACCTTATTATGAATGTCAACAAGTCGAAAGTGATGGTATTCGAGAAGGAGGAAAGCAAGACACCGTGCTAAATACTTGTAGGTAATGAATGTTTGGAACAAGTAGATGAGTTTGTGTATTTGGGAAGTATGTTCGATAGAAACCGAAAAACAGAGAAAAATATCGAAAGGAGGGTGACTGCAAGAAATAAAATGAACGGCGCTTTGAATGGAATATGTGGCAGTTCCATTTATAACAGAGTAAAGAATAAAGAAATAAGGAAATAATGTAAAGCTAATCTTAGTATAGTGAGTAAGAGTAAGAAAGAATCACTTAGGTGGTTTGGTCATATGTAACGGATGAATGAGGAGAGAATAGTAAGAAAGATATATGACATAAATGTCCTCGGAAGATTTGGCACGACCAGGTAAACTAGATACTGGAGGATGGTCCTGTTAGAAGCCTCAATAATCGTCGAACTTGTATGAGAAGATGTATGAATGTGGATGAGGCGAGAGTTGTGTGTCAGGACAGAAGAGTGTGGCGCTCTGTCCTCTCTGGCTACCCCCGCGGCGTGATGGTAAGCAAGTAAGTAAGTAAGTAGTTGAATTTATTTGCTGAAAATTTCTCAAACATTACGTGAAATAACTATTCTTTCAAGAGGCGGCTTTTTTGTCTAATCTCAATCAGTGACAGTCTCATTACCATCCCTTACATCAAATGTATTGCGCCCCACCCCACCGATATACAGATCAGAACTTCCTATAAAATGTGGCACGCTTTGTTTTTACCCAGGGAGCCACCAAAACATATTACACGGCATATTCTTAGACGAGTATTTTTTTATATTGATTAGACTCGTTTTGTATTATTTACACTGCGATGTCCGTAGTCGAGACTTGAAATCAGACAGCTTAATAAGTAAGTTGAGTTATAAATGAAATTTTATATTTATCTTCTTGCCGATCGTCTTCTCGTGATGCTTCCGGTGTTATTCCTCCATTTTTCTCAACGTCGCGCGTCGTGCAGTCCCGAGCGCAACATGTGAGGAGGCTGTTCAGCGATCGGGACATCTGCCCTCCATCATATCTCCAAATGCACACTGTTGAAAGTCTGACATTTATATTTAACTTTTTTTTGCCTTAATTGTTTTCTCTTTTCCACTCTATACAAGATAGATGGTGGACAAATAGATGAATCGTTTAGAAAAATGTATCATTTCACCACCGGGATACGAACCCGGAACTTTATCATGCCTGGATAATTCTTTTTTTTTTTAATTTAAGTTTTAATTTAAATTTACAACGAATTTTAATCTTACATATATGTAGTCAATTTTAAATTTAAAAGCTACAGTGACTACAACAATAATATATTTCGATAAAATTGATTTTATATGTATATCTTTCTAATTAATATATTTAATTCATATTTTAATACATTTGCATAATATATTGTATGATTTATTAATAAATTACAGTTTTATAATAGAACAGTTATAAAATATATTTCATTAAATTTTAATACAAATGTGAAGCAAACAAAAACAAAAAAAATATTATTAATAAGAAAACGAACTGAAATGGATAAAGTTCAACAACAAGGTTTATTTCATTATTTCTGTGTGTGTGTATAAATTTAAAAGCGTTTGATTGCCACGAGAAATTTAACACGCCAAACTTTTTACGTCATGCCAAGCGCGGGCGTGATTGCACGCACTTTTAGGCCGTGCAGCGACGGAATTAAAAATATTTTTCAATGTCGTGTATTTGAAATTATTCCGCCGTTAGACATTTCAAGTCACAACGCTTAAAAAACTCTATTCTATGTTGTTGTTGCCTATGTATGGTTGACAGTTAAAAAGATGCAATTTGACACCTCGTCCAAAAAAATTCCCGTCCCGATCTACCCCGACCATCTAAATAACAATTTGTTCATCCCTAGTCAGCACCGTCTAGACAAAAGGACCAGCATCTAGTCTACACCGACCATCGATGAGACAAAAGGTTCGCCATACCTTGCCTGCACGAAGGCTCGAGACAAAAGGCCCGTAAAGCCGTAGGTTTGAACATTCCAGTTCACATTTTCATAACTATTACCTGGACGCATTGTGATGGAAATGTGCTCATTGTACCGACATATTTTTCATCAACAGCGAAGCCGTGAGCGGAACTCTGAATCAAGTTTACAATAAGTTGTCGCGTTACGGGAAATCGTTCAGTGAAGAACTGACTAAATTCGCGTTTGCGGTAAAATAATATTGTATATTTTTTTACCAGTTTTTAACATCGGGTATGTTTATCAGGGGGTACCTCGGAATACGTCACGAAATGGCGCCTCAGAATATTTTTTTACATTTTTGTATACATTCGGTTTAACATTGTATTTTATTTTCACCTTTATCGATACCGTGATCAATACCAGAAATCAATCAAGGTATTGAGTATCGATCTTGCTACCTTTCATACTGTTGTGTTATAAATATATAACGCAGATTTTTTCGAATATAATGTAACGTTTTCTTAAAAAAATGACGTCAATGAGATATGAGAATGGCATTAATACAAAGTTCACAAAGGTGACAATTTTCTTTAATTAATTTAATTTTGTAATAAAATTTTATGTCGAAAACATATAAATAATAATTTTAATCAAAAATATAATGCGTAGCATTAAAATCCAGCACAAAAAAGCCATCGTTTGTACTTATATAACAATTTGACACTACAGTGTATTAGAGCAGTAGCAAAATGGTATAGCGGTCGGTTAGCATGTATAAGGTAAAAATGTAAGTATACAGGGTGTAACAGACCCAGTCCACAATATTTCATGGGTGGGATACCTGACTAAAATTGCGAGTCGAAAATTCTCAAATAATATGTACAAATTCAATACGGAAAATCATGTTGAGTTTTAAGTCTACGTACTTCGAAATAAATATTTGCGAAAATGATCCATTATCATTTTATATCTTTGCTTCAAAGCCTAAATCATCTAATTAAAAATAGTCTGGCCGTTCAAAGATTGACGATCTTCAATTTTTTATAGTCAATATATATGTACAATATTTAAATCAATCGAAATAACCTCTTTTTTTAAATGCTTACATCTCCGACATAGTTAAAATCAGTCACATACAGCTTGAACATTTTCAACTCATATTTTTAATATAAATGCATACCCCCAAACTATTAGTTGTATCACACCCAGCATAAAAATGTTACGGCATTTTCTAACACAGTTTTCGTTACAACTAAGGGTACTTTACTAAAATAAAATGAACTTTTAAGCATTCGTTTTAAATAGTTTCAAAGTCAAGTAATGAAATATCGGCTCATTATTGCCACATAATAGTTTCAACGTGTTTGGCGGGATATTATTTTGTTTTAAAATTACTTTCATTATAATATTATGCAACAAAGAATAACAATTTTTGGCGCCGTGATATTTAAATGGTAATTTTGTTTGTTTCAGAACACCACCATAATCGGACTCCGTCAAAGAGCCATCAGAACTACAATGGCGACCCGTGTTGAATGGGGACTCGTGAAACAAAACGACTTCCCGCGCAAAAGCCGATAATCTGCCACGTTCCACGTTCCAGATTTGAGTTTAAATTTTAACCGTTCTGTTTCCAACGCTTGTAGTTAATATTTAAATGAATAATAATAACATTAACATGGGTGACACTGAGCGCATACGCCTGGTGGTCTTAGGCGGGGCCGGTGTGGGCAAGTCCTGCATAGTCAGGAGGTTCCTGACCAACTCCTACTCCGACAAGTACCGCAGCACGGTGGAAGACCTCTACAATAGGGAATATGACCTTGGACACACGATATTGAAGGTAATATAATATTTTTTATTTTATTTTTGAAAGTCAGAGCTTGTTCAATCTAGTGGTAAAATATTCATCTTGTTATGGAGTGATCCGGGGGTTCAATCCAAGTCCCAGGAGAACATCAACTTGCTCTATTTTTATTACACAAACGCTTAACTTAGTTTGAAAAAAGTAAGATTGTTGATGTGATGGGTGTTCCGTATCTCTACTTGTTAAAAAAATAATAACTAGTAGATGTATACCTAGATATAGATATAAACATCACATATACTTTCGTGGTCAATAAATTATACTTTACGAGAACATATCCATTATACAATGTATACAATCAAAGATGAATGTCATGTCGTATTTAATTGTTAATATGTACAGAATGACCCAAACTCAGGCGTAATTTTAAATATCGCCTATTTTGTATCATTCAGGGTTAGAAACGTAATATATAACATTTGTCAAATATAAACTAAACGGGCCGTTATATAATTGAGCAGCGCACTGAAATTGTAAAATTCACTACAAAAATTGTGAAAATTGTGAAATGTCCACAATTGGCTACCCAAATCGTGAGATTTTTTATTTGAAATTGTGTGAAAGATAAGGTCTATGTTAATGTTCCAGAAACGATTCAAGCATAAAAAATAATTCAAGTACAAGTAATGTTGAGTTTAGATCACCATATGGTTTTGAACATTGTAAAATTTCCCATTACATAATATGAAGAAGAAGATATTTACATAAAAAAGATTAATAATAAACTTGTAACAACTTATAACAGAAAGTTATCTGAACTAGAATTTATTGAAAACTTTTTTATCTATGTACAGTAAAAATTTAACTATATTTCATATATACTAGGCCTTTTTTTAGATTTTTTTGAGAAATATACGAGTCCAATCTAACAGAAATATATTAGGAATCTCTCTCTGCATATATGTACTGTGTTTTGCTTAGGATTAATTGACTATTGACATAAGAGTTTCAGGGCCCCTACCAATTGGGGATCCTGGATTGTAGCCCCTTTAGACTGGTTTTTAAATAAATTTTTCATGTTATAACTGACAGTTCCTTAAGTTTACTAGTATTTGGGAAGTTGCACAAACTATGAGTGAATTGCATTACTATCATTCACTAGAAAACTATTATAGATATATAATAGCTACAATATTAATTTCATTATTAGGAGAACACATTCTTATTGTGAAGTTGTAATTATTCAGAACATAGGACTGTGATATTTGAAATACTAATTAAATGTATTAATTAGAAAGATATACATATAAAATCAATTTTATCGTAAAATATTATTGTTGCGCCATCGGGATTCAAACCTGTATTTTTTTCCTAACCGAGGAAGGTGTATTATCCAACTATGCTACAGCGACATTATTTTTAACGATAAATTTTCGAACCTATATGTTACACCTTTTCCAAATTAATACGTTCATCGTTCCAGTAAATGGCTCTTTCAAATAATGTACACAATGTAATGTAATAACACACAGGTTCGAAAATGTATCGTCAAAAATAATGTCGCTGTAGCATAGTTGGATAATGCACCTTCTCCGGTTTGGAATGAGATCCAGGTTCTCGAATCCCGGTGGCGCAACAACAATATTTTTCGATGAAATTGATTTTATACGTATATCTTTCTGATTAATTCAGTTAATTAGTATTTAATATATATTATACTTTTCAGGTGGACATACTGGACACAGCAGGCGACATGCAATTCCCGGCCATGCGACGACTCAGCATCGCCACGGCGCACGCATTCCTACTTGTCTACGCTGCAACATCGGCACCATCTCTCGCCGCAGTGAAGCAGTGCTTCGAGGAGATCCGAGAACAACGGGCCGACTATCAGGTTCATACATCACAGCTGAAAACACTCGCTTTCCTCAACCTAATGCTTTATTTTCTTAATTGAACATCTGTTTTCCCAACTGAAACACAGCTCGACCGTCAAACTCTTTCAGGCTTTTGAGCGGTCGGTAACAAATTACAATGTTCACTCTCCTCGGTAACCGCAGAAGTGTTCTCGCTAAGTGAAAAGTGTTAAAGTATTATTAGTCTCGAGTTTCGTTTTCTTAATTAAAAACACTACACGGCGCTGTGGAACTTTATGAACTTGAAAAGGGTTCTAAGGGAAACTGTGACAGGGCAAATGGAAACAAAATTATTGAAACTTAATTCCATTAGTTTGACCAATGGCTAATCATACTTACATATCAGTCAAATTTATGTCTTTGACTAATGGATTTTTTTTAATTTAACATAAAATGATATTAAATATTTATTTCTTAACAGAAGAAAAATAATACATAACTATTAGTGCGATATCTAGCAGGCATTATTTGTAATGGAGCGACACCTGGCGCCCTCTTTGGGATAGTTATGTCATAAGAACCGATAAAGTCATTGACGGGAAGACATGTTTTTTTAATTCGTGCTTCTGTGACTCGTGCAGAAGGTCAAACATCAGTGGCTGATCCAGGATCTAAGAGCTTCTGCGTGTGTTTTACATGTCGCCTTATCCATATTATATATTACGTTTCCCCATCTATTATCTATGACTTCTTGGACGTCTTGGATGTAATGTCATTTTTGTCAAAGTAGCGAAAATGTCGAACGTATTTTTAATATCTCTAGGTTAAGATTACTTAAATGTTAATTTTTTTATAAATTCCATAATAGTACGTTAATATACTCGTATATTCAATTTTAAATAAAGTGTACATTGTCTTTTTTACGAGTAAGAAAAGGAAACATATTTTAGCGAACGACTAGAAAGTATATTGACATCTGTCATCTTTTCTTATCTATGCTGTCTATGGTAAGGGAGAAATCTTACTTACCGTATACTGAATTACTTTATTAGTCTCAATATCAAAACGCCCATTTTTGGTTATGTTTACTACCTAACATTTATCAAAATCTGCTGAGAAAACCATTCATCCGTTTCAGTCTTTATTTAAATGCATATTATACTGATAAAATAGCATTTTTGTATTTATTATTGTCTATCCGTGATTCTTATGTCATCTAGACGTCATTTTTGTTCGTTTTTACAACTATCTTACAAACGTGGGATAATTTTAATTACATCGATATTTTATTTACGTGTGGTTTGTTTTGGGGAAAACTCTATCATTGAAATATAGATTATTTTGAAACCTTGACCGCACAGCGGTCACCAATGGCCACGTAGCGGCCACTATTGGCCAAATAGCCGTCACAGGCTAGCAGCAAGCGATCGGCTGATTAACTGCTAGTTATAATATATTATTGTACTGTACATTAATTCAAGTAATAATATTTTTTTGTTTGATAGAATTTTATTGGTTTAACTAATTAAGTTTCAGTGTTTTTTTGTTATTTTTGATTATTTTTGAATTGCATTGTATACCTTTTTATTTATTTTTAACAAATTTCATATTTTTTATTTTAAATTAAATTATTGTAAAAGATTCCCCACCTCATTTCGGACCTTCGCTCAATTAGGTTGGCAGGGACCCAATGTAAAGCTTATGTTATTAAGGATTATAAAAATATCACTTATTATGGTTCAACCACACATACGACAACCACGTTTCGTTTGCAATATTGATCTGACGTGACATAAAATTATAGATTTCAGAAGTAAATTTATGTACAGCTAGGAAAAGGTAAGGCTGCAAAATCTTTCGTCAAAGCACAAAAGACTCGATAAGGGTAATCAATAAAAAGGGGTTCCGGTACTTGTCAATTCATGAATCAACAACCCAGTGATTTCCAGTTATAGATACATTAAAACTAAGTACCTACTCGTGAACCGACTTTAGCTAAAACTGCCAGTCGCACGTATGAAACAAGAGCACCGATTATACAAGACTTCACGAACGCGAACAATAAACAGAGACTTACTTAATATCAAAATTTAATAAATACTAATTTAATGTATTAATATTCCGCCGATTCTCTAAATATTTACAGTTCGCAAATGCTTTTAACATTTTTTCAAAAGCTAGATGTTTACTGCCTTAATTATTAGACTCTAAATATATTCGCAAATATCTATACAAAAATATATAGGTGTGCACTAAAAATAAATATAAACTGGGTAGTCAGGACACTACAGCCTTTTAATATTGTTTAAAATAATTTAATGTATTAATTATAAATATTTACATATAAAATCAATTTTGTCGAAAAATATTGTTTTTGCGCTACCGGGATTCGAACCTGGATCTCTATTTCCAATCCGGGGAAGTACACTACCAATTGTTTATAGCGCCAGTATTTTTCATGACAAATTTTCGAACCTATATGTTACACTTTTTCAAATTAATACATCTGTTGTTCCATTATTTTTGAAAGCCATCTACATTATTTTTACGGAATCACAAATACTTTTGAGTAAACCGACTGCAGACGCCAAAATTTAGACACATTAATACAACTTATATTATTAAGGAGAACACATTCTTATTGTGAATTTGTAATTACAACATCGCAATAAGAATGTGTTCTCTTTAATAAAATTTAATAATTCTGATATATCATTAAATTGACAATTATGCCACGCAAAATACTGTTGATAATTGATCCTTATCAAACACCTCATAATGTAATAATATGTAAGTATGATATTTATTTAATCGATCAAAAATAAATCAAATTATTTATATAATCAACGGTTTAAAAGATAGCATGTACAGGTACTTTGTTCACTGTTTTACTACTTAATCAGTCTCTCAATCAATCAGGACATCATTTAAATAATTACCTGGAGCACACCAGTATTACAGTTTTACAATTTTTAAATTGCTAGCAGTAGAAATGGACTAGATGGTTTTCTATTTGAAGCATGTGCCTAACTCGTATATTTCAAAATAAATTGACACTCCGATGTAATATATCAGTTTACTTTAAATTTATTTACACGCGCCATGCATTGAGAGAAGATCATTGAGATAATATATCTAAGTGAGAAAATTAATTAATATTTTCAAAATTTTACGCTGCTTCATGAATATTACTTTATTAAAAATGGTATACTATTCACTTTGTCAGAGTCTCATCAGATACGCAATATGTGCATGGGGCGGCACAGCTCATACTTCAATGGATTCTCTAATTAAGGCTCAGAAATGGGCCATCAGAGTAATAAACAAGAGGAGACCATTTAGACATAACTCTGAAAAACTCTTCAAATCCTTTTAAGTTTTCGATATACGTACAACTCTTTACCAGATCAATCTTAAAACTATTTTTTTTTTAAATTAACTTTACCTCCACGATTCGATTCAAAGGAAACTAGGAGCAAAACCTTAGGATACTTTTCAGTGCCAAAAATGAATACCAAATTCGGTCAACGAACTTTCTTGTTTTGTGCACCGCGGATATTTAACAAATTGCCACTAGACCTTAAAGAGTCTAAAGTGATTAACGATTGCTTGATGTGGATAGAAAGCAAAATGAAACTAATTTGTCATTTGTGCTAACCTAACTACCTACACATTTTTGTCTCCAACTATATTACAGACAAAAATATTTTTATAACTTTTTTTACAATAACATTTTATAACTTCTGATTGTACTTTTTTACATAACTTACTTTACATTATACTTACTTACGTTACTTTATAACGATTGTACTTTAACAATTACAACTTTTAAAAACTTTACCGGTAATTGCTTTAGAACAGACCACGTTAGTAAAGTAATTACCTTTTTTTTCATATGTACTATTTCTGCTACTAAAATAAATTTAAAAAATACTTAGTATAGTTACTATGTAACTAAGAAAATTTAGTAAATGTTCAAACGTTAAAAAATACATTTTTTTAGAAATGTTACATTGCTCTGACATAATATATATGTGTGTGTGTGTTACCTCCTTATAGGAGATAAATCTCGTGTTTAGTAAAAGAGATTGCGTACAATTGTGAACATTATCAAAATTTTCTTTAACCCTGAGGAGCAATAAAGCATAAATTTTATAAACATAAAAAAAATCACAATACTCCGAGCAAAAACTAAATGCAAGAAATAAACATTGAAATAATGCACAAGTATAAAATTTAGGAGAATAAGTATATAAACAAGGGTTTATCTTTATTTTAATTAATGTTATTACTTAATTATTTTAGATATTAATTAATGAAACGAATTAGCAAGTATGTATAGGAAAAATTCCTGTTTCAAAAACTTATTTTATTGTTAAATTTTTGAAATCCGCTAAATTGTTATATCTTGTGAACAATCCAGGTACAGCGACACACGTTTCAATACGACAAAATGAAACTCATACAAAATAATAAATAATGCGATAAATAAACCGAATTAAACTGCCATCGATAGACACCTACACTAGATGATGATCTAGCGGATCTAGCCAACCGTCTAATAGAGTGGCAACACCCAGACAGACAAGACACGCCGTGACATCTTTATTATTTATAAAATGTCACGGTAAGTTTTCATTTTTATTTTCCTCCAATACTCCATGGAAGAGTCAACGTTCGAAGTGGATCTTGAACTCGATTACTCGTTCGTGGGTGCCTTTCGTCTAACAATATCTTCATGCAAATGTGTTGCCTGTTATTTTACCGCGCTTACAATAAATACTAAAAAGGAGATGTTTCCCGCGCGGCGCGCCCTGTCAAAGACTGTCACTAATATTTTTTTCATAGGTACTCAAAAAAAAAAAGGTTTTATTCATTTATTTGAGTATCTGTAAGCGAACGGTGCGAACACATTAAGAATTCCCTTTCAAAAATAATTATATTTCCGCGTTTTTTACGAAAATGTGGGTTTTTATTATCCATTTATATCAGAAGTTATAGACTGGATTTGACTTTTTTTTTTAAACTATTACTTAGATAGAACTTTTACACTATTGTAAAATTAATAAACTGGGTGTTATTTGCCATAATTAAGAAAATACAATCATCATAAGAAAGACCGCGACCATTAAAAAAAATTTCAGGGTGCCTCAAAATTGCCTTAAAATAGAAAGTTCTTACAATTAATAGAGTTATAAACCATTCAATTTGCAGTACACGCGATCAATTTTCAACGTTTTTAAAACACTCTGTGTTAGTGAATACAAATTATATAATATAGTGTTATTAAATATATATAATATAGTGTTCTCAGGCATTTTCGAGTGTATGGACTTGCAACTTTGCGAAAGGTATTAATGCCAAATGGAGTGTAGAGCGAACATTTTGGGCCCCTATCTAACTAGGCAAGACTCCAATGTTCTGCATTGGCTGCATGGCATAGTTACGCCACTGGTTTTAATCAAGCGATAATGCACGCCATTTGTCTGAGTGATTCATCAATACCGAATACATTTATGTGAACAGGTATCTCGCTCTAGCACATGCAAATGTGCATGTTTTCTTGATTAAGTTTTATGTGAGTACGTACGTACTTCCATATTAATAATAATTATTATTATTATTTATTTATTTGATTCTTAGTACAGTGTGTTATATTATAATCAGATAAACATTTCAGAAAAGTAAGATATATATTTGGGTACCCTGCCTGCCACACTAGTAGCATACTGTATTATATTATATTATTGTATTGTATTATATTCCGGTATAGTAGTAAACAAAGTGCAATAATTAATAAACAAGATGTCATTAAATTAGATACATACTTTATAAAACTTAACGTAAATGCATTGTTCAATGTATAAGATATAATATATAGTATATGTAATGAGTAAATCAAGATGCAATTAAATAACATATAATTACAACGTAAACCAAGTAAGTCCAATGTTCAGTGTATGAAATAAAATAATTATACATTATATACATATTTGTATATAATGTACAATTATTTTATTTAATGAATTTCTTTATGTACGAATGTACCTACTTTTTTATTTATATAAACCTACCAAACGCACAATACCATAATTAAACAAGTTAATAAATATGAATTTATATATTAGATAAATGTGTCGGCTTTTAATGTTTAACTAATTATTTTTAATTTTATTTCGTATTAATTTTTTTATTGCGACTATATACTGTGTATGTGAAATAATCTTACGCAAAGAAAAAAAATGCTGAACTTCTGTAAATTGTTGTTGACTTTGAATTGTAGTCGAAATCGGTAATTTTTACGACTGATTTTGAAATAAACTGTACACAACTTGAATTTCTACGAAATAAAAATGTATCTCATTATTTTTATCTCAATTGTTCATATTTTAATATATCACATTATTCTGTCAGACAAATATTTAATTTCGTATTGTTTCTCAAAATATATTCTAACATACACCAATGTGCCGACTGCACGCGCCTGGTGGTCGGTAACCCCACCCCGTCTGCTACGCGGGACACCGGAGTTCGGTTCCCCGTCGGGGTGAATTTATTTAATTGAATTTATGAATATTTTATTCGAACTAGAAAAATACAGTCTACATAGGGGTGCAACGTGTATTGGATTGTCTTATAAGTCTTTGCGGTTTTGTTCAAATATCTATTATAAAATAAAAAAATTTAACAAAAATTTCATTACATTTCATGTATTCTCCAGCGGCGTGCAGTCAGTACTTTGAAATAAGCTGTAATGAACTACAGTATCTGCGAAATAAATCGGAATAAAATACATATCTCATAATATTCCTGTCACAATTATTTTCATATTATGCATACTTTAATATATCATCGTATTCTGTCGGATAAATATGTATTTATTCCTTATGTCCCAAAATATATAATTCCGTACAGCTTATGTCATTGTACTGACTGGACGCGCCTAGTATTCTCCATTATTGTTAAGGACTTTATCTCATCGAAATAGTTATCAAGCCAATTTCTGAAGTCACTGTCGTTGTTGAACATAACGTCACCCATTTGATTGGAGAGCGACCGAAAAGATGATAATCTGACGAAGCGAGGTCGAGGCTGTAGGATGGATGCGGCAGAATTTCCATTTGGAAGCATTGGAGCATTGATTAAAGACAAAAAGAAGTATTTGTCTAAAATGTTTATTTTTCTCAACTTGACAATCTAAAAGTCCAATAAATAAACTAAAAGACCAGAAAGAATAGTATGTCATTTTTTGTCACAAAAAACGAAATATCAGGAAAATAGCATTTCAAATAAAACCGCAAAGGCCCAATAACTCGTTCTTTTTTAATGTCTTTTAGTTATACGATGTTATAACAAAATATTATGATTGCCGTTTCAAAGGTGCGTTCTTTTATATTTAAATAACTGATATAAGTCTAAAAAAAAAAAATATATATATTTTCGTAGAAAGCAATCACTTGGTGGTTTGACATATTATATTAAATAAAATAACAATCACTTTATATGAAACCACAAAATTTATTATACGTCAACTGGTTTCGCTTATCTCACACTTCATCAGGACGTATTTGAAACTGACCAGTTTCAAATACGTCCTGAAAATGGATGAAATATAATAAATTTATTGGTTTCATAGAAAGTGATTGTTATTTTATTAAATACTAAAAAATATGCCCAATAGAGATGTAGGTTATCTCACAAAACTTCTTAGTGCTCACCAATACTCAACATTCCTTCTGTATCATATTTTTATATTTCAGCTTCATAAATAATGCATTTCCGCAGTTTATATATTCATTTCCTTTCTACTAGAAGCAGAAAACTGATCGAATTGTGATTTCCTTTCAGGAAATACCGATAGTCGTAGCCGGGAACAAGCACGACCTGGCCTGCAGCCACAGGGAGGTGCAGATCGAGGATGTCTCCGAGTGGGTGTTCTTCGAACTCCCCAAGTTGAGGTTTGTTGTCCGGCGTTTTATTTTCAATATTCACAACATATATTTCCAACCAATTTTATAAAATAAAAACACACCAATCTGACCATCCGAATGACGTGTTTTGTAAACGATTCTATTCCGATTCTGTTTTGATATATAACACGCTAATCATAATGGTATGTATGCAATTATATATGTTATTTGCTTGTATTACCAATATTATTAATCCAATCGAGTTTTCTGTTCAATAATTGTTACATGTTAAATGAAAATATGTTCACGCCATTGTAGACGATGCATAGAGCGACTAAAATAAATATAGTTTACCCAAAATTCCTATCTTAATATTTTAAATTTAAAACTGCCTTATGAACTCTTATCGTATGTACTTCCATCATTTTATTAATATGTGTGTTCAGTCAGTCATCTTTTAAGACATCTCTAATGCGGGGCTGGCCTGTGAGACTGCTGGGCTGAGTGCAAAGTTTGAGCGCTGGACCTTATTTATAATTTATTTATATTTACATTTAAGAGTGAAAAACAGGCCAAATATTTCCTGAATATTTTCAACTAAAAAAAAACTATTTAAAACATACTTATTTATTTCATAAAAATTTTGATGATAAATGAATGAATGTATGCGATGGATAAATCATCTGTTGAACCAGCTCCGTCGTGAGTGTATTACAAATCGTACCAATGTGTCAGCACAATTTAATAAAGTACTGAGACCGATTAAATTATTAAAACAACAGTTTTTCTTTATTTATCTGTTATGAACGCAGGGATACGCTCTTTACATTCGACTCCACTCGACTCTACGGTTGAGGATAGTGGCGTGACTCAAAAACATAAGCCCCAGTGTAAAATGGAAGGTTTATATGTATTTGGGGGTTAGGACGGTGGTTAAATGAAATAAATGTGATTGGCGTGTGTCGAGGTTTTTATTGTCGGCATGATAAAAACAAAGAAGACAGATAGAAATGAAGAAATGGTGAATGAGTGAGTGAAGATGTAGAAGGTGCGCGTGTCTTATGAGATGAAATGAAGCGAGTTGGCGGTCTCGCTCGGCGAGCGCGAGCCGGCAAGACCGCCGTTGTGAAACGATAAAACTGGAGAGTTGGCGGTGAATGATCGAGCCAGGCTTGTAGCAGCAGCCGGCAGCGCTGTCGCTAGCGTCGATGCCAACTGTGATGGCGGTGGATTTGAATTCCGATCGCTACACGTAAGATATACGATACTGTAAGATATACGAATATTAGAATGTGACATATAAAACATGTACTAATAAAATTAAGCAGTTACAATTAATATTTTTAAAACTAATAGTAGACAACGGAACGAAGTGTTTGTATAAAGATGATTACAGTAATTCATTTACAATATGCAAAATCTTACCAGTTGACAAAAAAGTAACATATGCTGTAAAATAATTAATAAATAATCGACATATAAATACTGTTCCACACCATGGCTATTCACCAGATCGCCGGGTCGATCCGTGAGAGCACCGATCGCGAACAATGTGTTCGGTGAGAGAATGTGTTATGCCAAGAATAATTTAAAAAATCAATAAACACTTGTTAAGCATTTTTTTTTAATTACGAGACCCCCCAGTGACCACCTTAAAATATAAAGTAAAAGAACGTATCATTATCTAATGTATTGTTTCCTTGTTATATTATATTATATTCAGGTATACATACACCCATAAAATATTGTGAACTAAGTCTGTTACACCCTGTAAAAATTGTATATTTTTTCTAAAGATTGATTTTTTCGTCTAATTTCTTTTAACTTGACTATAACATGATTTATAAGCGTGTCCCACCACTCTGAATGGAAATGACTGCATATTATAATGCATTCATTAACATCTTCTCAACTATTTTTTTTATATTTATATTTCAGTTTATAAAAAAAAATGTTGTTTATAAAATCTTAACTATGTAAAATATAATCCTTGCCGCAAAACTGTCATGCAGTTTGGCAAAAAATTTAAATTATAATGTATATATGTAATAAAATTTAAAATTTAAAAAATACTACGCGTTTTTTCTATTAAATAATAACAACAAAAATGGTAGCTTGTCTCCTATAGGATTCACGCATTCATGAAAAAAACAAAAGTGTGTTTTTAGACATCTTTAATCTGTATGCACACGCAACTGAAAAAGGCTGTTATATTCTCCGACTCTCAAGCAGCTCTTGAATCCTTCTCTGCTAATATGAAAGTTTGGCCAGACAATGAGATAATCTGTTCCATCAGAAGATGCCTATTTGATTTGTACAGCAACAATAAACGGGTGTCATTCGTTTGGATCCCTGCACATAAGGGAATTCAGGGAAATGAATGTGCTGATAAACTGGCCAAGAAGGCTACTCTTTCCGGAGTTCTTCCCCATCAATTCCATATCCCGATGTATGACAGACTTAATATTGTAAAAAAACATACGTATTCTATCTGGTCTGCACAATGGATGGATCCAAACAATCACAAGGGTAATCGTCTTAAAATAATCCAAAGATATATTCTCCGCTCCCCTTGGTTCTCTAACAGGAAAGTCTCAAAAAGAACAGTAGCAAATATCTCTAGAATGAGAATTGGGGATTGCCAGGTGGCCTCACATTTGTTCAGAATGAACATAATAGACTCCCCAATATGTGAATATGGTGCCGAGGAGGAAACCCTTGACCATGTCTTTCTTGCCTGTCCATTGCGGATCACAGGTTTTTTTTACAATAATCTTGTCAATGATAATTTTCAACTCCCGGTTAACTTGTGTCATCTTCTTTCCCTCAACTCGCCACATTTAAGCTATAATAGCAAATTTCTTGAATGTCAATGGTATTAACTTGTAATGCAATATTCCCTATTCAATAATATTGTTGTACTGCTTTCTATGAAATAATGTTTGAACTTGTTTAATGGCACAAATCACTCTTGAAGGGTGGATTGCCTATTTGAAAGAAGAAGAAGAAGAAGAACCCGACTTATATTTATATATATGTCGAGAAAGTTTTTGTAACGCACGTGAGAAATTATTTTTAAATTTTATAATTTCATTTCTTACTGTGTTGTATATTTAAAATCGTTAGTTCCCAAGTAAGGCCCCAATCTTTTGGGGTCCTGCCTATCGTGCGCATCAATGCACCGCATTGGTCACTGAAGAGCAAAGAGTCCCACCCTTTTAGACCTGCCACAGCAAATGTCAATTTACTGAGCTCGGCCTTCTGGCAATTTCTGTGGCTGAACTAGAGGCCGACGTCTACTATTCAAGTTGTCTGGGATACACAACTCTCGATGATACAGCGGCGCCATATTAACTCGATCGCATATACGTCAGCCGACACAACGTAAATGCTTCACATTCAGGAATCAAATTTATTTTAATCTACGGTCAGTTCCATACATTTTGTTATTCCAGTAGGTACATCGATTTTGGCTTGCGTCACTTTCAGCCTTTTTTTATCGCACACGGAATTCCAATAACAAATGTAGATAATAAAAGAAAAGAATTTATTTAAAGTTTACGTTTGCCGAATTCAATGAGTTCGAAGATAAACTATTTTAATAATGGTATGCTTTAAATCAAATAACCCTAAAGTAAAGTTTCATTTGTGGAAACAATAACGACAGCGTGCTGGCGAGAATTTATTCTGTGCGTATATATAAATATATACATATACGAGGGCTGTCTGAAAAGTTTCCGACCTAACAAAGAAACGAGACATTTTTTCTTCAAATTAAGTCTATACACATCTCACAGCGATGCTCCCATCCCTTTAACCTGTCCAAATAGTACTTGTAGTCTTTCTCTGTAAAACAGTTATTTACGAAGGTGATGACCTCCTCATTTGACAAAAATCTCTGTCCTCCGAACGCAACTTTTAGTTTGGGAATAAAAAAAAGTCGCTTCGGATTAGATCTGGTGAGTAATTCGTAGATTTTCGCCCGGGCAACCGGTGAGGTGTGAGACGGCGCATTGTCTCGGTGAAACAAATTTTTTTTTCTGCAAATGTGGCAGTTTTTCCGCAATTTCTGCCTCCAGCCTGTCAAGTAAAGATGCATAGTATGCTCCTGTACTGATTTTTTACTTTTCCAAGATAATCGATTAAGACAACTCCATGGCTATTCCAGAAAATAATCGCCATCACTTTCCCGGCCGAAGGAACAGCCTTTGCCTTTTTTGAAGCCAATTCTCCCTTCGCTGTTCCTCCCTTCACTGTTTTTGTTTCTGGAATATAATAGTGTATCCAAGTTTCATCTACAGTAATTAATCAGCGTCTAAACTGCGCCAACAGAGCGTTGGAAATGTTCATTCGAACACGTTTTTTGTCCGGAGTGAGCAAACGCGGCACCCAACGTGCGGCCAACTTTCTCGTGCCTACATCTTAATTTAATATGTGACAAACACGTTCTTTTGACATGTTCATAGCCTCTTCTATCTCTCTAACCTTAATTCAACGGTCGTCCAGCACTATTTGGTGAACTTGAGCGATGTTATCGTCAGTGATTGCACTTTTTGACCGTCCCGAACGTTCATCGTCACTCAAGCACCCCAAAATTTCACCGTGGACCCCGTACACAGCATCTAATTTGTGTAGGCGTATTGCCTTTCAAAAACAAATACTTAATGACAGCTCGATACTCGATTTTTTCCATTTTCACAAAAAAACTCACATCGACTCACTCAAACGATTATCAAACAACAACTGCGAGTCGTAAATGGCTGAAATTTTGGTGAGTACTTATCACAGCATGTGCAAACATGTTCCCTAACTTTTGTTGACGAGTACTGCCATCTTCAGCAATTTGCAAAAGCAGCAGCAGAAATTTTTCAGACAGCACTCGTGTATATATATGATATATAGTATACAAGAGATGGGATATACATATATATTCTAAATAAACGTGCAAAAAACATCGCTAATGACGCACTATCTGCAGTTGCCGAGCTAATAATGCATGTAGGTATATTAAAACAATCAAAATTAATGGAATATATGAAATTGATTCCATATTCGGGTGCGGAGATACCAAAGTCGCATAGCGATCAAAGCGTGCTCTAAGGATACGTGTACACAGGTGAAACTTTTGTCTCAAAACTCGCGCGAACGATAGTACAAAGTTAGCTGTCATTTCTTCGTACATCGTATATTTTTTTGCAAATCTGAAGAACCAACTGTTGCACACCGACCGTTACTGCCAAATCTCCGAGACGCGTGAACAAAGTACCTTCGAGAACGCGAAAACAAAGTCCTTAAACACGCACCCTGAAAGCGTGACCTTTTTTGACAACAAAATAACAATGAAATTAATATTGTAGCTATTGTATATCTATAATAGTTTTTTTTAAATGAATGATAGCAACGCAATTCACATATAGATTGTACTACTTACCAAAAACTAGTAAGCTTAAATAACTGTCAGTTATAATATGAAAAATTTATATAAAAACCAGTCTAAAGGGGCTACAATCTAGGATCTCCAATTGGTAGTGACCCCGAAGCTCTCTAATGTCAATAGAATAGAGTCTAAAGTGTTAAAAAAATTAAATTTTCATGAAAAAAATATATTATTTATCGCTTTGTTTTTAGGGGCCCCAAAAAGTATTAGCATTGTATTATCCGGCCCTGATATGAATTAATATTCTCACTGAAACATGTAAATAATGTGTTTTTTATATCTCGCAGGAGGAATACTTTATTTCTCAGGAAATATATTACAGTTAATCATAATATGTAATATTAGAAACTAATTATGCCCACGAATGAATTATGCCCGCGCCAGTTAGTCACCTCATCCTCGAGGTGTTTTCGTTATTTGTGATTAAATATAAAACCCTCAAAAATGTGTTTTTCCCGAGAAAGTTTGATGGTCGTGTCGTGATATATGATGATCACATTACAGAGCCAAAGTACTGGAATGCTCGGCCAAGAGCGACTACAACGTAAAGGAGATATTCCGCACCTTCCTGACCCTGTCCAAGATCATGCCGAAGCCAGGAGACGACGGCGCCAGCGGATTGAAGAGACGCTCCAGCGCGTATGTCAGCGCAACTAGTAAAGGTACAATATTTGTAAAAGTATAATATTGCTAACGGTCCGATTTACAGAGGTGGGGGGAGGAGGTTTTGTTTAGCGCAGCCCCTAAAGAGAAACGATATATGTGAAATTTAGTCCAGGCAATGGGAAGGTAAGATTTTTGGGCTGCTGGGGTATGAGTCCTAGAGTGCAACTAAACATGTGTGTATTTGCTAATATTTATCAATAGGAAAGTGTTCACATAATTTACATATAAATAAATCTCAAATAAATACCTATATGTAAATAAATAAACTAGTCATGTTAAAACAGTAACATATTTTTGCATAGATAGTTTTGTAAGTAAGATAGTAGTTTTTGTCGTTGATTAATATATTATTAACTCATTTCTAACAGGTAAGAATCGCGCTCCCAGCCCTGCTGACAGCAGGCCTAGCCAATTGGCAACCGCGGGCACCTCTGATGATTCCCGCGCAAAGCCACGCTCTCGCTCCCTCATACGCCGCTCCTCGAGGAAGGCCAAGCAACAGATACGAGATGCGCAGTCCAACGCTGAAGACTGCATCGTACAGTAATGACACGGATGAATATGTACTGAGAGTAATAAAGGGAAAAAATTAAAAATGATAAAATGTTTTGCTGCCGTTAAAAGATGGGCGCGGAATTTAAATTCACAAATTGAAAACATACATGATTACCATGTTGCCATAATGAATTTCAAAAAAAGTGTGATAATCTTTTTTTCACACTGTTAAAAATCATTTGCGCTGTAGGATGGTCACATCGCAGTAAACTCCAATATTTGAAATATAATATGTGAAATCGAACAATCTTATTTTTGCATTACATCTTATATATATGGGCATGATATGATTTGAAATGCAACTTGCACTAAAAGTCCTGTTTGCAGTTTTGTTTGTTTCCAAAAGAGTTTATCAATGATTTGGAATACAATTTAAGATTGTTCTATTTGTAATTGATCGGTTGTCAGTTTGACCAAGATCTGAAGTACCCAGAAATTATTAGTTAACAATTGGCAATTAGTCTGAATCGTGTACGCAGGGCCTGGCTTACCATAAACAGAGCACCCCTGGTTCTGGAGCAACCCAGATTTATGGCAAAATCTCAAATTTTGTTACAGTCCTTTAGGAAGATGACTATTTACTTTAGACTACTTTCTAACTAGATTCTTCAATAACTGAGCAATGTTACTAAGAAATAAAATATTTTAAAATGCTCTCTGCACCTCCGTCGTCAGGAGGGATGCCAACTAATTTGTATCATGAAACTATCATGCATATCAAGTCCATTGATGATACTTATTATTCAAAACTTCAGTCGGTGGTTGGCAAATTTGTCACATTTTTCAAAATAAAACAAGTATGTACCATTCTCTCAGTAAGAAAAGAGTAAAAATGCTAAAACTACAAGTATTATTTTCCCTTCTTCTTTACATATAAAAAAAATATTACTTATTTTCTGATCCCATGACGTAATCTGGGTCTGTAACATTTTTGCCTGGGCCCAAGTGCCGGATTTCGGCCCTACATATTTGAATATGAAATACTGATGAATCGGAAATCAGGATATTACTCAAAATGATGATTGTTAATAATAAGGCCGTCCGGCTTGTAAGATACAGGCCAAAATTGTAATTATTGTTTCAATAAATAAAATAGTCACAATACATAAAGGGATTTCCGATGATACTATTACGGTAGTACAATCCTCCATTCATTTTCAAATCCATATTGATAATTTTCATCACCACATATAATAATTATTATTTCGTAGAAAATAAATGACTAAGTGTTACCCAATTAGACCAAAAAAATCCTCTTTCAATATATTGTAAATAATATATTATATGACATACAAATAGTACGAGTTTATCATCCATAGACACTGACTTGCATGTTTTATTCATTACTGTTGAAGTTTGATAGTCAATTCTCAAGTGTTGCGTCATAGTTATGTGAAAAATAAATGTAATCAAATTTTTTTAAATCATAGATTCACATATACACACAATCAATATGGCCAAGTACACAGTTTTGAAGACTAAAAGTAACAGTAAATTGATTATATTTTCAAAAGATACAAAATGTACAGAATACGTATGTAGAAACTATATTATTTTATAATGTCATATTTTTAGTTTAATACAGAATTAAGATATTGATCATATACACCGAACCATGGCATATTGATTTTTTTACAAAATAGTGCATATTGCGTAATAAATCAACCATTCATCTTAAAAGGACACATCAGATCCAATTAATTTTTGAATGACATTTCCAACTAAAATACTTTCTTCGATATGGTGATAAATCGCAGGTGTACAGATTGCCATGTGTAATTAGATGATCTCATTCAAACAAGTGATTTCCCGAACCTATTTTTCACACAGATTTGGTCAGTTTTAGGGTGAATTTCTGAGCTATTCAAAAATGTACTACAATTTTCAGGGAGACTTTTAGTATCAAACTCCAAGTCTACATCTGTCCTATCAGTGCATATCATCTTCACACATACAATAGGATCTTGATGCAGCGCATCGTTTAATATGCCTTTGATCAGTGTTAGTGAATGGTTTACAAAATTAACTAACCCTAACTTATATATATATAGGAATAAAAAAGTTTAATAAAAAAAGAATAGCCTGTAAAATTCTGGTAAAAACTTTAAAGCCCGTTTTTCAATAAGACTTTGATCTCTGAGTCAGTAAAGGTATGCATATTCTAGATGCGTTATTCTAATCCATAAGCGAAATACATGTGATGATGATTCATGCTAAACTCCGTACCGGATTTTATGCTACACTTGAGTCAGATCGTCGAGAGAAATCATCCGTGGACACAGGCCACGAGCACCATTAAAACTTATCAATCAACTGCGAGGGATGCGTTTTCTGAATTTCTACATAAGACTGCCAAATAAGATCAAAACAATGTCAAAATTTAACTTCACTCAGGGTGCAGATCAATTTTCTTCCAGCATTAAGAAAGAGTTATATCACACCTAACATCCAGTCATGTCTGATATATCTCTTGTGAAATGTAATAAATGTTTGACGTATATAGTAAGTATTTAATGTACCAATCACTCCTTTATCCATTGGCTGAATTAACAATGTTTTCCAGAGGCAGAAATATGATATTTGAACATGCATGCAGTCCAGAAAATAAAAACTGTAATTTTTCTGTAAAATATGTTTTTTACTTATAAAATATTTCTAAAAAGCTATCAAGTAACAAATCTTAAAACAGTGGTTGACAAAAGATTACTGTATTTTAATATTTAAATGTCATGCGCGTGATAACTCACTTATTTATAACCCTATAATCAACAACTATATAAAAAATATCCAACCAAAAGAAAAAACTATTTATCATAAAAAATTTTAAAATCTAATTTTAGTAAATATTATTATTGAGTTGTGCTAGTTTGCGTAAAGCATTATTTAAATGTTACCTAAAATCAAGACAAAAAACAAAAATAATCAATCAAAATGTAGTAATTTCAGTAGTTAAAATAAATAGAGGCACACACAAACAGCTTTAACATTTAAATAATACTTTACACAAACTAGCACTTCTCAATAATATTTATTAAAATTAGATTTTTTAAATTTCATAAAAAATAAACATGGAGTGTTCTATAAACTAAACACAATAAATAACTTAAAATCTATATTGAAGTAAACGGACATTGTGAAATTTTTTTTAAATTTACGTCATAACTCATTTGGAGGCAGGCAGAGAAGAAGCAGGCTGACCAGTATCTTTTTCACAACCTCGCATCTTACACGCTGACAAGAGCTTCCGGTTGGCTCCACCCAACTATTAAAGATATTAACATTATTTGAAAGATCCTCAACCAGCAAATCATCCGCTGGCCAGAATCTATGCAGCATCTACTGATCAGATGGCACACAAAATCACATAAGTTTAGTTTTAAAAACTGTGCACTCAAGAGAACCGACATGTAGAATGCACATTAGGATTTGAATTCTAATGGACTGCGTCCACGGATGTGATTTTCGACTGGAGACAGGGATTATGCTCCAATGAGATTCATTGGAGACAACTCTCGGCTCTCATAGTCCACCGTGTACACACCAAGACTCAGAAATTCTAACACTGCCTCTCATGTCTCGCTTAGCGCTTGTTGAATTTATACGTCAAACATAAAATATTAAATCATTGACCATTAATGTTCCATTCATCTATTGAGTGAATTTGAAGCAGTTAAAACAGAATAAATGTTTGTAATTTAATGCCTTCTGTTTGTCAATCGTTTCAGAATAAATAGTTGTAGGTATTTATGATTCTAGGTTTGTGAACACTCAGATAAATCTGAGATAATCTAAAGTATTGTGTAAATCTAAGATATTGTGTACATTTATTAACATTTTGATTAAACATTAAATGTTAATAAATGTAACGAGATATTGAGATTGATCTCAATTAAATCTCTGAAATTTATCTCACTGCATGTTAACTAAATTTATCAATGTTCCCTCTAACGCGTGCCGGTGTACGCGTGCACATGATTTGGCATCATAGTGCACAAAAAAATATATAGCACGCACACTATTTTAATTGAGGCTTTTTCATGTGCCGCCTTCTATTGAAGGTTGGCGGCGACCATGTTGCAGTATATTAATTTATCCTATATAAGATCACCAACACTTTGGATATTGAAACACTTTCTGAAGTTACACAACCAAGATAATCTCTTTCTATCCAAGTCTCTGCTGCCTTTTATCTCCCCCTACATAATGAGTTATAAAATATCATATTTTTCATTGCAGAGAACATGACAGAGCTTTTGTTGATAGTTGTCATTAGTTCTATTGACTTATTTATGCGTCTTAATACATCTTTATTAGTAATGTTGTCAACCCAAGCCCTGCCTGTAGCCTTATACTGGCACGGTAATGTTTTTCTTATTTTCTCCTGCAGCACACAAATAATAGCATCAGCCCTTAAAATTCCACAAAATATTTTTTTATGCGCACACCGTGATCCGAAATTAGTGGAAACATTGGCCATAATGTTTAAAAAAAAACTACCTAAGAATGTGGTCCAGTAGAATTGTTATTTAAAATTCAGACAGGATAAAAATAAAATCAAGAAGTGACTTTTTAAAATTCCCACTATTTCAATAGTTAGTCTATTGTGGACAAAATTGTGCGTGTACGATAAACTGTGAACAAACTTGAATGTGTAAGATTAATTGCGTACAAACATGAGTATGTTAAAAAGTGTGTTTTATACAAGTTGTACTAAATTTTAAAATATGATAATCTGCTGTACGTTTTGTGTTCTGCGTTGATGTTATAATATTGTCGACCAAATCTACGGCAGTTTAAAAAGACCACAAATACGACTCATAAAATGTCCTTCTTGAAGTTTTAAATTGATGAGCTTGTCATAAAACATTTAAATTTAATTATAAGAACAATGTGATGTAATATTCTACTTCATTAGGGTAGAGTGTTAAAATAACCCTGAAACGCTTATAAATCGCTTTTGGTAAATTGAAAAGAAATCCCCTTAAAACTCTAAACTGACATTTAAGTATGAGGGTAAAAATATATCAATATTTAGAATTTTTGTATCTACTGAGATGAAATAAGAGTGAGACCAGTTGTAATAATATGTAAGGGTTGAATAAGCATAATATATGCGTACATAGCTCAGAGATTAAAGACATGATTCTGCAAAAGACGAATTGATTAAATAGTTTGTACATACATATATAGATTCAGTTTTTTTTTATTCATAGTGATTGTCCTTGACCCGATAAAGTAATTTCACATGATCAGATAACTTTGGTATTAACCATGTGAGTGTTTCCATTTTGTTAAATCAATTATTAAAAATGCATGTTCAAGTGTTGTTAGCGCTTACTTGTTATATTTATTGTGCATATTTGAATGTATCTAGTTTTAAGTAAATGTTTTTTTTCTATGAATAATGTCAAGGACCCATAAATACGTACATTATAAGAACCATTGCTATAATGGTATAGATGTGTAGTTACTTCAGATTCACTTAGTAAACTAATTAAAATACAAACCCGGAAATTATATTTCAACACTATTTAAATAAAATATTAGATATTTTCATTTTCAATATTCACAGAATAACCTAACCTAGGCACATCCTTTATATTCTCAAAATGATTAATCTTCACTCACATAAATTTCTGTTCAGATATATAAGCACTATCTATACTAATATAATATATTGTACACTGCATGCAATTCTTCTATCAACTTAAATCTTACCTTTCAAAAAATAAAAATACGTTACCCGAGAGAGAAAGTAAGAATTAAAAAAGTTGTTAAATTGTGGCCAAATTATTATTAAAATAAGTATTAATTGTATTATAAGTATTGTTGTTCTAATGGTTGTATGAATTTTATACATTTATTAATAATTTATCAATAGTTATTATTCATGTGGTTATAATAATTTTCATATTGTTAATCAAAGAAAGACGCAAAAGTGATAAATGTATCATAAACAGGTGCCCAACTAAATATTATATTTATGGAACGCTTCCCGTAACATTTTAATAACATGTACTCTCAAAGGTAAAATTAAATAAAATAAAAATGTTTGGCCATGTGTTTATTCAATGTCCAATATCACAATTCCTCGCGTAAATATAAATAAGACATAATATTTCATGAGATTTATTACATTGAATAAGTGGTTTTAGAAGACTGCGTCGTGGCGGGAATGTCATCATCCTGGTTGCCCATGCATTTCTTCACATACTGAAAAAGATAAACAATAAAATATATTCACCATAAAAATATGGTTTGTAGCTAACACACCATAATAGTAATCAGTGGCGTGCAATAGGCGCAAAATAAGGTTATGCTGTTACCGACGATGCTAACTAAATATACAGGTAGGTATACTAGGTATCAAAAAAAAAATTTTTTTTTTTAATTTTGAGAATAATTCTATTAATTTAAAGTTAGAATACAATTGTAAATTTACTACTTTAAAAAGGGCAAGTTCTTTTATTGCTCGGTACCGTAAATCTGCTTTTGATTTGGCTTAAAATATTTTCTACGATTTCTACTTCGGACGACGGATTTAAAATGTTTCATTAACAGTGTTGAAAAACATTTATTTAAATAACTAGCTTTACAAATTAGCATAGCCGAAACTCAATACAGAAATAATTGTATTTTGACATTTAATTTAATATTGGTAATAATATCCCGAAAAATGCAAATTTGCTCGCTTGACAGATGATAAATTATAACTTACAAATTTTATCTATGCAAACACTGAAATATGGAATCATAGGTGCCACATGGCCACTAAGAATACAAAACGTTTAGTCTGTCAAATAAAAACAAATATGTAGAAATGTCATTCTACGCAGTTTTTAGTAAGGATTATTCCTTTTCGAAAACAGCAGCCTTAAACACAAATTGTTTGAAAAGTGCAGAAAATCCGCAGACATCAAGATGCTGACCTATGTATATTAAGTAAAAAAATATTTAGTTCAGTACAATTATTATAAGGATTGAAAAAAACAAGTTAGGTTCATTCAAGACCAAGTGCTAGCAAATTACAGAGCAGAATGCACATGAAGTTGTTATAAATTGTTTGCAAATAACACACGGCTAGACAAAAGTCGTGAGTTACATCAATGACAAGGTTAAGCTAATCCGGGTAATAATGGCTAGAATTTTATAGGGTCTTTTCATAATACAGTAAAACTGCGATATAACGAAACCCGATATAGCGAAAAATGACGTATATCGAAAAAAAAATCGAAATTTAGTCTCTAAAACCAATTTTTCATACTAAAATGCATTTATATAACGAAATCCCGTTAACATTTATAACAAAATCATTTTTGTCCCGTACGAAAAAATGCCAATACATTTACGTAAATTTATAACGAAATAAAAAAATGTTAAAATATGAACATATTATTTCGCACTTACAAAGCCGCGCCGCTGCATCTGCCGTATGAGAACGGTTTAATGGCCTTTTCGGCGGTGCGCGGCGGTCTGCCGACAAGGTAGTAAAACAATTCAAACTTCTTGGGTTCATAGTATCATATTTTGGAGTGGTTGCCGCCGTTACCGGTAAATACCTTCGTAATTTATATACGACTCATTTTATAAAAATGCCGCGATTCAACTGTCAAATTTTTATTTTTGAATTATTTTTTTATGTTTCATGCCCAAAACTATGTTTGAAGCGGCTCTACATTTAAACACAATTAAAATATTGTTTTGTGTTTGCAATATTCTGGAATTTACAAAAATATCTTTCAATTGGTGTTGAATAGGTTCTGTTCTTAATTTAATTCCTTTGATTATCCATTTGCTAATCTGTTTTAATAACAAAACTACTAAAAATATGTAGGTATTCAGTTCCCTATGGCCTTCTTCCTCCTTTGTTTGCAGAATTTGCGATCTTTTTTGAAGCCGCGCAACATTTTTTTGCGACGGCGCGTAACATATAGTAGGATTTTATTTATTTATTTCGTTATATGTGGGAATTCATTATTACGAATTTTTATTTTTTGGGCCCTTGGATTTCGTTATATCGCGGTTTTATTGTATAAAGATTATTTTATTTCCCAGAATTTTTAGTAATGCACAGCTTTTTTGCTTGTATGCAGTGCACGCCCCTGATTGAAACCCAACCATTTAGTATTTAAAGTTCAAAATAAAGTTGCCATTGAATAAATCTTATAATAATGGAAAATAATATAGGTATTTGTAAAAGGTACCCACTCTTAATTCATGTGGAGATAGTTGATGAAGTTTCAATATACATATTATTTTATCTATAGGAAGTTATTGATCCAATTTACAAATGTAAAAACATCAACACCGACCTTACCCATCAAAAAACTAAAAATTAATTCTGAAATCTCATTGACACATACACATACCATCAATTTATCAACTTTTTATAACTACATCTATTTATTTTATTTACCTGAGGATTAACTTGGATCTGTTGATCCATCTCTAAAATATACTGATGAAGTCTTGTGCAGTTGGCCATTTGTTTTTCCAGGAGGCACAGAGTCTCGGGTGAAGCGTACACCTCGGGACTGTCGAGAAAGACGACCATTCCATCTTTCTGATTAATCACAGCATAAATTTCACCGTCCTCTATCTGTAAATTACAATAATTTTTATAGTACATACTTGGCCAAACACAGTATAACAAATTTAGTCCAAAAAAGTTTATCCACACAGGGACACGGGTGGACATCTTATAAAAACATATGCCAGAAATGTTTAACTTATATTGTGCAATATTATAGACACAGGCATTTTGACGGGTTTGGTAATTTAATAAATAACCCTATTGAATTAGTCCCATTTATGAAATTATTACTTTTGAAACAATCATAGTGTAACAATTTGTGTGAAGCTATGAAGAAAGAATGACATTGGTGTAAAGGATTTTTTTGGTTAAATGTTACCAAAAGCTTTTATTTGTGGTTCAAAAAATGGAGGCAAAAACAATGCCCAGAGATCAGTTTGTGGAAATACTTTGATTTATACGGTTTGGCAAAAAATCACAACAATCTGAAAGATTGCATATGGATAAATTCGCTCTAGTGTCTGAAACCTGGAATAGATTTATAAAAAACTTTGTCTTGTTATAAGCCGCACGAAAATATTTATATTGATGAACAATTATTCCCAACAAAAGCTAGATGCTGATTCACCTAATATATGCTGAATAAACTATATAATTTGATTTAAAATTTTGACTGGCGATCGATTTGAAATCAGAATATGTTTTAAATAGTTTTCCTCATTTGGGAAAAGATGAAACCCGATCCTCGACACCTTCAGGTGAACACGTAGTTTTAAAATTAGCCCAACCGTATTTACGGGAAGGGAGGAACATAACTGATAATTTTTTTATAAGTATTCCACTTGCCAAAAAGTTATCATTGGAAAAAACAACATTGGTTGGAATGATTTGATCCAACAAAAGAGGAGCATCCAAAAAATAGTAAAAGAAAAAAAACATAAACAACTATATAAATCTGGTAACTATACTAACCGTTTATCAAAGTAAGCCAAAAATAAAAGTCCTTCTTCTGAGCACAAAGCATACATTCATAAAATTATAAAACAACAATAAATGTTTACCAGAAACAATTGCATACTACAACAAGACCAACTGACTTGAAAATACTCTGTTAAATCAATATGTGTTAAATGACCCCTTCAAGTTTTCTTCAACATCTTGGATTTGGCAGCAATAAATGCATGAATAAAGAATGCACTGGACTCAATGTATAAAGAAAGAACTTCTTATTTCAATTGGCCAAGTATCTAGCCAAGGAAGATAATAAACCGCATCAGACACCATCTGTTTCTCATCAGTCACGGAACACTACTTTCAAACTACTTACTTGACCATTTGGATAAATGGAGCTTATTTTGAAAACCGACAAAAAATTTATATCAAAGATAAAATTGGCGGAAAAAATAGAATCCCAAATACCTTTCTGGATTCGAACTTGAAAAATCATGGTAAAATAATAAGCTTCAACCAACAAGACCAGCAAAATATGAAGATTTAAAAGTTTTTAATTATTTTTCACTTTAAATGTTCCAATTCGGATGGAAAAGGTGAGTTTGACCACCAATCAAATTAAAGTGCGTGATTTTGTTGCCATGAGTTACGAATTAACGGAGTTTTACTGTATCTACCAAATTAAAATTGTAAATAATTTTAAAAGTTGGTAACTTTGTCATATAGTGTGGATATTATCAGATGTCAGATAGTGTGGATGTAATTACTTGCAAATGATTTCAGTAAGTAATTTTACAACAACTGATATAATGAATGATATATTAATACAAAGTAATATTATATTATTCTATAAAATACCATATTCTTTATGTAGCTTTCTGCCTGAGCTGGTCCAGCAAGCTGCACTCTGCTCGCCACGTCTGATAAGGAAAGTGTCAAAAATGTCTTTGTTAAACGTTGAATATCCTTTTTGTACATAGATGATAAAACCTGTAACAGAGATCATAACATAATAACTAAAATGAAACATTCTGTCAACAAGACAAATTATATTTTTATGTGCTACAGAAATAGATTAAAAGATTTGACATTTCCAGTTCAATAGACATAAATTGAGCATCAAGTAATGTCTGTTGAAACCGCTGTGAAAACAGCAGAAAATTCCATTAATATATAATATTGTGTCTCAATTAAGGCTGTACTTTCATTTTTCCAGTTTGAAATTTGAAAAACTCTACGTAAATTACATACTTTTTAAAGATGAGGCTAATATAGTTAAAGTACTTGTAATTTCACCCAAATACTAAAGGATATTATTTGTTACGTAAATCTTGCCAGAGAAGAAAGTTCTGATAGAAAGAGATACTATGCTACCAATCGAAAACTTTAAACGTCAACTCATAGTCAACCATTAGATTCGCAATGTTATATATTGTTTATACTTTAAATTAATGTTAATTCGCAATGTTATATTTTTACCTGGTTTACAAGACCCATGTTGTGGTCACGCTGAAATGTATCCCTATGTTTTTGAATAACATGCTGTATAGGGGTGTCGCTATGTGGGCCTGCTAGTTCGTGATATGCACATGACAGCGGCTTCAAAAACCTCCCAACAACTTGTGAAGTATATTTTGGAATGGGTTGTATCTATAATAAAAATAAAAGTATTGAAATTTTATTAGATGAACAAAAATAATATTTACTGACATCGTTTTTAATATTCAGTTTAAAAATAATAAAATGTACATAATATGACTTATTGTAATGAATAAAATAAAATAATTATTAACAATATTTGAATATGTTCAAGAACACACAATTACTGGATTTTACCTACAAAGGCATTATTATCATTATTTCTAATAAAAAATAAATTTTTATTAGTGACATCTATGCTGTTTTAGGTAAATGAATATCAAATTTCAGACCATAGATGGCGACAGCGAAGTTATACTTAAATACTCAAAGTGATTCTACATGGTTACATATATACAACTCCCAAAAATGTGATAAATGTGAAGATTGATTAATGGGTGGAATGGTGAACATCACATTGTGTAAAGTAATCACTTAAACCAGCCGAAGATAGGTCGTAAGCCCTGTAATTACCCATACTTCCATATTTTCCCATTTAATATAATATAAATAGCTTCGTCTCTATGAGCTATCTATAATTTATAAAATAATTATTCATTATGGGCACAGAGAGATAAAATTTGCGAGTGCTTAGTTTATCTATCTACATAAATATACAACAATACAAAAAATTATTTGCAAAACTAAAAGCATTCACACATCAATTAATGTTAAGTTTTAAATAAAAATAGTTTTTCGCATATACAGTAGGTAATATGCATTAGAACTTTTTTAATGCATTTTCTCTAATTCCTCAGTACAAAATATTATTACGGAAAGCTTCTTCTGAATTAGGAATGACGGCAATGGTAATCGAAGCACGTTATTGTAAATATCAATTTAATTAAAATCATAATACCTTCCCATGCAAGATGAGAGACACTAATATATATTTCTTATAAGCCTCGAGCATGATGTGTGACACTGCGACGGCGGGAGTGGTGATGGCTACTTCGAAAAAATATAAAGCACGGTCATAGTTCTTAATGGTAGCGTACATCATGCCACCATAATAATAATACAACAGAAAATGTTTCGAGTCATATTGTCCTCCTAGCTGAAATAGAAGTAAATATTCAAAGATTTTAAATAAACTTACATAATATGAATTAATTATAGCTATATATATAAACCTTCTAAATTTTCAATCACACTTTAACGGAAATATATTTATTTATGAGCATTAAAAGAATTTTTGAAGCAAATAATGATCATAGAAATTGCAAAATGCAACTTGTTATGACTTGCATCTTGTGAATTTATTAGGCAGCAAAATGACAAAAATTGTTTATGTTGTTTGGTTGATGAATAATTTTATAAAGTAAAGACAAAAAAGAAATACAGTAATTTTAAAAATCAATAAGTGAAAAAAGGGGGATGCTTGGCAATGACAATTAACAACACTAATTCTTTGTTTTGTTTTCTCCAGCAAAGGCAGCATCAACAAAGGAAGCTTTGCCTTTCAGAATTATCTCAAAATGTGAAATGTTTAACATCTTACATTCAGTGATGACTACTTTTTATTTACTTTATTATTTTCAAAATGTCTAACTGTAACCTTACATTATTATAATATTATCGGTAGGCATTAAAAACAGTGAATGTACATTATTATACTACATATTTAAAAAGATACTTAAGTCAATATCGTTAAATTAATTTAAATTTAATTTAAATTTAATAAATTTAAAAAAAAAGGAAACAATGAATATGAAGAGTATATTACCTCAGAACTTATCCCAGTGATATCGGTGTCCAGAAATTCTAATGCCGGCTTCATGCACTTTGATAAAAGGCATAACTGAAACAAGTCAGCGTGTACTGACGTAAGTTGAGAATCAAACAGTTGTATTTTTCTTATCGCTCGCTTTAAAAGTTCGATCCCTCTGATTGGCTGTTTGGTTTCAACTAAATGATTGGTGAATAAATGACAAAGCTCGGCATCTGAAAAATTAAATTAAAATTTAAACACCAACAACGTGTCACCGTACCTCACACCCCCGTTGGCGGGATACGCGTTGCAACAGTCAGTGTAGCTTTTGACTCTGTTTCGGGAGGACGTGTTTTGTGTCAAGTTTTTTCAACAGTTTTGTGAAATTCATTGTGTACATACCTACTTAAACTTTCTTATCTAAATTTATAGGTTTTGCGAAAAATTGATGTCTTTGAGTGAATATGTCTAAACTACACGTTCAATACAAGTCATTGACCATAACCGAGAAAGCAAGAAAAATAAATCGGAGATAGCAGAAGACTGTGCGGAAAAATAAATAAAAAATTATTAAATCCGTTAGTCGTGGTAATGAAAGAAAAAGAACCAGGAGGCGGATAATCCTGATTTGGATTAATGTGTTTTAAAATGGTTCACTCTGGCTCGTAACAAGCATACTCTATTACGTGGACTCTTAATATGAGGCAAAACTGAAGAATTTGCATCTAATTTAAAAATTAGCAATTTTAAGGCCAGCACACAGATTTAAGGAAAAAAATGGCATCACTTTTAAAACCATTTCTGGAGAAAATGTGTTGGTTGATGTAGAAGCTGCCAAAAAGTGGAAAGAAGATTTTATATATGAATTAAATATATCAATTAGACAATATTAATATACATATAAAATCAATTTTATCGAAATATATCAGGTTCATTTTTTGATGAAATTGATTGATGTATATCTTTCTAATTAATATATTTAATTCATGTTTAAAATATCACAGACCTATGTTCTGAATAATTACAACTTCACAATAAGAATGTGTTCTCCTAATAATGAAAGAAGATTTGAAAATTATGATTCGTGGTAGAGATCCCAAGGACATCTTCACAGCCGATGAAACAGGGTTATTTTATCGATGTACTCCAGACAAAACCCTGGAGTTCAAAGGCGAGACCTGTAGTGGTGGAAAGAACGTATAACTTTTTTAATTGGATCAAACAGAGAAGTTGCCACATTTGATTATCGGGAAATCGGCCAATCCACACTATTTTAAAAATGTGAAAACAAAGCCAGTCGAATATGTTGCAAATAAAAAAGCGTGTATGACTACTGTAATTTTTAGAGGGTAGCTGTTAAAACTCGACAAAAAGTTTCACCAGCAAAAATGAAAAGATTTCATGTTTATGGACAACCGCACAGCATACAACAATCTCCTGAAATTAGAAGCAATTGAAGTTATTTGCTTCCCTCCAAATATGTTATCAATTATTCAGCCGATGGATCAAGGGATAATAAAAAATTCAAACATTTTTATTGGCATCTTATAATGCAGAATATTATCCTCGATTCTTAAGCGGTAAAACTAGATAATTTTCAAGCACCGCGGATGTGTTACACTGCATGGCAACAAAGAAACAACTTTGTCAAACTGCTTTCGCCAAGCAGGGTTTTTTATGGATGAATCCGAGATGGATGCAACAGAGGATGTATCACCTGTGGTTGATATTTGAGGGGATGTCCACACTGACATTCCTTTTGAAGATTTTATAAATGTCGACTCCAACGTAGCAGTGTGTGGAGAATTAACTGACAATGACATAAGACAGTGAATCATCAAATAAAGAAGCAGAGATTTCCGAAATTAAAGAGTTTCCGAATTCCAGTGAAGCTTTAATTCACATCAATGAAGTGAGGCAATTTATTGAGGAACAAAATGATGGGGATGAAGATTTGTTCCAGTCCTTAAATACGTTGGAAGGGTAATTAAATTAAGAACAGAACCTATTCAACACTAATTGGAAGATATTTTTGTAAATTCCAGAATATTGCAAACACAAAACAATATTTTAATTGTGTTTAAATGTAGAGCCGCTTCAAACATAGTTTTGGGCATGAAACATAAAAAATAATTCAAAAATAAAAATTTGACAGTTGAATCGCGGCATTTTTATAAAATGAGTCGTATATAAATTACGAAGGTACTTACCGGTAACGGCGGCAACCACTTCAAAATATGATACTATGAACCCAAGAAGAAGTTTGAATTGTTTTACTACCTTGTCGGCAGACCGCCGCGCACCGCCGAAAAGGCCATAAAACCGTTCGCATACGGCAGATGCAGCGGCGCGGCTTTGTAAGTGCGAAATAATATTTTCATCTTTTAACATTTTATTTCGTTATAAATTTACGTAAATGTATTGGCATTTTTTCGTACGGGACAAAAATGATTTTGTTATAAATATTAACGGGATTTCGTTATATAAATGCTATATATATTAAAAGCTATAAAAGCCCAAATGTCCGTAATCTTTAAACCAATCTTTAGTGCAAAACAGCCAAAAATATCTTTCTATTTTCAACGCATTTAAAATTATATTGTTCAAAAAATTAATCTAAGTTTGAAACATGAATTGTTTATTTTTAATTTATATTTTTATTTATATGCACTGCGCCATATAACTTTATGATGTTTTAACAATCTCATACTTGTGCAATTTTTAATAAATATTTAGTACTTGTGTTTTCTTAACTCTAATTACACTCTAGGTCCAAACCTGAGAATAAAACTGCTACAACAGTATATGTATTGAATTACCTAATTGCATCTCCCGACTAACTGTTTACATATATATTTTTTGTACATTGATAATTGCACTTTGCTTACTGTTATACCGTAGGAACACTGTCTGCTATAATACAGTAAATTACTAGTGTAGCAGGCAGGGTACCCAACAATATGTCTTACTTTCTTACTGATACGTTGTATTTACTTTGCCCAATTTTATATGCATACCCTCGGTACATTTGTATATTTGAAATATTACGCAACACTCATAGTAATTAACTAGGTGAAAATGTATTTTTAATGAATATTAATTTGGAAGAGTAATACGTCAGACCGTTAGACATTATTTATCAATGTAAGTAGTACATAATACATGTAAAATGTGAACTTAATAAATGTACTATTATTATTATTATATATTTTTCTTAATTTGATTTTTTGGATAATTTGTAATTTTCTGGTGGTCCCTTGAGGTTTGAGATATCCATGTTTTACTGTATTTTCAATAGAACAAAAAATATATATTACAATCAAATTAATTGAGTCAGGCAAAATGGAACTATCATTTACATGATCCCATCATTTATTTATTTGTAATTTATTAATGTTATTTAAATAATTTTTTGAATATGCTATTTTAAACTATTTTTTAATTTAAGCCCAGGAAAGTTTCATGTGATACCGTACCTGCGCTCAAGACAAATTGTTCCAAAAATATAATAATTCAAAGGATTTTAAAAAAATTACAAAATAAATGTTTGTAAAGGGAATTCTTCTTACACTAGGCAATTCGTTTCTTGAATAAATAAAATAATTAAGAAATTATTTTACTTATAAAGAAAATGTATTTTTTAATATTGAAGTATTTAGCAATATTTGAATATGTCCAACACACAATTACTGGATTTTCACCTACAAAGGCACAGTTATTAAATAAATAATGGATAACTCATAGAGACAAAGTTATTTTTATTATATTTATTGGATAATATACGGAAGTGAGTCCACATATTAACATATATACAAATTTTTTAAATTTGATAGATATGGAGATTGATTAATGGGTGAGAATGATGAACATTATATTTATAAAAAGTGTTCACTTAAGCCAGCCGAAGACAGGTTGTAAGCCTTATAATTACCCATACTTCCATATATTTCCCATTAAATATAATAAAAAATAGCTTCATCTCTATGAGATATCTATTATTTGTTTAGTTGAAGTATTTACTTAAGTTTTTTTTAACTGCGTAGTTTACAAGTATAACATAAAGCAAGGCGATGACAAAATGTTTAATAAGTTGACAGCACATTGAGAGATTATTCAGCACACTGGAGAGATCAAAGCGTCAATAAGCTGAATGAGCTAATACTCGTAAACTAATATTCTATGAATGAATTAATTAATTCTCAATATTAGAAAAACAATTACAATTTGACAAACAAAATTAATTACATCCGCACAGCAGGAGCAGAAGAACGGGGGCATAGAAATAAGATAAGTGAAATACGGCTGTGCTGCATACCGCAGAATAAGGTTTGCGTTATTATATGTCACATTAAATGTACGCTTACAACATATCGATTATTCAATTTATATTTGTTAACCACAATTTATAGTGATGAACAATTTTTAGCTTACATGCAGTGTTGACCCCTGATTTAATTAAATTTTATTAAAATCTAGAGACTCACACATTTCCGGAGAAAACCTCACTTGTTCTCCATTGCAGCCCGTGATAAACTCATGAACTTGCTCAAACATTGTGCTGTTATCAACTCCAGGTGATGACTGAAAACAGATTTAAAAACATAGGATTTAGTCAGATATGTGAACGCAACATAAGAAGAATTGGCAATGTCAAAATTATAGTAAATGATAAACATTTTATATAACCTGTGGTTAGTTTTATAAGTGTTATAGAAAAAAAATTAAAAAGTGTTTCAGCAACAGTGCAAGAAAATTTATAAATATATTTTGTTTATATTTATATACATGTGTGAACTTTTATTTATTTATATTTTCCTTGGTTTTCTTTTCATAACATAAATAATATTTCGTAACTTTAATGTATCATATAATATGTATTATCTTTATGGCGAATCGGGTCTTAAGTAAAACCCGATCACGCTGTAATAAACACATTATTATTATTAATACAGGTCAATGAATTAACTGGTTGATTGCCCAAGGATGTAAATATGTAAACAAAAAAATATGTTCCCTGAGGCTGCTACCCACTCCAAAATTTTACTTATTTTGATAATTTAAGTTTTTGGGGCAATATAAAAAGTTTGTACCGGGTAGGCAAGTGGTCAGTGGCGTAACTACGAAAATGCAATTAGTTGGGGCCTGTTAGATAGGGGACCAAAAGAATTTGGTATCAATAATTTTGCGAGTAACACTACTTTTCCTAGCGCTATATGGACTAATATTTTTTTAAAACCATCACAGCATAAATGGAAATATAATTTTTAAAATAATTTCTCATGCTTATTACAAAAATAAGTGAAAATATTATCAATGTATACAAGTCCCCTTAATATGTTGGGTTAAGGAACAAATCATCCCCGTAACGTTAAAATCGCCTTAAAGTGAAGCAAGTACTTCTTAAATTGCAGGCGCATATAAATGCATAAAAACACTTGTGTTTTTGAAAGCGTGAATGTTATATGAGGTAAGAGACTAATTTTATTTTCACTATTTAATGGAAAAACCATGCAGTACTAGTATTTGTATATCTTATATATAATACTTATTTGGCGGGCCCTTTATTTCCATTCTGCATTGGGGCCTAATTTTTGAAGCTACGCCACTGCATGTGGTTATTACATAATTAATATAGAAAGAAAAACAATTCACCTGAGGCAGAGAAAATTTAGCACACAGTACGGCCAGAACTCCTAGAGAATGTTGTTGAAGATCTAAAGTTTCCAAAACCGTGCTCAAGTGAAGACTGTTTCTCTGCAGTAATTCTTGAGACTTACTTATCAATTCACACAACTCGCCAAAGTTTCCTAAAATCATTAAATAAAATTGTAATAATGACTCAGTTTTTAATGCTGTACCTGGCCAGTATTATACTTTTAAGTCTTGGCATCAGTCTCCAAATTAAGGATAGCTTGGAGCTTTTTCAGTATATTAAAGGAATCAAGTAAAAAAAAAACGTATCAGCGTGAAATATAAAGGATTATCGTTTATAATAAAAGGAAAATATACAGGATTAAGAACAATAACAGTGCTATTTTAGGTTAAGGCACTTGCGTATAATTCGAGACTAATAATAAGAACTATAATTTCATATAACTATACTATCATACAGAAATAAATTATCCAAAATATATGCAATAACTACGTCACAATCGAGTACATTGTAAATTTAAAATGGTTAAATAAAAATACAAAATATCAACCTGAAGACGACAGTGTCCGAACATTGTTTACAAACTGCTCCAGCGCGGACGCCATGATGCAATTTACAATTGTTACAAAATATTACTAAAATACAAAACAGACTCCAATCAGATATCAATCAAATAAAATACCGTATATCTTGTAAAATACTGATCGACCGATCAACAAAATATGACAAAATACGAGACAGTAAAAACATAGAAAATAGTAAAAGTAAGATAAATTATACTCTTGTCTATGGTCAAATTTTAAGAATAAATTGTTATAAAAAAACTACAAAAAAGAGACTACACGAGTTGTGGTTTATTCTAAACAAGGTAATTATTTGTCTAACTCCGTGTAATAATTAGTAATACACCCATTGAATTAAACAATACACCTTTTGTATTGCATAATCCTTCATAGACCGCAATGAGATTTTGGGGGTTAGGACGGTGGTTAAATGAAATACAAATGTGTGATTGGCGCGTGTGTTGAGGTTTATTGTGATAAATGATAAACAATGAAGACAGATAGAAATGAATACAGTGAATGAAGATGTAAGAAATTATGAAATGAAATGAATTGGTGGTCTTGCTCGGCTAAGGCGAGCCGGCAAGACCACCATCGTGAAACGCTGAAACTGGAGAGACTGTCTGGCGGTGAATTGAGCCAGATTTGTGGCAGCAGCCGGCAGCGCTGTCGCTAGCGTCGATGCCGACTGAGATGGCGGTAGATTTGAATTATGGTCGCTACAGGACTCCCCCTCCAGCGACCAAGTCATAGGTCGAAGGTCGCGATACGTCTGTGTGGTCGTGATGGGTTTCGCTGCTACAGAATGGACGGTGGGACAATTGTACTGGCGTGGGCTTCACCAGTTTTGATGAAATGACGGCTGCATTTCTTGAAGTTGATGACCAGGGCCAGGCGGAGCCCCCTGGATTCTGCCCCCTGGACTGACCCCCGAGCGAGAAGTACGCCCTCGCCACGATAACTTTAAAAGACATTTTGAAAGTTAGTTGAAAACAAGGTCCGAGAGGGAGAAGTTAGTTAAAAACGAGATCCGGGAGGAGGTAGTTGAAGCCGAGGTCCAGAAGGACTAGTTAGAACCGAGGTCCGGAAGGACCAGTTGAAAACAAAATCCGGAGGAGTGAGTTGAAAACGAAATCCGGAGGAAGCAGTTGAACGAGGCAGTTGAATACAAGAATCAAAGTTGAAAGCGCACAATTGAAAGAACAGACAGTCAACACCAGGAATCCGACCGAACACGACAGGGAACCGGAAGATAGACAGCCACGGTCCACCGCAGTATATCCAGGAACAGCCGCTCAGCCCGCTGTCCAGCAGATCAGTCAACAAATAGTCGCCCACGCCGGGTGCTAACGGCATCACTTCGCCGACCCGAGACCAGGTCTTCGGAAGAAGACCCGGAAGAACATTGCGAGATAATCTGAGGTAAAATTAGTTATAGAATAAGTTAGTTATAAATATTTCCACCTGCCCACTGAGTTTAATCTGTGATTAATAAATGTCTAATTTGTGCATCTTCCGTGTGTTCATACTCACCTGTATTCTTCCTATAACCATAGTACTAATGGAGGCGTGATATCTAACGGATGGGTCGGAAGCAAACATTTTATTAGAGTGCGGGGTATCGTTCTGATGCGCGATCAGGAGTATGATACATGTTCTATTAATCACCGATTAATCGAATTATAACTCTTAAAGAATCCCAACTCAAATCACATGGCACCCACCCAACGTCGTGGCATTCTTATATCACATAGCGCCCAACGTCCTGTCTACTTATATCAACCATTTCACACTCATCCTTTGGCCGAACACTGTATAAATTTTTATTTTATTATATGTAATTTTTTTTAATTGAGGAATATTAAAGCAAAATCCCTATATCCTAGCAGAATGCAGAAGTTTCTGTCAGTTATCACAATTGTAAAATTAAATACATTATTTTATGAATAACATCATTAAAAAATATCCTTCTTCTTAAGTAAATACCTCTTTTTGATTATACAATAATCTTTATTTTGACGTTTGGCAATTCAAATCAAAAACGTCACTTGTCCTGTTATGGTTAATTTTGTACCTGACTTTCCTTTTGGTATTTATCATAAAAACTTATAATAATAACAAATTATGATTTGATATCGTTTTGTGTTTATGGAATGTGAGTCAAAGTTGGTCATTTCTTTGAAATGTCAATAAAATACTTACAAGTGTGTGAAGACGAAGATGAGGAACCCATCGAGTTACCGACTGAGGAAGACGGCTCAATTTTACTGAGCACTGTCTCCGCTCAGTTCTTCGGTTGCTGCGGTCTTAAATATCGCCACCCGTCGTCTCAAACTTTTCGGGGGCTCCGTTTGGCCGATGATCGCCTGTATCCCCCGTCTGACGGGGGCTGGGGGAACCATCAGTATATTTGTGTTTTTCCGAAAAAACCCAAACTCGAAAACATTATCACGGAAAGAAAACGAGAGAACAAGTTGAGGTGTTCGGATTTGATTGTTTTAGGATTACCATGGAAGACAACTGAAGACGCTATAAGAGAATATTTTCAAACATTTGGGGAACTCTTATTAGTACAAATAAAGAGAGACACTAAAACAGGTTCATCGAAAGGCTTTGGATTTATAAAATTTTACAATTATGAGGCGCAAATAAAAGTCTTAGGGCAGAGACACTTGATAGATGGGAGATGGTGTGATGTCAGAATCCCTAACTCTAAAGAAGGACTTGTACCCAAGGTTCCTAGTAAAGTTTTTGTGGGGCGCTGTACCGAGAACATTACAGCTGACGATCTTAGGGAATACTTCGGAAAGTTCGGCCAAGTTACGGACGTCTTCATACCTAAACCTTTTAGAGCATTTAGCTTTGTTACCTTTTTGGATCCGGAAGTGGCCCAAAGTTTGTGTGGAGAAGACCATATTATCAAGGGTGTTTCTGTCAATATTTCAAATGCATCCCCTAAACAGGATCAAAATAAATATCATCAGATAAGACCTAACAAATCTCACAATAGCGAGATGATGCCGAGGCATTCGAGGAATTACCAGAACAACTCTTCTGTCTCCGCCAACTACCAGTGGGCTGGGCGCAATATAGAAGTAATCAACATGAGAAACGTAGGAGGGGGAATGAACAGCCAGCCGCCCTCTAACAACGGAAATAATCAAGCAGGAAACGTGAACCTTCCCATTAACATCCCCGTCAACCAGGCGCTGGTGGCTGCAGCACTCAATCAGGCAGGATGGGGGCTGGTGAACAACATGGCGGTGGAGGGATACCAGGGTCCGCCGGCACCCCAGGGTCCCCCGCAGCGAGGAGGCCCGGGCTTCCTCAACTGGGTACCACAGAACAATAACGGGGGCGATGTTCAAGGAAACGCTTGGCCCATTCAACCCGAGGTTTCTGCTAAGAACTATGTTAAGTATGAATAAATGATTTTTATATTTATACTCTGTTACAGATTGAGTATGTAAATAATGTATATAAAGCTAAAGTAGCTTCAAAACCTAAAGATACATTGCGAGTTTGACACATTATACAGACAAATTGTTTTAAAACTTTATATAAATCAGAATAAAGATTCATTATTTATGCGCAGTTTTATTTTAATAATTATTTAATTTATGTTACACGTTATTAAAACATCATAATGTACCTGCAGTATACTCCCGATTATCTGGGCTAACGAGAATAATTGCAAAACAAATAATCTACTGTGCGCTTGATGTGCAAAGATGTTTCAAATAAATTTCTCAAAATCATATTTCAAGCTCACTATTTTTTAAAATTGTGTTTTAAGCCACTTTAAGTTTTAATCATTTTTTATCATGGACTATCAAGATGTGCTCCATTCTTGTGCATTGCCATGATATTAAATTTAATGCTCAAATTTTAGGCAAGATATGAGTACAAAAAGTACATTCATATCTGTTTTTATTTTAGTAATTAAATAAAATTTATCCACAGAAAAATCACTAACCGAATCTACACCCGGATAGTCGAGAGTTCATTGTACAATTATTTGATAGTTTTAAATTAGAGTTTTATAATCAAACTGCTATCTAGGATGATATATCCTATGATACAAAATAAATATCTATTGAATTATATGTCTGTGAAACAGCACCAAATTTTATTTTCTTACATTTTTGTAAATTACCAAAAATTTATTGAAAAAATGATTAGCAGGAAATTATAGTAGAAATCCAAATTTGAGACAATGCTTATTATGTAACTTGAAAAAGTGCTTGTTTTTTCTACACGGTGCTCTTGTCAGGTCTGATTTTTTTAAATTGACTTATATTTTGTGCATTTCAAATTAATTAACAAAACATATACATATAATATTTCTACAATTCATCATAATATTTATATATTATGAATAAATTATGTAATAAAGTTTTATTTTAAAACATTGGCATTTCTACTTATTTGCTTCTCATTTTCGGGATAGTATTCAACAATGCATACATCAGTAAATGATACTCTACATAATAGCATATTCAGAAAAAATCATGAGTCGAAACTTAACAGATTGAGGGTAAGTAAAATATACTTATATAGAAGGAAAAAATATCTTGAACTGTACTTATCAAATAACAATATTCTAATTAAATTGATAGCGCTGTCAGGTCTATTTTTATTTTACACTCTTTTTCAATATATGTACATACATATTATTGATGAGCTAAACGTTATTGTGACTGTAATTATGCCTTTGGTATTTCTTTTATAATGATGATTCTTAACTGATATTTAACTGTTAGAGGTTTAGTTTCTAGTGTATCAGTGATTGCTCATCAAATTACGAATAATCAGTTACTAATCATCATTACAATCGAACACAAATTTCACAATAACGGTTTAGCTCATCAATAATACATATAGCTGATAAACTATTAATACAGAACTTGATTTTAGACATTAGATATTCACCATGGAAAACACTCAAATTACCATTGACATTGTGCAAAACCTTGAATGTAATCTATTTTGAAAGAATACATTGTAAGAAAGATTATAAAAAGTGCACACGCAGTGCTTTTTTGTCATAGAACGCATCGGAACAGCGTTCTGGCACCTTTTTTGACGAATTTTCGAAGATTTAAAAATTAACTGCAAGGAAAGGACTCAAGAAGATTTGTCAGATGAGAATTGGACAAAACTTTGGAATTTACTATGAACATTTGCCTTAAATATAATAAATTTAATTTATGCTAAGAACTACATATATAATTTTTTAAATAAAAGATTAACAAGATGTGAATTTCGGTACCTTTTTTCTGACAAAAAAAGCACTATGTATGTATACATATTGCAAACTAGTGTATTCAATGCTTAAAGATGCAGAAAAGATAGAAAATTTGAAATAAAATCCATAATTATTTCAATTTACCATATTATGTTATACGTATATTCCGTATCTGGTATTAAATAATAGTGTAATAAAACCTACTGTTACTTCAAGACAAATGTGCCCATAAAAGTAGTCACGCTATTTTTGTACTGTTAATATAGTCCACACTTAAAAGATTATCAAAAGTACATCAAAACATTTTTGAAACATTGAGTTGAGGTTCTTCTTCTATCGAATGTTGGTGATCAAGTTCCAATATACTGATTTATCCTGTGAGATGTATAAGATATCCGGCATTTTGGACATTGAGCCACTTTCTGAGGTTACACAGCCAAGACAACATATTTCTACCTACGCCCCTTCTTCTATCTTCCCCCGCATAATGAGTTATGAGGGGTCATATTTCTCATTGCGGAGAATGTATCCGAAGTATGCAACATTTCATCGTTTAATAATTCTCTTGACTTATTCATGCATCTTAGTACCTCTAATGTTGGTACAACCATATCTCAAATGCCCCCAACCTTGATCTCCCTATATCTTGATTGCGAGAGAGATTCTTTGTTCTCGCCATTTCAATTCTTATTTTGAAGTCTGAGTTCCAGACCTATTTTTGCCAGCAGCTAACAGCCTTTTGACATCTGTGACCTTTCTCAACCTTTTGTTTACTGATAACTATGAACAGTCTTTTCCAAATATTTATCTATACTCCATGGAAATTGAAAATCTGCAATATTGTCATCAATTTAACGGAGGTTACTGATCCATCTCCTATTTACACTTTAATGACTTTACGTATAGCATCTCTAAAGACAAATTCTGAGTAAAGATTAAACAGGATGATGACAGGTGACAAAATATATCCTTGCCTTCCGCCTTTTAAAATTCAAACTTCATCCAAAATTAAGCACCTGACGTTGATTTGAGCTGTTTGGTTCTAGTATAGATTTTGTATTAGTTTGATGTATTTTACATCGAGTCTTAAATCTCATCTTTATAAGTTCTATAACTCATTGTGTTTAACATTATCAAATACCTTCCCATAGTCTATAAAGCAGGCACACATTTTTTTTCTAATTTAAGCATTTTTCAAAATATTCTTCAATTTTTCTCCAAAGACAACCATGCAAGACCTTCAAACATACCTTAAAGGTGTAACTCATTAGACTTTTAAGCCTATATTCATTGCATCTTTTTGCATTGGGCTTTTTGGTAGTGATAAAAGTTGATTTTAGCTAGTTCGTAGGTAGGTGTCTAGTGTTATATATTAGTATTAATGTTTCCATATAGTCTTCATCAAAGGCTTTCATCATCTTTACTAATGTTGTAAATTCCTGTGGATTTTCTATTTTTCATATGGATGGCCTTCTGTATTTCTGACTTGAATATTGGCAATAGTTGAGGATGATATATTAATATTATATGTTTATATGTATGTGAAAAATAAAATTAGGACAAAGATTTTAATAATGAAAAATCATTAATTACGTTTACCTTTTGGAAATTTCCAATTCCGACTTCACTGATAGAAGATATTAAGGAATCATAATGCAAGGTAAGATATTCAGGTGACAAGTGACCAATATTTGTTTTTTATATTATTTTATATTGTATTAAAAAACTATGGTTAATTATAGTGAAGCAATTTATTTATAGTCTAAATGTATGTCAAGGGATGGCGCATGTATGGGATAATTGATCAACTTGAGTAAAAAATTTTGATGTAGAACATTCATGATCAAAATTAAAATAATTTTTTCTCACAGATACATTATCTATTCAAAAACGTTGTCTTTATCGTCATCGAGTGATTCTTCTAATATTTGATATTTGTATATTGGAGCATAACTTTCGTCAAATGACTTCTTCTCTACAATACAAGGTACCATAGATATTAAAATACTTACTGCTGTAAAAAATATATTTATAATTAGTTTATTTATGGGTAAAGTAAGTAAAATATGAAATTATTAGCAGAAAGCGATTGATGATGCATGACCAGTTTCTTTGGAATTAATAAAACAGTAAAGTGAGCAATTGATGTTGTGTCCCATGTTTCTTGAGCATGCTTCTCCAAAAAATTTGTTATAAAGCAAACAAATACAAAATTTAAAAAAATCAAAAAGATTAGATTTATTAAATGTCAAATTTGCTGAGCTCTATCTGACACTCTCTTTTGTCAAAAATCAGTTGCCATCAAATGTTTATATGAACCTCACTTCTACCTCTTTTTTATTATTATGTCTGTTGTACGAATTGATGTATTTTTTATATTATACATATATATCTCAATTCATCGGTTTATCATAAAAATCTATCTTACAAACAAAATGATCACAGTGACGCATCTACAAACTTGTTAGTTATTGGTGACGGTTGTCATTGTTGTTCCTTGCGCATCTGCAAATGACGCGCCTTGATTCAATATCTTTAATTTGTATATATGTCAACATATAAGATTACAGATTCGTCCATTAAAATATTATTGAAATCTGACAAAAAATGAGGCCAATATTAGTACATTACATGTCTCAGATGCATGTATCTTATCACCTCTACAAATAATATAATTATGTATTTGTACATATTTCTCCCCTGTTAGAACGGAAGGTACTAAAAACTTGTAATAATATTCTTATATATTACACCCCCATCCACAAATCTCTTACGAAATATTTGGATGCGCTATTTCTAATGAAGTTTCATGATACATTTTACACAGGGAGCCTCTGATAAAACATATTCTATGTTAAAAGAAAATATTATATTATATCACTGATAGGAAGGATAATCACAAGTCAATGTAGAGGGTATATTCTGTAAAATATCCGTGATTGTTATAAATATCCCACAAGTGGAATAGAGATCCCAATCTATAAATTGATTTATTTATCCTATAGTGAGATAGGTAATTTAATAAAACAATTATTTTAAATCAAAATTAAGATAGAAAGAATTACCATACTTTTTGTGATAAACCACTCATACATAAGCAAGCATCTAAATATATATATGTTTTATATAGTTACCTGGCCTTTTTACACCAACTTCCAAAAGAGCAAATCTTGGTTTATTCAAGCTTACATTCTGCTGATACGATTCCTTCAAAATAATGGCCATCATCAGAGCCAAAACCATGATACCAATTAAACTCCAGTAGGAAAAATACATTATAAACATATTATAAAAAACATGTTTCAGTTGTCAAATTTTTACCTTTTAAAAAAAATTATGATATGCTCTCAACATTTTGTTTGAAATACAAAATGGGGTGACTTTTTTTGGGAATATCTTTGACATTACAAATGGATTGAAAAAATACCCATATATTTTTGAGTATGAATATTTTTTATTTGCATTTAAGTAAAAAGATATTAGAATAAAATGTTGCCAGATTTTTTTAATGTTAGGGACAGTAACTCTGGTAAGATATTTTAACTAAATCTGTGTATTTAATGCCAACTGGTTTCAGAATGTCTGGAACAATTTTATACTGCTCCAACCAATGAAATACGCATTATTGAAATTCATCAAAAGATAAAGCACCAGTTTATTTTAATTTAACCAGATTTGCCACTCTTCAATCAGGGAGCGATTTCTTTGATCCCCACGTTTTTTAATAGTCAATGATAGTAACCCAAATATGCAATTGACTACTGTTATATATTTTTTTGTAAAATAAAGATTGAAAACTACCTTCTATCAGATGGGCATCTTGAATTCACAATCAAGCAAGCATTTTTAATATTCAATCCCAAAGGTGTCTTACCAAACTTCATAACTGGGTGCAATTTATTTTTGTACAGAGGTAATAATGAAACAGAACATAGTTTTCCTAATAAAAAGCATCACCCTGGCTGTAAGGATACCTGGTACTGAAACTCGTCTGAATTGTAGTACTAATTAATTCAAGGTTGACATGAGGTATTCATTTAATTTGTTTTAGCGTAACATAAACTCGCAGACAGTTGAAACGTTAACAGTTTGACTCTTGTCACTAAGACATTAAAAACAGTGTCAATACAAAATGTGTAGTAATGTTTAGAATTCACACAGAGAGTGCTGCATCCAAGTATGTTCGAAATATTGAAGGTACACTCAAAAACTAATTTCTTGTGTTTATTTTCAATAATTATAATGCTTATGTTTATTCTGACTTCTTATGAATTACATTTAGACAGAAAAAAACGTGTACTTTTCAGTAAGGTTGTATAATCTAATATCCTAGACTTCTTTCACTACAGAAATTTACTGCTGCCGTCATTTTTTTCTGTTCCATCAATCAAACATTTTTATTTGAGCACTTAGGAAATTTAGGCTTTAGTACTGAGCATCTCCTGAAGCTTTAAATCTTATGAAAAGTATATACAGTGGTACCTCGGAATACATCCTTAATCCGTTCCATGTCCTTGGATTTATACCAAACAGGACGTATGCCAAACAAATTTTTCCCACAAGAAATAAACGGAAAATGATCATTGCGTTCCTATGAAAAAAAAACTATTGTTGTTGGCATATTATACATTGATGGGGTTGTATAAAATAATTTAACACTGCTTAATACTAAAATACAAAAGCAATTAGTTAAAATAAATGAAAATTTAACAAACTTTAATTTTCTCTTTTCCTACTTGGACCTGGTTGAGGATCATTAGGTTTGACATTTATGTACTAAAAATCTCTCCAAAGAACTTTGCTTCTGCTTTCTCCTCAGGACGTTTGGGACATGTGACATTGTCTGGTCATTCTAGATAATGCTATTGTGGCTTGTTTGGGTTTCGTTGGGGTGGTATTTCTCTGCAAAGTTTTTAACATCCAAGATTTTCTTGATTAATGAAATAAGGCCTTCCTCTATCTCCCCCTCCTCCGAGCTTGGAGAGAATATGTCTATCTTAGTCATGTGCTCCTACTTTTCAAGTTCCTGCAGCTCATCAGTAGTCAACTCTTCCCTGTGCCCCTTTACAACTCCTCCATATCACTGCACACCATTTGACACATGTGAGTCATATTCCAAACAGAGTTCTTATATTAAACAAAAAATTTTGCATCCAAACAGGACGTATATCAAGTTGGACTTATTCCAAAGTGGATGTATTCCGAGGTACCACTGTATTTACTTTGAGCGTGCTTTGAACCATCTTTAAGTTTTACCTCAATGTTGAACCTACTTATAAAATATTAAGCATAAAAAATCTGTAAGTACTTACCTATTTTAATAAAAAATGAAAACGAGAATTTTTGTACAACCATAAAAAAAACAAATGGTGGCATCTTATCTATGGGTGGCATTTACAATTTTTCCAATGTGAAAATGGTGGAATTTTTAACAGTCACTTTTATATTACAAATAAAGGAATGATCAATTAAATATAAGTATTTAATTATAAGACCCCAAGGAAATGTATACTCAATACATTGAAACATATGGTAATTTGAAGTAAAAAGTGTTATTTTCTCATACATTCATATATTATGTTTAATTAATTTGTATGTACATATATGATATAATGCTAACATACATTTCTCCAGTCCTTTCCCATTACATTACATACTTGTAAATTTTGTGAATATAAATGGATGTTTAATAAATAAATCCAATATAATGAAGCATCAGAGTAAGTAAATAGGCAGCTAAGAAATGATATATGAATGTGATTGGTATCACAGTATGATTTGGAAGGTGTTAAACAATAAGGCAGCAATTACAATTATCAAACTGAAATAATCAGTATGTTTGTCATGTGATTGTATATCTGAATAAACATTATTCCAAACTCCAAAAATGAATTTATATATTTGGTTTCACATTGTCAAAGACCATAATTCAATTGATTGATCAAAATTCTCAACTGGGTCTATTTTTAAATCTTTAGAATCAAATTAATTTAATTAAAAAATTACTTATTGTGGGTTAATTGCTTATTTATTAATGCCATATATTTATAATCGATTTACACTACCTTTTTTTATGTATTAGATAGGTTTACAGTAAATTAATATAAATAATTTGTTTTAGTCAAATTTATACAACAAAAATTAGCCACTGCAGCGGCAATCAGTATTTTAAAATGCAAACCAACTAACATTAGCGCAATTGACTTTTGCAAAATCATTCAGGCAAACCTGAGTGAAAAACTATCTCCACCTGTTCAATGTTTTATTGCATCTGAAGAAAATCATAACAATACTGAACAAAATACTATTTGCAATAAAGATCTATCCCAAATTCTTAATAATGAGACATATTCCGCACCTGTATCACTACAAACATCGCAAGTTTTTCAAGAAATTATAAATACAACAAGTAGTGAAAAGGAAGAAAATAGTGAAATTTTACAAAATTTTGACACTTTGCAAGCTGTTAATAATGTGAAAAGAATTATTTGCAATTTAAATGGAGACCATTCCTTTAATGGAGTCAACTTTGATGATTTTAAATTATATGCAAATAATTTGAGTTCACAGAATACTCAAGACTCCGGTTACTATTCAAGTCAATTATCTGGTGCCTATATATGTTTTAAGAAAAAGGAAAGCGGTATGTAATATTCCACATTCAATTAATTTCCTATACAACTTTGTAAAACATTCTCATTGAAGTCTTGCCACATGCTTGACTAATCAGATTCATAGGACTAAAATCCTAATAAATAATAGAGTAATTTTTTATTATTTGGACCCATGTGTAAAAGCGTATTACTCATTATATATAATATGTAGTTATTAAATTGCCGTATTAGCCCGGATATAATTCACCTTGAATTTAACGCGGCACCTTTTTATTATTCATAGATTCAAAAGAAAAGAAAATTGGAACATAATGAAAAACATACAAATTTACTATCGCAAAAGAATATAAAAACACATTACAACCCCCTCGTAAAGAACACTGAACATCACCAAATCACTTCTTGAAAACAAAAGTGAAACAATCTGTGTTTTTCAGTATGCATTTTATGTTTCATGAAAGTCGCGCCTTAAGAAACATTTCATAGTTTCCAAGTTTACACTAGATGTAATTCATAACAGAAAAATGGCAAATTTTGTAGCATCACTTTTGCCTTCAATGAATAAAAATGAAAAAAAAAATTAGGTTGCTTGCTGAGTGGAACTAATTTGAAAACCCTAGAAGATAAAACAGTTTCGGGAAAATGATGGGGCTCTTCAGTTTATGATTATTTGTTAGTCTGTGAATTTAACGAGTCTTCTTTACATTTTTTCTTTGAAAAAACATTATTATATTCAAACTTTTACGCATATATACTATCTTCTCAATTGATTGATCAGTATTGATATCTCTCTACTACTTATCAGGAATTTAAAATAAAAACTTTTATTAAAAAAGAGGTACTTATAGAATTGTTTTATTTTTTTTACAGAAATGACACATTTAAATGCATCCTTAAAACTACTCGTTAATTTCATGATAAATGCTTCAGATAAGTATCTCAACACTTCAATAGCAAATTATATATCTGAGGTATTCGGAAGAGCTATAGACATTCTTTATGATCATAATATATACTTATCCTCATTCGACGACGTTGTGGATTCCATAGATGAAGTGATGAATCAAATATTCAACAAGAAACATATTGATAAGGTTATATTTTGCAATATAATACAAATTATAACTTCCCTATTTGCAGTGTGACCTCCTCGTACTCCGGTACAAAGTGACCAATCTATAATACACAAATTTTTAATTACCTATGCAAATTCATAAATACTTACCGACCCAGCTTATTACATGGAGCACTTAGAAGGCCACACAATCCCATCCTATTGTATATCTATTTTCCACTCCATCTAGATACAGACGTGGATATGTACAGACATATCTTATATCCAGTTCTTATGTGGTTGTCCCAAATTACTTTCCCACTGAGTATGTCTGACACTAACATTATGTATGTCTGAACTCAGAAACTCTATTTATCAGCCATTCACTACATTCATATCTATCATTTAACTTTTTTCCATTCCATCATGGTTATATTGATTTTACATTTTTTCCTACTGTGTTCATTCCTTACTTGATCAGTTATTGACTTCTTAACAATTACATTTCTACCTTTTCACTATTTATGCATACTCTCTTAACAAATATATATATATATATATATGTGTGTATAAAATGTGTTTAGTAGCTCTCGTGATGATAAAGTCAACTTGGTTGATTTTCCTTGTGGTTTTTTGACCCATTCTGTCATTCGGCGATTGCAGGGTCCATCATCAGGGCTGACGAACAATGATTGAAATATGCGGCGATTATATGATAACCGACTTAATGGTCAAGTTAATTTTAGACCTTATTATAAAATTAGTGTAACTCGTAAGTGAAATTATAACACAACTCGGAGAGATGATGTTGAAACCCCGAGAGCTGGTCACCCAAATTATGCTGATTCAAATGATTTACATATGTCACAATAATATTACACAAAAACGGGGATTCATTGTGAACAAATTTCAAATGAAATACTTGTTATCAAAACTTTATCAAATCTACAGTACCCAGGGTTTACCCGCATGAGTGATAATTGTGTACAAATAATTAAGTCATTTTAAAAACATAATTATAATACAATAAATATCTACAAAGAGAAATTCAAAAACCCATATTATGAATGTATATATAATATTTAACCATAAACATACTGTAATACGAAATACTTCTGGGAATCTGAAATGAAAGCATAGTTAAATTTGATAATGTTAATCATTTGTATTTCAGATAAGCTCACAAGAAAAGTGTATATTTACATTTTTCATGTTAAATAAATCTTCTCTATTGATTCAACACTCGCTGATGCAATTGACCAATGAATTGCAACACTTATTGGATAAATTATCAAGGTACGGGGCCCTACAAGTTCTGGAAATAAGAGAACCGACATTTATTGATTCTTCTTTCTTTATATTCAATCTACTGGAGAGACTTTTGCGCCAATGCATTGAAAACCAGTCAAAAAAGAGTAGTGATACTATAGAAGACTCATTAAAATTACAAAAAGAAAAAATGCATTTCATGGAATGTGATAATATAGATGAGCATATAAAAAAAGAAAATGATGCAAAACTTTTGAAACAAAATTACACAAGATTACTAAATAGAGCAGTACTGGAATGTGTAGAAACGTATCCTTTAATTTCTTTCTGGGCAATGGAGTGCCTCAATATTGAAAAATGAAATTGGTTCACTATTGAAAAGAACATAAAAGCGATATATACCATATATCTTATATTTGAAAATTTGACGAGATAAACATATTAACAGAATTTTACTTATACAATGTTGAATGTTTAAATCATGGGAACTAAGTGTCAAGAAAATTAATAAATTAATGTGAATACAATTTCTGTATCACGCTAAAATAAATAAACAATCCAAATAATTGTGAGCGTTCTTATTACCTAAAGACAAATTAATTGCAATGAAGTGGTTTAACACATGTTAATTAACGTAGAAAATAATGTTCAAGGCAATCATTTTCTATACTATATATATAAAGAAGAGTGTGTTTGTTTGCATTTTATACAAACCTAGTTTTATTCTGAGCTTGATGTAATTTTGCGCACTTGACATTGAAAATAAGAGGAAGATTACTGTCTACATTTGATTTCGAAAAAAAAACCTACCCCCATTCCCATCAAATCTGAGAAATAAAACCAAAAAATGAAAATTATAAAGTTTATTCAATAATAAACCAAATCTTTAGCAATTATATTACACAACATTTTTTAGCTAACTAGTCTTTCGATATTTGTAGACACATAATTAAAAACTAATTAGCTAAGAAATTTCTTAAATTTGATTAGGTACATATGTTGAATAAAAAAATATTTAAAAAGATGATGAAATTCAAATGTCAAAAATCTTGTTGCCCCTTTTAGAAAATGTATATGTATATAAATAAAGATTGAATATGTAATTATATTATCAACTATTAGAATAAAATGATTTATTGTTCAATTTTGTCTTCTGCAAATTGCGAGGACACCCAAGCCAGTCCCCATTTAAGATTTGTTAATAAATACTTTAGTGCTTTAGTCCATTGCTCTTCCGAATTAAATTGAATTTTTATAGAGAATGTGTGTCCTGTAGCCGTATCCTCAATTTTTCCACGGTCAATTTTGTAAGGCATACAAAACTCAGAATCACCCTTCCTGACCTGCTCTTTAAACTGCTGTAAACAATCCAAAAATGCCACCATTGCCGCGTCAAATTTCGTATCCCACAAAAACCTAAAACCTCCAGAACCATAGAGAGGTAGTTCTTTATGATCTTCTAAAGATTCAATATATGAATGGTTGCCATATGGAACTAAATTAAACCGTTGGAACTTAAAATTAATTTTTCTGGCTAGCGAAGAGAGCAAAAGAGCAGTTTGACCCCAAGCCGCATTTATCTCCGACCAATCTACAGGAGCATCGGGAAGCCGACCTAATCTGAAATTATTTATAATACCAAAATGTCCAGAGTGTGAAATGTAAAAAGCGGCTTTAAACACATTGGTTTTCTTAAGTTTTTCTAGTTGAGACTGGGTGTATGCTAACTGGCATTCGTAATATTTGGATTGATCTTCAGAGTTCATGAGATCTTTGCGATATCTTGTATATTCTCTCCAATAAATATCTTGTTCTCTAGACAACCTCTCTTTTTCACGTTCTTGAAACTCTATGTCTTCCTTAGTTTCTTTTTCTTCTTTTTGTAAAGCTTCCAATTCATCTAACAAACGTTGTTCTTCTTGTTTCCAGTCTTCTAGTTCTTTTTCTAAAGAATCTAAGTTTAAATCGTCTTTATCGTTTTCCAGTTTTTTAAGGTAGTCGCTATAATCTTTCCATTCCCCTTCCGCAAGTTTTAATTGATGGTCCATGAGCTGCAGAAGTGAATCTGTGCATTCGTCACATAACGGATGGTCGACGTCAGAGTTGTTCGATAAAGTATCGAATAATGTAGCTTTAATGAAGAGCTGCCGACTTAAAATTTCAGTTTCCCCTCCATCTGATATAACCATGAATCCATTTGCGCCATTAGTTGATTCGGATAAACGAAAAGGAGGAATGTAATGTTCAAGGCTGGCCGACTGTAATTCCAAGTCGACATCTGGTGTTGAATATATAGGGAGTGTTAATTCGGCCAAGGCATGTTCACCCAAGTAACTGAGTGAATCATCTAGCTTTAAAGGTTGCAAACATCTTTGACACGAAAAATTTACACTAGATTTAGTTTCGGTCATGTTGTAAAAATAAAACAAAACTTTCTTGAATATAACTCGGCGATCATAACACACACAAACGTCACCCACTTGACAGTTTCTTCTGGCATCAAATCAAAATATCTATAGATTATAGATATAAATAATATAAGAATAAACAACCATAGACTATATAAAGCAAATTACAAAATACGCGTATTCTATGCACACATACACGATATATGCTTTTAATTATCTGTAGCTATAACATGGCTATAACCGCTATAACATATAAAAGTGACCAGTCAAATTAGCAAAAGTAACGCTGTTCATACAAATATTGGAATTTATAGAAACACTAGGCCTAAAACAGCCTATAATAAGGTGAGGTGAGAAAAATATGTAAATCGAACACATACGTTTGTTAAATCCTGGTTGACTGTAGACTGAACAAATTTGGGCTGATTTTTTATTAAGCTTTTGTATAATACACAATATTTTTCTACGGTATATCATGTTAACAGTTTTCCTTAAATCTGTTTAGATACGATTTTATAATAAACAAAAGAGCGAATAAAAACATCGGCGTAAAAATAATATACAAATATATATATATTACACATTTTCATTTGAGGAAAAACGTTAAAATGACTTCAAATCCAATTAAGTAATCAAAATGTTAATAAATTTTCTTCCTTAAGTGTTTATTACACATAGGTACATGTTATTTAACATTATAAAAAAAAACAAAAATTGTTTACGGATTATTATTTAACCAAATCAATTACAGTAGGAGCTCGGGTTGCGAATTTAATACGTTTCGTAACTCGAGTTATAACTTATAACATACTAATTAAATGTTTTAATTAGAAAAATATACATTTAAAATCAATTTTATCGAAAAATATTGTTGTTGCTATCGAAATTCGAACCTGGATCTCTTTCTAATCCGAGGAAGGTGCATTAAGGTGTATTTGTCGTCAAAAGTACTGTCTACTGTAGCATAGTTAGTTAAATTGATTTTATATGTATATTTTTTTAATCAATACATTTAATAAGTATTTAAAATATCACAAACCTATGTTCTGAATAATTACAACTTTACAATAAGAATGTGTTTTCCTTAATAATACATAAATGCAGTCCGATAAACAAAACAAACTTGAAAAGCACTCGAACAGTCCGCTCTAAGTGAACGCTACCACCAGCTACCACGTAACTAAAGCCCCTTCATTTGCCTTTGCCGTGCGCTAAGATCTCATTCCGCGGAACAAGTGTCTGTTCGCAAACCGAAATACTGTTCGCTAACCGAGACATTTTTTCGGCGGAGATTTTGTTCGTAACCCGAGGTTCGACTGTATTTGAACAAAAGCTGTTTGTGGATTATTATACAGATTATTATAGACGTGTTATTTGTGGTATAATAATAATGACACTGATGAGGCAGGGGTGTTGGTTTATTTTGAGATTAATGGACTCTAAGAGTGACCCTACACTGGTAAATGCTTCGCTCCGCGATTCATCTACCAGGATTACAAATTTATTTGTACTCTAGTATTAAAGGGGACAGATGAGGATTCAAATACTGATAACACAGATCGATCATTTATTTTCTACTATACGTAAATTAGCAGGTGTACATTCTTACAACTAACTTAGACTAATTATTATCTACCTTTTAATACGCTATCAGCAATGTGTGAGGTCTCTTCCAAATGACCTAACCTTCAGCCGAGCGGTGCGGCGTTACCAACGACTGCTCCCATTGAACTTGGGCAACTGAGACCAGGCTGACGCGGTAGAAGGCTTGGCGGCTGGCTGGCGATGACTCTCCTCTAATTCCGAGATAATCTCCTTCGAATTCTGAAATCGACTAGGTGCTCCTAATTTCTCTGACAGTCTGTAGTTGTCAATCCTTCGACTTTTGTTATACTCAAAGTAAGCCGTTCTGGAACCGTCGCCAACTGCTGATTCGACTCATCTTCGGATCTCTGATTTGGATCACCGACTGCCGACTGCTGACGACTCGTCTCGCGGCGTCTTCAGACTTTCGATACCATTTTCCAACTCTTGTCATCGATTACTAATGACCGACGGCTGATCTCGCGACGTCTTCCGTCTTCCGAGAACAATGGCTTACCACTGGTGACTGTTCTTGCGACGTCTTCCGACTTCTGAAACCGATGAGAACAATGATGTTCCATCGTTTTTAAACTGTTTGTGTGGGAGTGGTACTACCATCGCCCTTTGGATCCGCCCTTTGGATCCGCCCTCAGGATCAATGACCGCTTCATTGATTACCTTTATGATGAGAGGTCACGCCCTTTCTTATAATTAATTACAGTCCATTCTGTTTTATAAATGATCACTTGTTTTGTCCATTTTATTATATAATCACTTAACGTTATCAACTATATATATATAAAGTAGAGTGTCTGTTGGTTTGTTTGTAATACAAATCTACAGTTTTATTCCGAGCTTTATGAAAAATTGCACACTTGACCTTCAAAACAAGAGAAAGGTCACTGTCTACATGAGATTTCGAAAAACCACCCCTAATCCCCCTTTCCTACTCCTTAAAATAGAATTTTGGTACTTTTTGATGACATTTTGTGCACTTGACGATCAAAATAAGAAGAAAATTACTGTCCATATCTGATTTCGAAAAAAAATACCTTCTTCCCCCCAAAATGAAACCTCTTCAATCTGCGTAAATTTCGGGAAACGCCGGGTATAGTTTGAAATATAAATGAAAAATACACGAAATGAAATTTTTAAATATACTTAAATTAAGCGCAGTGCATTTATTTTATTCTATATAGCTGAAAGAAGAAGGGTAGGATGTCTATTTTTTTCTCAGGGTCTTAGAGTTAAACTGGACAAAATGATTTTGAATAGCGTTCCTGTTGAACGGGGAATAAGAGGAGCAAAGGGAGGGAAGTGAGGAGAGCAGGAAGGGAGCGGGAGGGGAGTGGGAGGCGAAAAGGAGAGAAGCGGGATGCGAGAAGAAAGGGAGTGGGAGGGGAGTAGGGACTTGGTGAGTATGTTTTGCATAGTGTCGTAATCTTATGAGAAATTATGAGTCGTAAACTTAAAAGTAATAAGAGTAAGATCACTGTCTACATGAGATTTCTAAAAACCACCCCCATCCCCCTTTTCCACCTCTTAAAGTAGAATTTTAGTATTTCTTAATGAAATTTTGCACACTTGACGTTCCAAATAAAAGGAAAATTACTATCTACTTGAGTTTTCAAAAAAACTACCCCCATCCTCCCAAATGAAGCCTCTTCACTCTGTGTAAAGCTGGGTACTTTAATTAGTATTAACTAAAACTCCCAAGTCTAGTGATATTAATATTGGACCGGTACAATTCGTAAACATTACTCAAAATATTGAGGGGGAGTGTTGAAAAACATTGCTTAGAGAAAAATGTGATTGATTATAATTAACTGCACTTTTCTTTCACATAAATTATTCATTCATATTGTGTTCACTTTCCCTCTCGATGACGTTCAATTTAGTTCATAGATAAGATGATTTGGTTAAATAAATTGTTAATACATCCATAAGCAGCGCAGACTCGGAGATTAAAGCTTATCTATGGATTTAGCAGATGAGTATAGAATACTCATTTGCATTTATCTATGGAAAAGCAATTGACATTTCCTTGACGTTTAATTGTATACATCCTCATTGTTTTTTATTTGACTGTTCTTTAAAATAAATTTGTTTTTATAAATGGAAAACAACATGAAATCCACATATTTGTCAAGGGAACCGAATAATCTTAGAGTGGATGAAATTTGTCGTGCATGTATGAGCAATCGGGGAGAAATGATGTCAATATTTGAAAAAGGAGAAGCGGATGGCACGGCCGTCATTAATGAAATGCTGATGTCTTTCGCTTTGATAGAGGTAGTGCACATTATATTATTTATTATATACATTCACTATGAGCGATATTGATAAAGGGGATCCTGTTTTTGAAAAATTAATTTTCAATTTAATCACTTGACAAATAATAAATTCAATATCAAACTTAATTAATTAAGTAACTCAATTAAAAATGCAGGAAAAGCTTTTAAATACAAAATTGACTTTTTTATAATATTTTTTTTTTTTGTTGCAACATGTTTAATAACATTGGAACACAAATATTACTATGCCTGTTCGCTCACCAGATTATAGGAATAGATATGAAATTTTGATCTTTAGATCTAATTCTTTCCAAAATAGCATATTAAAACCATTTCAAATACTAACATATGTAACAAAATGTAGATTAACAAGTTAAAGGTATCAATAATTATATCATTCATAGACCCACAGTGCATCTAAATGAAAATAGATTAAAAATATTGACATATTTAGAGGTTTTATACACACCACATTATTTTTATTTATCAATGAATTTCTGAATTCTTATGTTATCTAAGATTTTTTATTATTTATTTCTGTAGTATTTGTTATTCTGTACATATATTAGGTTGAGTCCTAAGTACCGTCATATTTCTACATAGACAATGTTTTGTATTATTGTATTAGTATTGTCTTTTGTATTATTTAATGGATGGTTTCTTCTGACAAATTATTCTGTTGATAGCCACTGGTTGGACTAAATGGAGTCCGTGTGAATTTTTAAAATGGTGGAAAAAAGTGTGCATATTCGACACTGTTTACTTTTTGAATTTAATAAAGGCCATAATGCAACAGTAGCAACCAAAAGCATTTCTGATGTGTACGGTAGGGGTGTTATAAATGTTCAAATCAGTCAACGATGGTTTGCTAAGTTCAGATGTGGTTATTTATCAGTAGCTGATGAAGAACAGGCGGAGCGCCCTTTAACCACCGACGATGATATGCTAACCGCTATAATAAAAGCTGATCCTTGTCAAAATACCAGGGACATCATACCATATCAGTCAAACGACTATGGTGAGATATCTGTATCGCATTGGCCTGGTTTCCAAGTACGACGTGTGGGTGCCGCACGATTTGTCACAACATGTGTTTCTTTGAATGCAAGACAAAGGCAAGGGATGTTTTAAAACATCCATCCTATTCTGCTGACCATGCTCTGTCAAATTTTCACATTTTTTTATCTCTACAAAATTATTTGGATGGAAAAAAACTTAAACAACACATAAGGTGAAAACCCACTTGGACATATTCTTTGAATCAAAACCGGAGTTTTTATTCCGATGGGGATAAACAAATTAATTGACAGATGGGAGACAGTCATTAGCAATAATGGAAGTTATGTAATATAATTAATTAATAAAATTTCTTTAAAAAAATCAACTTTTGTTTTCATTAAAATATATGACTACATATGACTCAACCTATTCACTTAATTTAATATATTTACTTATGTTTTCAATTAATTTATTATTAATAATAAACTTGATTTGTAAGAAAATAAAAATTAATTGTAAGATGATTTCATTGATGAGGAAAATATCATATTTAATGCCAGAAAATATCAATAACAAGTTTCCTCCTCTGCTGACAGTGGCATGTTAGTCCTATACATGGCAAATATAAATTATATTCATCTTTAAATAATTACTTATAAATTGTTGTGTGCTTTTATATATTTTTGTTTAAATATTATCAAAAAATACATGTTGAGAGATAGCACACTGCAGAAAATGTTATTGTATTTCAGTGTAATTTTGTGGTATGTAGATAGTACAAGTAAGGAGAGGATGGTGATAAGAAAATATAGTCATTCTGTGTGAAATCACCTAATTTTATAATGAATGGTTGCTTGACCATTTAAAATATTTTTTTACCATATGTAAGTAACCCCCCGTCAGAGTGTAGCTCAATACGATTTTAATGGTAAAAAAATAGAAAATATTTGAAATGGTCAAGCAACCATTTATTTTAAAATTAGGTGAATTCACATGGAATGAATCTTTATGAAACGGCTTGATGGTAAGTTAGTTGTAATTTAATTTTTAATTTTGATTTTAATTATTTTTCAGGTGCTGGAAAATGATGGTCTACCTTCATCAATATGTTCAGACTGCTTGCAGAATACACAAGTAGCATTTGCCTTTAAGAAACAGTGTGAAAGCTCTGATTCTGAGCTAAGGAACTGTCTCGGATTAAAGCAGATTGGTGAAAGTTCAATAAAAGTAAAAGTTGAGAAGAATTGTCAAGAAAATGAGAGGTTAGAGGAAGCACAAATACCGTATGACCTTCTGGAGCCCAAATTGGAAATAGATTATCGTATTACAGAAAACACAACTCTTAAATTGTTTGACAATCAGCTGAAAAAAAGAGTCAAAAGTAAGAAAAGCAAACATACTCATAATGCAAAAATAGAGAACAGCGAAAACAATCCTGACTTTGGCGGATATGTTGATGATGAAACCAGCCAACCACTCTTCCCGTGTTCCGAATGTATTCAGTGTTTTACCAAACAAAGAGATCTAAAGAGACACATTAAAACTGATCATAGCAAGTTGGATATTAACTCGGCCTTTTGTGATATTTGCAATCAAGCATTTTCTCAGGCTCAAACATTAGCTAGACATATGAAGATTCACCAAGAAAATCAGAAAAACAAGCTGTGCACATTTTGTGGGAAATGTTTTCTTCGATCTGATGATCTGAAGCGTCACACTAGAATCCACACCGGTGAGAGGCCCTACTCTTGCGATCAGTGTCCCAAGAGTTACAAACAATCGTCCGAATTGAAAGAACATATAAAATCACATTCTACGGCTAAACATTACATGTGTACAGAATGTGGGAAGAGTTTAGCGACCCGTAACGGATTATACGTACACATGAAAGTGCACAGAGGTGAAAAGAACCATCAATGTAAATATTGCGGTAATAAGTATGTGACAACAGGAGAATTAACTTCCCACATTAATCATATACATTCTCAAGATAAGCCGTTCACCTGCACGTACGAGGGTTGTCCGCGGGCTTTTGTTACCAAATTATCTTTGAAGACACATATGCATACACACACCGGAGAGAAACCGTTCCAATGCATAACTTGCAATAAATCTCTCGCCACTGCCTCGTCACTACATGAGCATAAACGTATACATACAGGTAAAAAATATATATATTTATACACACAAGATTGGTTGCATTGTTGATATGGTTATTATATTGTAAAGTGTATATCTATGCTAAATATGCCTTACAAAAAGATGTAAAAAGAAGTTAACAATAACTTTTTAGAGACATCCAACAATTTTTGACATCGCATTCTACTTCACAAAAAAATTTGAGTTTTTTGTAAATCAAGAAACACTTTTGTTTATTAGCAAATATATTTTCAATGGAAGGGTTCGTATCTAACTGATTTTGTATTAAAATTACAGTAAAATAGTCTGCATACAATCTATTATCGTTTCAAAATTATTGTAATTCTCAAAATAAATTGAACGTATTTGAGTAATACAACCTCATAGAAATTACATATTAATACCAATACACTATTATTTATCACTGCCGCATCTCTGAAAGGAGACAAGTTTATGTCATAAAATCCATAATTAAATGTGGATTGTCATAAAAGCTAAGTGAATTCTCTCCATACATTCAATGAAGTATGCTTGTAATAACAGTTGATTGTTCAGAAATACACATAAATTAAAAACATTATAGTTTTGCTTGTTATAGCAGTGTTCTCCTTATATCCGTGTATGTTATAACCTTTCCTCGATGTTCCCTATGAACCGGTTGTTGAAATTGAGAACCTCTCACCGAATCATTTGTTGTTAATATTTATCATGTAATCATAAATGAAGCATTCAGATGCTGGATATATTTCACGACTTTAAGGATGTAAATGTTATTACTATATGCAACAATTGCTACTGAAGAAGTGCCATTCTTTTCACTTATTTACTTACTGTGATATATCTCAGTTTATCACCAAATTCCCTTGTAAGTGAAACTCAAGTCTTTCCAGGTAACAATATTATATGTTTATTACAACACGTTATTCAGAAGAAGCTGTGATGAAAGAGACAGCCTCTTATAAGGTTCGTCCCCCATCACTCATCTGCTCACTTTCATGACACACACACACACATACATTTACAAAGTGACAGTTCTCACACTTCCCATCACACCGTTTCCCCGCAGCAGCAGGATAGAGCGCCATCTTCTCGTACAAGCTCGACGATTATTGAGGCTTCTAACCTGTTAGAAGCCTCAAGATGATCCTGACCATCCTCCAGTATCTGATTTACATGGTCGTGCCAAGTCTTCCGTGGACGTCCTCTACTTCTCGTGCCATAAACACTTGCGTCATATATCTTTCTTATCATTTTCTCCTCATTCATCCGTTCCATATGACCAAACCACCTAAGTAATCCTTTCTTAATCTTACTCACTATACTAAGATCAGATTTACATTCTTTCCTTAGTTCTTCATTCTTTACTCTGTCATAAATGGATCTGCTACATATACGCTTAAGTGATCTCCTACTTTTTAAGTCTCTCAAAACAGAATAAGGTATTATAATTGGGAATAATAACTAAAATGCAGTTATTATATATGAGAAGGGAGTTATAACAGTTAATAAAATTATTTTAAAGAACCATAGGGTTGATAATGTTTTTGGGGGACATCACTGATTATAACTAAGTTCAACTGTATCAAACGAGGATAAGACTTTTGAATTTTATAGATTTAACTTTTAAAAGAATTCATTAAGAAAACTGGAACAATTATCTGAAAATTTGCAGTATTAGATTTTTTTAGTTATATTTACAGTTAAATTACAAACTGGATTAACTTAAACATTAATTTTTTGTCAGGTGAAAAGCCCAAAGTGTGCTCAGTTTGTGACAGAAGACTGGGGAACTCTCAGGCACTCAAGAAACACATGAGAATACATACGGGAGAACGACCGTATCAATGTAAAGTATGCTTGGAAAAATTCATCTGTGGTTCAACACTAAACACGCATATGAAAACAAAACACTTTGAAAAGCAACATGAATGCCCCGTGTGCCATAAAATGTTTGCTCTGGCTACTAAGTTACGACAACACATGCGCTTGCACGTCGACAATAAATCTTATATTTGTCGTATGTGCGGCTTATCTTTTAGCCAAAATACAAAGCTTTACCAGCACATGAAGACCCACGAAGTAGTGAAACAGTTCCAGAGCTCACATCTTGAACTTCATAATGAAGGACATCACATCCAGCTCATCCCAGTTACTGCACAACTGGTGATGCCGTAAATCATTCTACAGCTAATTAAATAAGATTGTATTATAAAGGTAATAAATTGAATAAAGCAACTCATCCGAGGTCTGTTATTTTGATAAGTATGTATTTCATATTCTATAAAATAAAATAATCGATGCTGAAGAATTCAATTGCTGTGGAAAAAATATGCAATCTGAATAACTTAAATTTCCAACCGGCTATGCATGTTGTGACCTTACATGACATCAATGGGGACTGCAACCTATCATATCAGGTCATTTGAGGGTTGTGCAATGGTATAATGTGCTACCTTTGGCATCGCTACTGTAGCAATGAGATATGTTTTTTTTTTATTAACAATCTGCTATCTGATTGAGGATTCAATCAGTTTTGCAGACATATAAAAAAGGTTATTATTATGTATATATATATATATTATATGTATGATGGACTCAACTGGATCACGACTGTCCGTGAACTGTAAATTTGGATTTTTTGAGTAAAAAATGACAATTTAAAATTTATTATTTTAAATGCCTTAACTTTTTTTTTTAATTGTCTAAATAAATACAAAGATATAATCAACATATCTGTTGATAACTTTGCCCATATAAAGCAACATATATTGACAATTTTTATTTACAAATAAAATCTTTAAGGCGTAACTCTCAATAATAATTAAAATTTTCGCATTTTTTTTTTATGAAAATGTGAGTTTTTATTATTCATTTGTATCAGAAGCTATACACTAGATTTGACTTTTTTTAAACAATTACTTAGATATATAACCTTTACACTCATTTAAAACTAATAAACTGAATGTTATTTGCCATAATTAAGAAAATACAACCATATACTGCGACTATTAGATACATTTTTCGCGTGCCACAAAATTGCCTAAATATGGAAAATTCTTACATAAATTAAATATATTTTCTTATAATCTTAAAGCCATTAACAAAGTTATAATCATTTAATTTGTAGGACATTCAATCCAATTAAATTTTCAACGTTTTTAAAATACTTTGTTTTAGTGAAAACATATGTTTTTAAATAATATATTGTATTTACTCACAATCAAGTTTTATACCAAAAACACAATAATTAGTCTTTAAATATTATATTTTCAGTCTTATAAAAGATAATTATTTAATGATCCAGTTTAGTTCGATACGCTGCTCGATCCGGCTATGATGGACGTCGAATCCGCGCTGCCATTATTTTCGTTAAAAAATGCCAAAAATATATGTTTTCACGAATATTTTATCCACAATATGAATTAATATTGAACTTATTCACAACATTAGTAACAAATTTCATAAATTAGATGTTTTTTTATTGATTTTAAGGGAAAAAAACATTTTCTTGAACAGTAAACATTTTATGTAAGTATGATTTACGTAACAAATAACATCATTAATTATTTCTGATACTACTAGAATTTAACTATTAGCCTCATCTTGAAAGCATACTAAATTCGGATAGAATTTTTCGAATTTCAAACTGGAAAAATGAAAGCACGCCCTTAACAGCCATTTTCAAAGTTCGATGTCCTCTACTTTTTTTCTACTTGTACAATGATGATATAAATAATGACAAGAAATTGAATTTGACTTGTGATTGGAAGTTTTTTAATGAAGGTCTGGCCATTAGTAATTTAGCTTTAATCAAAGAAAAAATAATACATATTTGTTTAAGGGGAGTACGCACCATTAAAACGTTTCATCTTTCAAATCCACAAATTTTAACTCAATTGTTAATAATGAAATTTGTTTATTGGATAATATAAATACAATTCTGAATTTTGTTTTAACACATTCATGGACATGACACTATAAGTATATTTGTTCCCTCATTTTTAAAAAAGGTAGTTGCAGTCGTCGAAAGCACAACTGTAACCATCAACAAAAGCATGTGAATGTATATGTTGAGGTCACAGTTCCCTACAAAAATATGAATTCATTTGGACCCACCTGTTTTAACAATAATTATTTCAAAAAATTCTTAGTGCCCCAAAAAAAGTCCTCCTGCATTCATCATTCTAGTGTTTAGTCAATTTGAATTTGTGTAAAGATATCAATACATATTACCATTACTTCATGCCATATTTTTAAAATCTTATTTACATAATAATATATTAGTCAATCGGCATTGAAGGTTTCATTGTCCTGTCTGCTACGTTAGTTTTCCATTGTATTATAGCAGATGCTTTTTCATTATTGGTGAATCATTGTTATTTGGGGACGGGGAGTGATCTTTATTGTACTTATTCGGTGACTATTTTTGAGGCAAAGTAAGCGAGTTTATCACATTAAATTGTGTATTTTAATTTCATGCGATTTATTATCAATATTTTAGTACCATTCGTCAAAAAATAAAATAACAATTTTTTAATTTCAATTTATTTAATATTTTTTTGGTGGAAAATATCGGGAATTTTCTCAACCACCCTGCATAATCGAGTTACATAGGTTTTTATAATTTTATTTAATAAAACATTAATACAAAAATATTAACTAATCTACATTACTTTCTGTTTGAACTATACATTATCATAAATTTATCAAAACCATCACGTTCGAGACAAACACAAGCTCTGTTATATAACAGACCACAGCATTCCGGGTGACCATAATACAATTCAAATTTAATAAAATTCAACCACACCTCAGGATCTTTCTCCCCAAACTGTTGCGACGCTATCTCGTGACATTTTTTCATTTTCTTATAATTAGGTACCTTTTGACAGCCTTCCAATTCCAACATTGTTTTATGTAGATTCATTTCAAAAGGGGGTATCTTCACCATAGCGGCATATTGCTCTCTCGCAACACCAATGCCTCCATTTTCATAAAATGTTTTCAGAAAAATAGGTTTCAACTTCCTGCTAACGTTGGCCGCTAGCCTTAAACTTTCTACATGCAATTTCTTTACCTGAAAATAGATTAATATTCAATAAGATTCTCAAATGTACGGTTAAAATATTTTTGGAATGTTTATTGTATATTATATACCTTGTTCAAATCTTTAGTATTCTCTAACAGAATTATCCACAACATGGTGCCCTTTTCTGCGGGCAAGGCTGCTTCAGCTTGTTTGAAAATTTTAATCAAATCACTTGCATTGCTTTTGTTTCGTTTCAGTCTCTCTTCCCATAAATATTCAGATGTGGGAAGATTCTCACAGGCTTCTTTTAACATCTAACAAAAAAAATAACAAAAGATAATGTACTTTAATCATAAAAAAATGTGGACTACTTCCATCTCACTGGATTTCACATTCAATTTATCTAAGCAAATAAATATAAATATTAATGGTGTCATGTATGTGATATTTGTTGGAGATATTAAACTAAATAAAAGTTAATCAATGTTAAAGCGTATTGTAGACCATCGTACAATCTAAAGAGTCTCATAATTTACTTTAAATTGAGATTCCTATTCAGCCAGCATAATTTTACCACAGAAAAATATATAGTAAAATCTCATTTATTCGAAATTCGCCGTAAGTCGAAGTTATGGAACAGAATGTGGTCCCTCTGGAAATTTTTCATACTAAATTGTACTTATAAATCCTATATCGTTATTCGATCTTTTTATCAAATGTCTGTAATCTGGAAAATACGCATTACAAATTAACAAGAAACGGTTGGCAGCTGACTGACGAGAGTACGTACACGTGAGCTACGCGATGTGCCTGTCAAGTCCATTCAAATGGGTAGTACCTGTCCCTATACCGATTCACGGCGCATAAGGTTCATATTGTTTGTTTTCTCACTCATTTTCAGTATACTAAAAAAAGATGAAAAATATATCTTGCGCGTTCTCGATTTTTAAATCTGTATCTTCCTTACCACGACGCATTAACTTAGCTCGCATGTTTTTTTTTCTCGCTCATTTTCTTTACATTAGAAAAAGATATCAAATATTATCTTTGCGCCTTTACAGGTAACATAATTTTCCCAGTCTGCGAATGTCAGTGCTTGCCAATATTCTGTTCCGTATTTTTACCATAATTATTTTTGTTTACATAGTGTTTTTTATTTTCATTACCGTAAGTCGTTATTTGAACTTTTTTCTTGAATTTTGTCCCCTCAACTTCGAATAAACGGGAATTTACTGTACTTCCTCAGGTTTGTCATATTGATGATTTTGCAAATACAATGTTGAATGTTGAACGTTACATTATGCAAAGTGATCACTTAAGCCAGTCGAAGACAGGTCGCAAGCCTTGTAATTACCCATACTTCCATATTTTCTTATTTAATATAAATAGCTTCGTCTCTATGAGATATTTATAATTCGTAAATGTATCCTTATAACAATATACTGCGGAAAAGATCCAAAAATGGGTACTATGTGCGAATTTATGTTATCTCCTTCAAAATTTAATAAAATTCCGACTCGTTCAGAAAAACCAAAATGCTTATCAGACTAGTACTTCCATATGGACATGGATATTGACTAAAAAGAATGAGCGTGCACTGGATGTTTTTGAAATGAAAACTTTGAGCCAGTTTTAGAAAATGCATTTTGGAACAAACACAACTACAGACCACAATGAGACAAGATGACAAGACCTATAGCAATACCCGAGCTCGCTATAACCAAGTTTGACTGTATTTAAATAATTAGCTTTACAAATTACCATTGCCGAAACTCATAACAGAAATAAATTTATTTCAATATTTCATTTAATATTGATAATAATTTAACTTATAGCAAGTGAGTTTCCATAATATCCCAAATTATGGAAACTCACTTGTTTGACAGATAATAAATTATAATTATTGTCTATGCAAACACGTTGACACAGTGACGTTGGACTTGGTTTCAATACACCATAAAAACAAAACTTTTAACCTGTTTGCAGTTTGCAAGTCAAACATGGAAATATATAGATAAACTATGCCAATACTTTTAATAATCAAATGAATTGATAAAACTAATCTGTATAATATTATATAGAGTAAAATTATTCGAAGTTGAGAGGACTTTAAATCAAGAAAAAAGTTAGAATAACGACTTACGATAATGAAAATAAATTTTTCAATAATTTGTTTTTTATTAAATACTAACTTTTTTCATTACAACTCGGAAGTATTTATATATACTTGTATCCACACATTTTGAAATATCAAACAAGTTGTCAAATTACAGCGTAAAAAAATCAATAAAAATGGAAAATTACGATAAATAGTGTTTAACCTTATTTTCACTTGGTAACATGGAATGTTTTCACTTAGTCCATATAAAAAAATATGTTAAATAATCCCTACATAATCATGATTACAGTACAAATTTAAACAAATAACTTATTTTAAAAAAACCCGATTATAATGGATTATCTTTTCGCGCCATTTTTAATAACGTCATAAACGTCATTATTTATAACTTATCAACACTGCCATTTCTCCGCTGTATTGAAGTTAGCAATAAAAGTTTCCAGTGCTTTTAAAATTTTGTTTTGTGGTCGCGGGGCATTTCACACTCGCCTGTGACGTATTGTTCTTTATCTTCTTCACTTTCCACTTCCTTACTCCTAATTCTAGCAAAGATAATGTTTACTAAGTTTTTCTAATGTAAAGAAAATGAGTGAGAAAAAAGCATGCGAACTAAGATAATGCATCGCAGTAAGGAAGATAAAGATATAAAAATTGAGAAAACACAAGATATATTTTGTTATCTGTTTTTAGTGAAAATGTGTGAGAAAACAAAAGAAATATGAATTAACTTTATGCATCATAAATCAGTAGGTATAGGGGCGTGTACTACCCATTTGGATGGATTTTGACAGGCACATAGCGTGGCGCACGTGTACTTTCGTCAGTCAGCTGCTAACCTTTTCTTGTTAATTTGTAATGCGTATTTTTCAGATTACGCACATTTGTAAAAAAAATCTAATTAGGCGAAAAATAGATCGACAAATTCATCTGATAGGATAAAAAAATAAGGGCTTCGAATAACGATACTCGATTTATAAGTACAATTTGGTATGAAAACTTTTTAGAGTGACCAGATTCTGCTTCAAAACTTTGACTTACGACGAATTTCGAATAAAAGTTCTTCGAATAAACGTGATTTTACTGTATATATGTATGTTTTAATACCTTTGTAATTTCATCTTCGCTTGTTTCCTCATCACAACACAATAAATCCAACCAAAGCCTATATTGTTGTTCTGTGAGTTGAGCCAACATATGACCTTTACTGAGGGCCCTTTTTAAAATTTGTAGTTTTATAACAGTATTATCGGAATTTGCCATGATTAATTTAATGGCATTTTCGATGTAACTATTGCAAGCGTCAGCGTGCGGGACCTAAACATTTAAAATCTCATTAATTTCTAACAAGTGAGTCAGTCCATACAGTATATGATAACATTTAAGAAAGTGCTCAATATTGACTGAAGATAGAGAGCGATACTGCTCTTGCAGACATACATATGTATGATTATCAATAAAAATGTCAAATATATACCTTTGCCACAGAGGTTTCATAAACATTAAAGAATTTTGCTAAATCTTCAGGACATTTTCTTAAAAAGAAATTTTCTTTTAATGATTTCCAATCGAAATCTCCAACAGATTTTCCCTGTAAAAGGTTGTTTGAAATATTTACATTAAAAACTTATATTTTAAAAGTTGCATCATAAAAATATGATATATCATTCAATTAATTAATACTTAAAATACACCAATACCTAAAATAGTATGTGAAATAAAATAATTATAATGTCTAAAAACTAGAGTAGTTATATTCTAATAGTAATTATTATTGTAGATGTGAATAAATAAATAAGTTCTATAAATATCAAAAGGAATATTTACCTCAAATTCACATTTAGCTATGAAATCCCACGCTTCCTGTTTATCGCTATGTTTTTTCCACAACTCTGAGAAAAGTTTGGTTTGAAGCGATTCAGCAAAATCAAAACTGTTAGCGATCGAACAGAGTTCCACCATTAGTGACACATCTGGAACGTGCTTTAATGCACTCTTTAGAAAAATTTTTGCCCTTTCTAGTTGAGCCACCTATGTAGAAAAAAAACAATGCACATCGAAAATGTTATAATGTACGTGGCAAACTTTTTAAACCGATTGTTAAACTCAAAATCATTAAATATTTGAAATACTGCCCAAAAGACACAAATGAAATTCTAGTTATTTTAAATGTACTTTGGGAGTTTCAAAACCACGTAAAAAAAGATGAGCAAGTCAGGTTAAGTTAAAGTTTTAATATTTGTAAAATATACATAAACTTTACTTTATTATCACACCTTACTATCATATCATTGAGTTACTTGAGTTTTTAAATGTATGTGATTATATGTTAATGTAAATTGTGGGAAACCGTAAAATTCAGATTCTACCTGTTGCACTACTAAATATAAATCAATTATTTTTTCATTATTATTATTGTGAAGTTGCAGTTTTTCAGAACATAGTTCTGTGGTATTCTAATACAAATTAAATGTATTAATTAGAAAGATATACAGGAAAATTCAATATATCAAAAAATATTTTTCTTGTTACCGGGATTCGAACATGGATCCTTTCCTATCTGTGGAAATGCATTAACCGATTACACTACACCGACAATAAGTTGATGACAAATTTTTAAACTTATATGCTGTAGTTCTTTCAAATTGATACATTTATTATTCTAAATTAAAAAAAACTATCACCTTTTGAGAAAATCTTAAATAGGAAACGTCAGAAATTAAATCAATTTCTTTTGATTAAATTTTTGGATAAACTTTATATAAATATATTAAAGTGAACACATTATCATTGTAAAGATGTATTTTTTCAGAACATAGTTCTGTGGTATTTTAATACAAATTAAATGTATCAATTAAAAATACTGAATTGAATTGGTTGGTAATAATTGTACGAGGCATTACCAATATTCCGGGATGCACGGCTTAGACCCGCGCCGTGCGAATGGGAAAGTCCGATGCTCTGTAGGATTATATTCTTGTATAAAAAATATATTCATATTTAAACAGTTATTAGTAATAATGCCCTCGCTAGGACGATCCTGTGTCGAGGTGGGCTATTGTTTAAAAGTTATTCAAGTATTTATTAATATTTTGAAGAAAATTTGATGATTAAGATTTTGTTTACATTTTAAAATTTTGTGGTAGAACTTGGAAAAAGATTGCATTTAGCCTCATTCGATGGAATCAAATTCACGTTGATGCTAAAATAATATTCAAATGTAAATGTTACCCTTTGGTCTTCGTCCATGTCTTTAGCTGCTCTTAATTCCATCCTAAAAGCATCAATATATAGTTCTTCACATGTTGGGTGTCGTTGTAAACCTTTAACAGCAAATTTTCTGGCCGTATCGATGCTGTGCATCTCTTCATATTCCCAGCGGCACGCCAACTGCCATACTCTCGCCTTGTCACCATGCACCTATAAGATATTTATATTTTATTAATTATCAAGGAGAACACATTCTTATTGTAAAGTTGTAATTATTTAAACATAGGTCTGTGATGTTTTTTTAAATACTAATTAAATGTATTAATTATAAAGATATAAATATAAACTCAATGTAGATGGCTTTCAAATAATGGAACGATAGATGTATTAATTTGAAAAAAATTTAACATATAGGTTTGAAAATTTGTCATCAAAAATACTGTCGCTGTAGCATAGTTGGTAATGCACCTTCCCCAGATTGGAAAAGAGATCCAGGTTCGAATCCCGGTAGCGCAACAATATTTTTTGATATAATTGATTTTATATGTATATCTTTATAATGAATACATTTAATTAGTATTTTAATATTTGTATTTATTTAAACAACCGTGAGCCTATATGCGATCATCAATTCTGCAACAAAACCAACCACAACCAAGCCCTATCCACGGGAGTGAACCAAAGATTTTTTCAATTCTTCGGCCACATTACGCGTTAAAGTGACAATCTAGAAAAGGAGAATATTTTGGATACAACTTTGGACTAAAGACTTGGAAGAGTGGTACAGTAGTAAAATCGTCTGATGGAGGCCATTATGAGCAGGAAAGACGTAGAAACCTATATTTGTATTTATGTACATGCAACTTTATATTCCCTACATAACATTCCTCTTTTATCTCTTCTTTGTTTATATATTTATATTCTTATTTTCAAAATTTTCTCTCACTTTTTTCTGCATTAGAGGAGAAAGTACATTACAGTTCTAACAAGTCCTTTTTAAATTATCCTCACTGTTTAAAGTATACTGTAATTTCAGAGAAAACATGTAACTGGGTTAAATTATTGTTTCACTTTTATTATGATTATTGTTTTTATAGATACAAGGGCTGTCTGAAAAGTTTCTGACCTAACAAAGAAACGCAACAATTTTTCTTCAAATTTATTTTCATTTTAGTCTCTTGAAGTCTTTCTCTGCAAAATACAGTAAGATCCCATTTATTCGAAGTTGAGGGGACCAAAAATTAAGAAAAAAGTTTGAATAACGATTTAGCATAATGAATATAAAAATTTCAAAAATTTGATTCTTTTTTTACATACTAACTTTTTTCATAGCAACTCGAAATAATTAAATACATCTGTATTCATACATTTAAAATTAACAAACAAGTTGTCAAAATACAGTGTAAACAAATCACAATATTATTTTTAAAAAAAACTCTTAACTTATAATGGACTATCTTTTCGCGCGCCATTTTTAATAACGACATAATAGTCAAACTTGTCAACCCGCCATTTCTCCGCTGAAGTTAGCGACAAAAGTTTCCAGCGCTTTTAAAACATTTGTTTTGTGGTGGTCGCGGCGACATTTGGCACTCGCCTTTCAACGTTAAAGTTCTTTCTGCCATCATGTTTAATATTGTCGACAACTTCATTAATGAGGTCGCGTATTTTTCTGTTAATTTTGTTTTGGATAATATTTTATGTCAATCTCTTGTATTAATTCAATTTTTAGCAACTGTCGGCGATTTGTACGAGTTTCGCATTAATGCTATTATCGAGAATATAAAATTATCAGTCAAAATTATAAAAATGTTTTAATTTAAATTTAATGAAATACGGAAAAGTCTAAGGAACGCAAACCATGCATTCGCAAATTTCAAAATGTCTAACACTTAAATATAATGTTCTTTATATATAAAACAATGGCAATAAAATAATTAACAAGATACGAGAAAATCTGAGAAATGCTAACTACACATTCTTTAAAATGCCTTGACACTAAACTTAAATAGAAAGAGAAATGTCTGTATTAAAATTAATACAAATTAAATAATTTATAAAACACCGAAAAGTCAGGAACTTAACCGCGTACTAACGTTTGTACAACAAAATATACAAACGTACAAAATATACGTAAACAAAAATAATGATGGTAATAATACGGAACAGAAGATTAGCAAGCACTGACATTCGTAGCTGCAACTGGGAGAACTAGAAAACTGTGTTACCTATAAGGGCGCAAAGATAATATTTGCTATCTTTTTCTAATGTACAGAAAACGAGCGAGAGAAAAAAGCATGTAACCTTAAGTTAAAGCGTCGCAGTAGAAAATAAATACTTCAAATCGAGGACGCACAAGATATATTTGACATCTTTTCTAGTATACTGAGAGTGAGTGAGAAAACAAACAATGAGAATTAACTTTATGCGTCGTGAATCGGTATAGGGGCGGAACTACCCATTTTGATGGTCTTGGACTTTGGACAGGCACCGCGTAGCGCATGTGTATTTTCCAGATTGCTGACATCTGACAAAAAAATCGAATTAGGCGAAAAATAGATCGACAAATTCATCTGATAGGGTCCAAAAATAGCATTGAATAACGATATTCGATTTATAAGTACAATTTAGTATGAAAACTTTTCAGAGGGACCACATTCTGCTCTAAAACTTTGACTTGTGGTGATTTCAAATAAACGGAGTTTTACTGTAATTATTTATGAAGGTGATGACCTCCTCATTTGACAGAAATCTCTGTCCTCCGAGCGCAACTTTTAGCTTAGGGAACAAAAGAAAAGTCACTCAGTGCTAGATCTGGTGAGTGAGTAGGGTGGTTAAGCAGTTCAAACCAAAATTCGTAGATTTTAGCCTGGGAAACCGCTGAGGTATGAGACAGCGCATTGTCTCGGTGAAACAAATATTTATTTCTGCAAATGTGGCCGTTTTTCCACAATTTCTGCCTTCAGCCTGTCAAGTAATGATGCGGTAGTATGCTCCTGTAATGGTTTTACCTTTTTCAAGATAATCCATTAAGACAACTCTATGGCTATCCCAGAAAAAAGTCACTATCACTTTCCCAGCCGAAAGAACAGACTTTGCCTTTTTTAGAGCCAATTCTCCCTTCGCAGTCCACTGTTTTGACTATGTTTTTGTTTCTGGAGTATAATAATGTATCCAAGTTTCATCTACAGTAATTAATCAGCGTCAAAACTCTGATTTATTACACCTAAACTGCGCCAATAGAGCGTTAAAAATGTTTATTCGAGCACATTTTTGGTCCGGAATGAGCAACCGCGGCCAGCTTTCTCATGACTAAATTTTAATTCAGTGTGACAAATACGTTCTTTGGACATGTTCATAGTCTCTGCTATCTCTCTAACCTTAATTTGACGGTCATCCAGCACCATTTGATTAACTTGAGCGATGTTATCGTCAGTGGTTGTAGTTTTCGGCCATCCCAAACATTAAAATTTTAATAATAATAATCATTTAAATTACAGCCATGTTTAAATTCAGCTGCCCAAAATTTCACCATGGTAAATAATGGTGCAGAGTCCCCGTATACAACATCCAATTATCTTTAATTTGTGTAGGCGTATTGCCTTTCAAAAACAATTACTTAACAGTACTCGACAGCTCGATACTCGATTTTTTTCAATTTTCACAAAAACACTTGCATTGACTCACTCAAACAATTGTCAAACAACAACTGCGTGTCCAAAATGGCTGAAATTTTGGTGAGTACTTATTAAAGCATGTGCAAACGTGTTCCCCAACTTTTGTTGACGAGTGCTGTCATCTACATGTTAAGGTCGGAAATTTTTCAGATAGCCCTCGTATATTGTATGTTTTCATAATAAAACAAAGTAAGTTCTCTTACCTGTAACAATTCTTCAAATATAGCCGTAATGCACGGAGAAAAGTTGACATTCTTGCAAAACATGATATAATTCAGCCAGATTTCTAAATCGCTTGGAAATCTTTGAACCAGCTCCTTGTATAATTTCCGTACTCGTTTTGACAGCGCATATTCAATATCGGCTTTTTTCTCATTCATCGACAAAGCCTTTCTTCGTAATTTTATATCTTGAAGGAGAATGCATTCATAAGCAATATAACGTAAATAATCTACTTTGCTTTTTGTCTGACGGTGAATTTTATACTCAAAATCAGTTCTCTTTTTGGTAATCTCCCTTAAAAAGAAAAATTGCATTACAAATAACAGTAGTAGTTTAATAATTACTAAGATTGAATCCTGACATTTGCTGCCGAAGAGTATCAATACTCTTATCACACAAGCCAGACATTTTATTACATTCAAGGATGGAGGCATTATCATATATATGTATATAGTATGAATTCTGTATGATTCATATGATAACACAGTGAAACAGTGAGATAATCATTCTAGTAATGTCAATTGTTTTCAATCTTAGTTAAATTATTTTAGATCAACTCTTTTCAATCTGACATACCTGATACTCAAATTGTGAATGTAAAATACAAAACAATTAATATATATAATATTTCAAAGAGAGAAATTTTAGAGAGTAATTCACAACTGAATTAATAATGAAATAATTATATATGCACTAAGCTACATTCATTACATTCCAAAAATGGAATGCTGTATCAAAAAAAGTGTGATATTTCTATTTAGACTAGCATATTATGCAAACATGGAAACAGTTTGTGAAAAATGTTATGAACATTATAATGAGTAACATTTTAAAAGAAGTGCACTTAACGTTTAGGTAGGTACCTTATTTCTTCAGCTGAATACAGTTCTATTCTCTTCATTTGCTCCAACTCCGACATCATATCCTCAACACGTTGGTTTACAAACTCCGCCATGTTTCTTTTTAAGCAAAGCTAAAATAACCAATGTTTAAAAAATTATTTCAATAAATGTAATTTACAAATTACAAATTAACAAAATTATTATTATATAAACCAACAAAAATATTCTTAGTTATTACATATAGTGAAATAGCCAAAATAAACTACTTGGTGCTTATAAGCTGCTAACACCAGCAGAAGTCATTTATTTATTTATTAAGGATGTGAAAAAAAAACTCAAAATGTACCATAAATATGTTGGCACATTTGAAAATCTATTAACAAACAAATCTATGTAAATATATATATGTAAGACACTCGTTTGCACTAACAAATCACCCACTAAACTTAATAATAGATATTACATCCCTTACTATGAACATATAACATGGAATTGAATACGTGCCATAATTGACTACAAAGCATTCCTACGAAGTTCCCAGAAATAATACAATGATAAAAAAGTAAAGAATAAACAATGCAATTATTAAAAAATACATCTTTTTTAAATAAGTTTATTTATCTCTTTCGCAAAATTTCACGCCATAAATTACTTTTATATATCTAGAGACGCTCCACGCAACAATTACTAAAGTGGACACTGGTTATTAAGTCTTTTAAATAATAGGAAGAACAAACCTTTCAAATCAAGAACAGATTAAAAAATAAATTGGAATTGCACCGTATATGCAATCACAAACGGTTGAAGATCTATGTAACCTCACGACAATTTTTTTGTGATTTTGATACTTCAAACACAAATGTGCGGAACGAAGAATAAATGAAGCTTGACATCCGAATCTGACAGCTGTACACGTGGAAATAGACCAAAGATGAATAATAAAACCATAGATAAGAGATATTGTACTAATAACCACGGTTAGTGCAATAGCCATAGATAAGGCAATAGCTGTGTTTATTTTATTTATATATAATATTGTTATGCCCCAGCATCGGCTGAGCATCAGATTCGATGCTATTAATTACGTAATAATGTCGTGAACGCGCGAGGGCCATTTTTGTCTTCAACAGCCGCGGTGGCCCAGATGATGAGGACCACGGTTTTGACAAAAAACAAATATTTCCTTGAAGGCATTGTTCCTGAGATTTATCTCGTTTACGGGTGAAATCTATCGTGGGAGAAGATCAATGAACTACCCATAACGTCAATAAATCACTGTAATTACGTAGAGATAAGTTTAATCATAATTAATTTTAAGAAGAGGGTGGTGTTCAAAATTAGGCCTAGACAGAGGCACTAGAGAGCTCACGACCATCGAAAAGTGGCCAATGGAATGGTGCCAGTCCTTTTTTTTCAAGACGGAACCGCACAGCCATCATCACAAAAACCCTCATTGGCCTCAATCCTTTATTTATTTATTCATAGTTTACAAACATTTTAACAAATAGACATAGTAGATGAAAAAAAAACAAATAAATTTAAATATAGCTTTAGTCGGGGAGACGAGGGAAAAAAAAACACGCCTCTGAAAAAGAGAAAAGGACAATACAAAATTAACAACAAACTTCAAACACTGCCAGCCGTAATATCCCAATGACATGAGAAAAAGCAAAAGAGACTACAATACAACAAAATGAAAATGACAAATGAGACAATAAAGTGTATGACTAAAGAATTTAAAAAACAGATATTGGGATGAATTAGATATTGAGAGTCCCAGGGGTTCTAGAGTCCCTAAGCAGTTCCCATCTAGACACCCAAACTCTCACAAAGGTCCTGTACAATTCCAGATTCCCTTTTCAACTGAGTAGATCGGAGTTCCTGATGGAATCTCTATCCACCCCCACCAAACCGTCAATCATTTCCTCCATATGCCAGTCCTGGGGGTGGGACCCACTGGCGAATGCGAAGACATACCCTTGCAGCGAGAGATTAAAATGGACCAGACGCCATTTTGCAGGCAGTCTGCCATAGAATTTGGGAGAGTCCAGAAATATCCACCAGGATTGTCCTTCGAGGAGAATCCATCAGCTAGTCTTGGACATAGTTCATCTCAGAATTATAAAGAGTCTGTCAGGATAGTCCTCCAAGGAGAGCCCATCAAATAGCCTCGGGCTGCAGTTTGTCACTGAATTTGAAAGCAATCTGTCACCGAACTTGAAAGCAGTCCGCCATGGGAGTTGAAAACGAATTCACTAACCGATCATGTCAGAGAGTTGAACGAGTCTGAAGGTTTGGAGATCAGCTACAAGAAGTCAGAACTGCGAGGGAGCAAATTGACCAAAGCAGTTGTCAAGTAGCCGCCCAGCCAGTTGTCGATCCAGACTGAAAGCAGTCATCAAGCTGCCGCTTAACCAGTCATCGAGCCAGCCTAAAAGCAGTCATCAAGCAGATGCCCATCCAGTCGTCAAGCCAGCCTGAAAGCAATTTGGAAACAGCCGCCCAGTCAGCTGTCGAGCCAGCCTGGAGCAGTCCCCAAGTCGCCAACAATGCCACTCCACTCAGCTGAAGACCGGAACCCTGGAAAAAGACTCCAGCGAAGCAACGCGGATTAAAATACGATTGAAATTAAATTAGGATTAAGTTAGCATAAGAATATACACCTGCCCATGACGTGTGTAGTATGAGTATAATATATAAATAGATATTTACTGTTTCGTGTTCAGTGTTCAGTGACCAGCGCCACCCGTAGGTTTGATTGCACGTCAGGGAGAGGCAACATAAGCCAGAGGCCGCCTCTCTCGTATGACAAATACACCTGTGTATATCAATATGTATATATATTACACACATTAGATTTTTTTAACTTTCTTTTAAAATGTTTTTTTTATTGATCTATTAAAAATTTTCATTATGAATGTATATATTATTAAACTTTAAGTGAGTAAGTACATATACCATTTTTTTTAAGGAAGCTGTACAAAATAATTTATAACAAGTGTTTATTTTACAAGCAAACAACATTCTCATATGTTTTTCAAAATACTTGAGATTGGGCCTTGCATCATACAACGGTTTTGGTTTTCGCTCAATACCAGTGATCCAATGCCATCATTTGTAATGTCTTTTGATGGAAAAAAACTTGTCCTTACTTTATTTGATCCCATAGCAAGTTTTGAATTTAATAATTCAAAAGGTCTTATTTTTTATTATCCCTTCGTCATTGTGTTTAGAATTAGTTATTGGTAACAGAGTAGAAATTTTGTTAAAATGCAAAAATTGGCGAATCAATTCAATAGCTGTTGAAGCCGTTGCCTGGGATTCAGATGTGGTTATAATTGTAAATAGAGAGTTAGATGGAGGGAATACCATTGATTTGTGCAGGGTTTAAATATCTAATACTGATTTATGTAAAGTTTGGTCCAGGTAGGGGGAAGGCTGTGGAAGTGTAATAACTATATTTTTCTCAGAATTCTAGAGTGCAACTGAATAAAATTTGAATGGTATTCAATACAATACACAATTATATAGGATAGGGAAAGGGGGGGATATCTATGTTAAGTTTAAAGTCCCAAAGTATAACTGGGCTAATTTTGTGAATGGATAGCATTCAATTTAAAAATCATTTATATCATAAGGGGGGAGACCAGGAGGAGAATGCCAATATATTGCCCAGGGTTCTAAAGAGTAAATATAGAATGTGTGCAATTCAGTATCATATAAAGCACATTGATTTTAATGGAGAGGAGGTAGGACTAGAAGGTGAGAGGAGGGTGCCTTGTTTATCGTAGGGTCATCAGAACTCAGCCAACAGTGGCAGGTAAATAACAAAAAACATCCTACTCTTGGTTTTTTGTAGAATAATCTTTTATTATTTTATCAGAATGTAAGTTTTAACATTATGGCTCCAGGACCAATGTTCCCTCTAAGGTGTGCGGGTGAGCACAATTTGGCATCATAACGTACACAAAAAAATATAGCGTGCACACAATTTTTAACAAAACTTCTTCATGTGCCACCTTCTATCAAAGGTTGTAGTATATTAATTTATCCTGTATAAGATCACCAACATTTTGGAGATTAAACCACTTTCTGAGGTAAGAGTCAAAATAAACTCTTTCTACCTATGACCTCTGCTGCCTTCTATCTTCCCCTGCATAATGAGTTGTAAAATATCATATTTTTCACTGCGAAGAATTTGTCCAAAGTACATGGCTTTCCTTGTTATTAGTTCTCTTGACATATTTATGCATTTAATACATCTTTATTAATAATGTGGTTAACCACGAGATCTTCAGCACACATTGATAGAACTACAAGATTTATACCAATAGCCTTATTCATACTAGTAAGGTAACGTTTCTCTTATTTTATACCCCAGCGCATAAATAATAGCATCGGTCCTTAGAATTACATAAAAGATTCTTTATTAATATATACATTTCTCGGGAGTATAGCTCCTTTAGCCTTAGTGCAAGTCCAAGCCCGGCCGGAAACATAACAATTTCAAAATTTTTAAATTATACAACTACTCTCTTTAATGCCTTCCACAGATTTAATCCAAATTTCAAATATTAATGTTATTTCATTACTATGACAGAATCCTCCTTGTGTAAAATTATGAATCTGTCAGCTATAGTGTTTTGCCAAGCTTCCACCGGTTTACCGGTTCCACAAATGATTAAACAGAGCAGGATAAAAAATATATTTATTCTTTTGAAATTAGCAATATTAACTATGTGGTTAAAATTCATATTTTTATTTGTTAACTTTGTTTTATTAACATCCTGAAGAAGAAAATTGTATTTTTTGAAACTGGTAGATGTATTTAAGCTCAATTAAGTGGTTAATAAAACAAAGTTAACAAATAAAAATATGTTCCTAAGCTGTTGTTATGCATGATATATCTATGGCCTCCTAGATCTCTTTCAATGAAATAATTACACATACAGTGAAATCTCGATTGTACATCCCCGGAATTCACGTTTTTCCTCCATTTGCGTGTTATTTCTGCAGTCCCGTATCATTTTAGTACATTACAAACCCTATTTAACATATGTGTTTCCCGCAATTTATGTCTCAAATTTATTGAAATTTATTCGGCTAGTTCGCTATTCACCATAGAGCTAAGAGTGTGTTGGTTGTTTGCTTGTCGTATATACGCATTTTTCATTCTCATACCTACATAATTTGAACATTTCGTTGTTTTTTACAGGCTGAAATCAGCAAGACAATTGCATAGAAGATAGTATATGACAACATTGATGACAGAAAGAATTTATGAATAACCCTTGCAGATTTACTTAGATGTTGACTCCAACGTAATAACATTGGATGTAGTGGAAACTGATGAAATAGTGGTCAGTCGCATAAACGAAAACTTGACGGAAGAAGAACCAACCTACAAAGAAGAAGTGTCTGCTCATTCCATAAACCCAGTTCCTACAAAAGATGACGCCATGAGACATATTGAAGGCCTCAAAGCATATTTTACTAGTATTAGCAATGTACCACCAGAAACGTTTAATTTAATTTATAATTTTTAAAGAACTATTTAAAAACAAGAAAAAAACATGCAGTAAAAATATTGTTTAATTTAAAATAATAATTGATAAAAAATAAATAATCTTTTTTTTTAATACCTCTTATTTATATTTACATTTTTTTTGTTGGACCCCTCAAAAACTTTAAATCAGGGCTCCACTGTAAAATATTGTATAAATATAACAGAGAAAAAATATTAGATTTTTCACAATTCCACTAAGAAATATAATTTATTTTATGTATTGGAAGTAAGTTAGTAGAACTCCATAATCACACATGATAATAAAAACACTTGTTTTGTTCTACTCATTTAATTTCCATGAGACGCGTTTCGCCTAGCAGCTAGTTTATAATAACGCCCCCATAAGGCGAAACGCGCCTCACTGAAAATAAACGAGTAGAACTAAAAAACAAGTGTTTTTATTTTCATACGTATAAGACATAATCTAGCATGCCATTTCACGAGGTGAGGCTTCAATGATTTATCTTTGTATTTGTTAAATATTGTTTGGTTTAGCGCTAAGCCTCTCGCCTATTAACTATAACTATAACTGGGATTCTACCCTTGTTACCACCACCAAATAAGTGATATTTTTTGTAACACAAACACTTAGCTTCGTTTGAAAAATAATAAGCTTTTTGATATGACGTATATTCTTTATTTAAAAGAAAAAAGTCATTATAAATTGTAAGGATAAATAAAATTTATAGCCACTTACGCACAGGACTCACTCGCAACTTTGAACACACTTGAAAAAATATTTAAAATTGTATGTAAGTTTTTTTCATTTTAAATCAAGTGTATTTTCAAATGAGTCTTTCGGCAACTGTATCCCATCTATAAGCGCTCTATCAGTGTTGTGTATCAAAATATATTTTGTGTTTGAAAAACATATTACTTTTATTATACCTAATCAAACATTTTAAAACAACAAATATTTACATTTTATGTCAGATAATTATTATGTAATTAGAATTTTTAATATATGTATTTATTTTAAATACTTTGATGCCCAATCAGTGCGCGTTAGAAAAGATGCATTTTTGATTGTGGACTGCTCGTCCTCTCCAATAATGTATCCTGTAATAAATAAAGGGTGAACATTGAAAATACGTGATTTTCATACAATGCAACAAATACTGATCCAAAGAAGATGCTGATCCAATAGAAGATGATTCAGCATTTTACAGAGTGAATGAAGCACAGGCCGGGCAGTGAACAAAATAAATAATGATATTGTTACCAACAAATTATTTAAGAATCTATTGGAAATTTCGTCCCAACGATATTTGCTAATAGCTAATAGCAGTATTCTACAATTGTCATTTTTTTTATGTACATCATTTAAATGAGTTTTTTTAACCTGTATCTTTCCGAATTTGACCAAATAATGAAGTATCCAGCTTCTGGCCTGCGTAATATCTCGATGTACTAAGATACTGTTCAGCAACTGACTTCTCTTTCTCCTGAAAATGTTTTTGCCATTAACAGCTGTACGTATTTTATTTTATGGCTATTCATTTTAATTCATTTACTCTGTATTTAACCAGTGTGAGTTAATTATTTTGACCAACCAGTTTTGTAAAATATATTTACCTTCACCAGGATGATAAAAAAAGTAACTAAAATCATATGTCAAATCGTTCTAATGTTTTTAAATTCATTTTTAAAAAATAATCAAATATTTCAGTAATTTTTTTCATAGAAAATCTTACGTTTTTAGCTGGCCATAAACTCCAATCTCCAATATTTTGACTTTTTCTAGGAAATACGGTTGCAACGTTGTTTGAACTCTTTAAAATGTTATTTACAGAAGACATTTCCGAAACATTTCTGTGCCTTTTACTCGGAGTGTCTCCAAAGTATCTGAAAAATACATATGTAATTTTATTATGGAAATAAAATAAATAATTACAAAATAATTTCGTCCAATAATTAACACAATACTAAAACATAAATTTGAAAATAATATATAATACAGCTAGAGCCAAAACTAAACTAAATATTACAAATTATAACAAACACCTTTCTTTGTATTTATTATTGATACTCTAAAATGTGTTAAAACTAGTTATAGTTGAAAATACCCAATTACCTATTGTTTGAAGTTTGTTTCCTGTGTGACTAATATTTTTGAAATGTTACCAAAAGTATAGAAATCAAGTTTAAATTTAGCATTTAGATACACTAAAAACATAAATATAATTTAAAATATTCACACTAAAATACTTCTATATTTTTATTGAAATTTCTTCAAAAATATATTCAACATTATTAACAGAAGCTTTTCAATGTGCTACATAAACTTTCTAACTGCTACGTGATTTTTATAGCCATTTTAATTAATTATATATATTATCAATTTTATTATACTTGATGTACCTGTTTTGTGCCGAAGGTTGACCCGCTACATACCGAGAATTACTCAGATATTGCTGCCTCGCATTACTTTTAAGTGGTTTTAAAATATTATCCATATCAAATCCGTTTCCGTCCAACCAATCTTTGTCTTTAGAATTAATATTGTCATTTGTAATCTTACCTCTAGAAAAAAAACAATCAATAAATAAATACATACTATTTATTTAATTGCTTTTGTATAAATATGCAAATCTTAATTTGAAATTATGAGATTTGTTGTTACAAAACTTACCCTAATATATCAGCAAATTCGTCATCAGAATTTTTCTCTGTTTTTTCGTTGATTCTATTTATCGACTGCCGTCTTGGTGCGGGTAAACCGTTGGCAAGTCCATGAATAGGATTTCTACAAAGATATAAATAATTCTATTACAAATTTTTAGTTTGTTACAGATCTTTAATATGCTCATTTGAAAAGTGTATTTTTATCAATAAATGTTGTCCTAAATGGACTTACCGAGATCGCTGTGTGGGCATATAATTAGTTACTATAGTAGGTGGCACAACTTGTACAGATTGAAATTTTGACGATGAAATTCTATATGGCACGCCTTTATTCGTACTTAATCCTGAAGATAGCTGATGCATTACAGCTTTCAATCCGCTGTTTGAAAGGTAATCTCCTTGTTTCATTGCAACATTCTTTTCATTTGCTGCAGCACTCACCAAGTCATTATTACTGGCAGTCATCTTTTCGGTTGATAGGTTAGTTATATTAACCAGCTTATTACTGATTATAATCTTATTTCCGATAATACCATTATTAATATTCTCATTGCTATTGTGGACCGATGTTTTCATCGATCTGTGCAAAGGATGAATTGACGTTGTAGAGTTACCTAGTTTAGCCCCTAATTGAAAGTACGGATACCTATAAACATTACAATACTGGTGAGCGAAAAGAAAATAAAAAAGTTTATTTAGTGAAGTTTTGGCTGATAGGTGTCATACAATACGAAACAGACAATTATTAAATATTATTGTTTCATAGTAATTATTTGAAGTGGTTTCATATCAAAACAATTTTTATTGGTTTTTCTAGACTTCTAGAGAAGTTGCTTGATTTTAAATTTACGGTTCATGTTTTTGAATAATTAAAATTAAATTAATTTATATGTATCATATTTCACACCTCAAAGCTTGTTGCGCAGTTGGCCTTTTACTAGGGTTCCACATGAGCATATCCTCTAAGAGTTTCATCCCTTCCGTTCCAGCCCCAGACACTATATTCTCAAGGGGAACCTTCGTGAATATGGGGAATTTAAAGTTCATGGCGTTCGCAAGTTGATATCCTTCCGGCCAGTCATTCTGTGATAATAAAAAAATATAAAGGTTTACAAAAATTACTTCAATAAGAGATTTTTTTGAGTATGTTCAGTGTAATAATTGAAACAATAAGAATTTTGATTATTTTTCATCTTACTCTATCTGGAGTTCCTAGAACAGAGCAAATCTTAAAAATTTCATCAATTTCACTATTGCCTGGGAATAACGGCCTAAATGTGTAAAGTTCTGCCATGATGCACCCGACAGCCCACATGTCTATTGGACTATTATACGTTGTGGAGTGTAGAAGAACTTCAGGTGCACGATACCTGCAATATTCCAACATATTTTAAATTTCAGTGTGTCAATACACTTTAGAACAAGAAAAATAGAGATATAAGAATCTAATATGTATCTAATATTAAAAATGTTACTGATAAAAAAATAAAGTATTGCATCAAGTAATAAAATAGTACTTAATATGCCAAAAAATGCTGCCTTATTAGTAAAGTATTTTATTTGTTATTTTGGTAAGTATATACATATTACATATATATGTACATGTAAATTAATATTTGTATTAATGATGTACAGGGTGAATATTATGTTCCAGGCCGATTTTGGTTTAGCAGACATTTGTCAGTTTGCATTTGGTAGTCGTAGAGAGTAGTTGATTACAATTTATTATGGAGCATTTAACACCTTAACAATATATTAAAGTCATTAAAACAAACACAAGCCCGACTTTTGGAAAAAATCATCACAAGCGACAATTTATACACCAATGACCCTTACACCGATGCAGAGTTACTATATGGGCTAGCGGAATCATTGGACCCTATTTCTTTCAGGATGCAAGAGGTAATGCTGTAAAAATTTCTCGGTGGCCAAATTGACTGGGTCTGCAACGCGTGTGGTTTCAACAGGAACATAGCCCGAGCTACACTTGAAATTTTAATGAATGAAACAGCATCGGCCTGTATTAATACAAAAATAAATAAATATTTAGAGTCATCACCATCTAGTTGAAACATAATCGGTGAAAGGCGGCCTTGAACGGACCTCCCTGGCCAATCCAAAATCTGCAATTTTGACTAGCTCCGGGCCCATACAGAGTAAATTTTCTGGCTTCATATCTCGATGGAAGAAACCATTTCGGTGCATGAAGGCTAGACCCTGTAAAACCTAAAATAACAAGAAAATGAAATATAATGAGTTATATCTAAAGGATGAGCCATATTAAATATTATGATATTTCTTTCATGCGATTATTGGTAATTTTTGACACCAAAATGTTGCAATATAAAGCTTTGAGAATAATACTCAGAAAAAATACATATACTTGGATCAGTGCCATGCTGAAATATCTGAATATGATAACCTTTAAGCAGAAAGTATATTTAAATATTATAAATGGTATTTATTTACAAAATCCTTATTAAGAAAATATCACACAAAAAATTGATGCAAATCAACATGAGCACGAGTATTGTACAAGAGTAAGGTATAGACTGAGACTGCCATTTGGGAAGAAGGCCAAATCTCAGAAATCGATGATGTATAGTGCAATGAAATTTTTTATTGAAATGCCAGAAAACATGAGAAAAGAGGAGAAATTGAATAGATGTAAAATGGAACTGACCAAATATGTAAAAGATAAATTTTAGTAAAAGAAAATACTTTAATCTTGTTTATATTAGAGCATATATAGGAGTGCTTATGTATGCATTATGTTAAGAATTAAATAAATTAAGGATACTGCAGTTAGTTACACTCGTAAATTGTTCATTTTGTATTTGATTCCAGTTCAGCTAATAACACTGATGGTCTGTTTTATGGGCCTTCCAGTTAGGGGCTCATCATTAAGACAAATTCCTTGCAAAAGCTTTTTAAATCATTGTTGACATGTACGTAAACCCACATTATTACCATAAATACTGCAAATGTTTTTGGAGCAACGTAATCTAATTTTTGGAAATTCACACAGCATCAAAGCGGGTATCCCGTTAGCATTTTGATGGTATCCCTTTGACGTTTTAAATGTAAGTGAAGAGTCAAAATAATGAAATAAAACTCAAGAACTTTCCGGATATAACCCCTATTAGATATAATCACACTAAGGTCACTCAAAACTGTGTATGTAATGTTAATGTCTCCCTGTAACGTTATGGCATGAAATTTATAAATAAGATGAAGATAATTTCCATTTTAATTATATCCATACAATTTCTTCTCAGTTATTCTGCCAGGTTATTTATGTCGAAGACTAACTAACTAGCTTACTATCACAATCACACAATTTCACTGCAGGAATAAGCATAGATGATAGAATACCACCCTTCTGTGCTGGCTTACCGCTCTTTCCTCATCTACTTTCTTACATCTTCTAGTGCACGATCTTCAGTTGTTGAAACAATTCCTGATCATTCCAGCTCTTTGGCAAATGTCCTCTATTTTGGTTGCCTTCGACACTCGTTTCATAAATTTTCTTTACTATCCTCTCCCTGTTCTTACGTTCCACATGGCCAAACCATTTCAGCGATCCTTTCTAAATCTATTGATTATGCTACGTACAGACGTGCATTCTCTCCTAATTTGTTCATTCTTCATTATATCGTACATAGATTTTTCGTACATACGGCATTCAGTTTACTTTCATTCTTTATTTGCCAATTCCAGGTTCACTTTCATACATTGGTGGTGGAACTAGAACTCCATTACGCACTATTTGTCTTGTTTTATATTACAAATTCCTATTGGCGATAATTATATTCACAACATCATTAATTTTATTTTCCAATATCATTCTGAACTTTGCCGTTCCTGGTAAACATATTTCCCAAAGACAATAATTTTATTAGATTAAATTGTAATTAATTCTTCTAAATTCTTAATATTATTTACCTGATATATCATATTCCGCACGACTGGTTCGGGAAAATGTCTCTCCCTGTCTTTAATCAGCTGATAGAGATTCTCTTTCATGTATTCAAAGACGAAATATAAAACATCATTCTCCCTTATAACTTCTTTCAATTTTATAACATTAGCATGGCTCAACTTCTTCAGGGACTGTAACAAAATGAATACATAATTTTACACAAAAACTAATTCTTAAGAAAATTGCAATGGCATCTTTGTTCATTATCTCAGACTATAGAAATACATTATCAGTTAACACTGTATTATAAGAATCATAATGATAGGCCGCTATTCTAAAACTTTTACGAAAATAAAACGAAAACTAGCGAAGCGGCAACTATATATATCAATTTGAGGAACTTTTATTAAAATTTCTAAAAAAGATTTATTTCTCAGATTTCCTACGTGAGCTTGGTGACCCCAAGTTTTACATAGCCAACGCGGGTATTTTTGAAAATATATTTTTTTCTCTAATTATTATTGACGGGCTTTCAGCTATTAGCAATAATAAAAAGTACAACTTTATATGAATGAGATAATCAAAATGTATGCCTCAAAGAATAGTGACATGAATAGTGAAACGAACAGAATGTAGTTCATACAAAAATGGTAAGCAAATAATATTATTCCAGTATTTTGAAATTTTGTGTTGAATAGACATCCTTATTGTTGGTTATTTATTATTACAAAAGGACAAAATAAATTATTAGGAGAACATTTTCTTATTGTGAAGTTGTAATTATTCAGAACATAGGTCTGTGATATTTTAAATATTAATTAGAAAGATATACGTATAAAATCAATTTTATCGAAAAATATTGTTGTTGCGCCACCGGGATTCGAACATGGATCTAATATATTATGATTATCAAATAATGGAACAATTAAATGTATTATTATCAAAAAGGTAACATATAGGTTCGAAAATTGTCGCTAAAAATATTGTCGCTGTAGCATAGTTGAATAATGCACCTTTCCCGGTTAGGAAAGAGATCCAGGTTCGAATCCCAGTGGCGCAACAACAATATTTTTCGATAAAATTGATTTTATATGTATATCTTTCTAATTAATATATTTAATTCATATTTATTACAAAATAAATTATCGTAAAATGGTCATATCAGTCAAAAAGCCTTCCACAAAATACGAACGTTACCTCACGCAGTTTTCACGAAAAATTGACAATTCAATGGGCCTTTTGATATTATTTATTCACGGGAATCGATTGAAATTGAATTTTCTACGAGTTACTGACCACGAGTGCGGATTTATTAACACAGCTAGTTACGGCGGTAGGCGAATTATTGGAAAACATTATCGAAACAATTTTAATAGATTCGAGGCTATTTGGTCGTCTAATTAGATTTGTTTCATGTTTTTCATTATTTCCAGGCGAATAAAAGGGCTCTTACAATTTATCATTCATTCGAAAACTTTTCTACTTTTATATGAATAAAATGTTGGTATAAAAAATCTCGCTCGACTTATGACGCGTCTGCTGTCGCCAGTGGAACTGTCTAGAAACACATCCAAGATGGATATGATAGCTACTCTGCACGCATTGGGGATGTAAGGAACACGTTCGCCAGGACCAGTTAAAAATCAACGTCACGAACTGAATTCTGGATCAATAAATATCTCAACCTGCACCGCATACTACCAAATCAAAAATGGAAAAAGGTCCCCTTGTATATGTGTAAGAACATTAAGTAATTCACTGTTTTAGCCGTCAAATATTACGAACAAAATTGTGTTTAGTTAGTAATTTTTATGCACTCGCAGGTGAACATTTGTTCCCCTTCACTTTACCGCGATGGCCGCGATGGCGATTTCCATTGAAAAGTGCCAAATATTAAGTAAACAAAATCTCAACATTTTCGCAGAGTCGTAACGAAAAAAATCGAGGTAAAGTCAATATTTGTATTTAAAACTCAAATTCATAATATATGGAAACAAGAATACCTAAATATTTCAATACTTTTTGCGCTTTGTAAAGTTTACTAGTTAGAACGGTGTTGCATCGCTTTTGAAAGCTTCTTCTATGTCTGTCAAGTAACTATAATTAGTTGTTTAATTTTGGGCATGCTTCTTAACATATTTTTTATTCGATTCATGAGCCGCGGTCTGCCGACCCCTGGCCTAGTTCTTACCTCGATACTTACATCAAAAATATGTCCACTTCTTTACGTAATGCAATGCATTTAAAAATGTTATAATTACATTTCGTATTGACGCTGGAAATAGTATCAAAAGCCTCCGACTAACGTGGGCCCTTATGCGCCGCATTGGCGTTGTAATTAGTTACGCCACTGTCTTTAGTAATACCCAAAACGAAATACACGCTAGGCCTAGCACCCATTGCGGTTAAACGCGCGCGGTTTTTACTAGTGATAGAACGATTCCAAAATTTGTACCGATTCCGATACAATTCCCGATATTTCCGATTTCTATTCCTATTTTTTGTCTTGTATATAATTAAAGCATAAGTTATTATGTATTAATTTGAATTCGTTATATTTAGTAATAGTAGTAAACATAATAAATTTTATATTAATTATTTTTAGTTTGTGTCAGTTAAAATTTTGGAATCGTCCCATCGCTAGTAAAAAAACCGCACGCATTTAACCGCAGTGCGTGCTAGGCCTTTCGGAAACAAATCCACGATAGAGATTCTCAGCGCGGTTCAGAAACAAACTTGAAAGTGTTACGCCGTCAGCACAGCACAGCACAATTAAATAATGCTTTTACGAAAACTTATATAAATCACACTCTCCAGGAGAACGTCGTATGGTCGGTTCAAGTAAATTATAAGTATGTAATGCACATACTGTATTTTTTAGATATAAATAATGAACACAGCCAACCTACCTGGTCCATCATCCAACATTAATCTTTTTCAATCTTTTCCGACCGAGATTTGATTCGCAGATCTACAACACGACTTTTTTTTTAAAAGACAGCTGGAGGGGGGGACTAGTTTAGAAGCTAGGGCTTCCCTGTCGGTCCCACTCATCAAAGCTATTAAAAATACGCGACTTCAATTCAATAACATATTTAAGTATAAGCAAAACGAAAACGGAGAAGAAAATCAATGTGGTTATTTTAGCAATTAAGATTTAAAATTTAGACTCTACGGCGTCCCCCAAGTGCTGTATTTATTCATAAAAAATCATATAACATAGTTTTACATACAGGTGGAAAATTAAAGTGCAGTAGTTCAAGGCAGACACTCAGGGATCCGTTCATCAAAAAACACTCAATGGACACAAAGTGGATTGAGTCACACTTACGCGGACAGACTAGCGGAGTTGCAAAACACGAGGTATGAAGAGTGAGAGGTAGGCGAGTAGGTGGAGTCCCTCCCACGCAGGCCGGCCCAACTACCCACCTAAGGAGCTCCAACGAGTCACCCATACCCGAATAAATTCCATATTAATTAGACAACTAATCTACAACACGACTAGTGAATAATAAAGTGTATGCGATATACGTCAGACAGCCGTGTAGTTATTTAAAATTGTTTCTATATTGTTTCTATATCATACCTTAACTTCCCTGAGACTCATGGCTTCGTCCCACGAGTAGTACTTCCTCTTCATCCTCTTGATGGCCACCTTCTCCCCTGTGTCTCTCCTCTGGCCAAGCACCACGCTGCCGTAGGTGCCGTCCCCCAGCTGGTTCAGGGTGATGTAGCGGTTCATCACGGGCCGTGGATCATCTCATCATTGTACACAATCTAGAACGTGGAAATTGACCGCACAAAATAACACAATGAAGGAAAAGCAAAAATTAATATTATACAACAGTGTTTATAGTAAAATAGGAAAAAAAAAATCCGAAATTGTGTCCACTGTCCACGTTAGTTACGCGTAGTTTAAAAATAAAAACATTTTTCAAAGAGCCGGATTAATCTTAGGGTCCGTGTCCACGGAAGGAGACAATATCATAAATTTAGTTGAGATACATCTCAATACTGTGTACACATTATGAAATTTTGTTCTGGAGATAAACTCGGAGTTCAGCTTGAGATAGTTAGAAATAAACAAAAACTTAAATTATTAGATTCGATACGTGCACTTAAAACTACCATAGATCCTTACAACTATCTATTCTGAAAGTAAGATACAAGTTATTCAATATTAACATTTACATAAAGCATTCAATTACAAACATTTATTGCGTTTTAACTGCTCCTGGGGAGATTCAAAATCACCCAAATGACGAACATGACATGACTATGACGTTTGACGTTTAATGTACGAGCGTGAAGTAAAGCGCGAAACGGCCCGAGAGTTGTCTCCAAAATGTTTCATGTGAGCAAAATGTCTCGAGTCGAAAATCTCTTCCGTAGACATGGACTATTAAAAGCCTCTATTAAATTTTAGCACCATAATTATAGATATTTTAAGGCCAAGATGAACATAAATTAATACGTTTTAAATGATACCACTTCACATATTAATGAAAATTAATGGCAATACAAAAAATGAGCCCCTAATAATAATAGAAAAAGGTATTAGCATGTAAAATCAGTTTTATGTAGGCTTGTGATATTTTAAAATTATTTATTTGAATTCTTTGGCCTTCTCGGTGCATTCTAGGTTTTTAGTAGTATAGACGACCACCGATCAGATGTTGGGTTATAGGAATGGCCGCGAACAAGAAGTATGTAAACGACTTCCAGATCGGGATTTTTCGAGTTTCCTAGCAGCTGATGATTGAAGGACTCTCCTCGTTTCTCATTGGTCGTCATGTGCAGGGCCAAAGATTATTATTTATTATGGTATTATAGACGGTGAGCGTATTGTCAGATAGTCCACGCGTCATTACGAAATAATGAGAGATGGAATCAATTTTTATATATTTACGATATAGTGACACATATTAATACAGTCGGACAGAGAATAGATTGATAAAGATAAATATTTGGTTACGAAATGATTGGCTTGTAGAAAGTCATTATTGTTTATAATCAGATTTTGACATAAAAATATATTATACTTTTAAAATATACTTTGTGGTTAAATAATAATAAAATTGAATTCAAAATTTTTAGAAAAACAACTTTTACAGATACTATCATACACAATGAAATTATACGGGTAGAAATTTTAATATAAGAGTTAGGGAGCATTTGAGATGTTTGAATAATAGTGGGTTTTCAGAATTTTCTAATCATTTGATAGAAAATGGTCATGGTTTTGATAAAAAATTGGGATTGTCATTTTGCATATAAACGGTGTCCGTCAGAAATTAAATAATTTGGAATCGTTGGAGATAAATAAAGCGTGTGAAACTAATAAAAAAATTTATAAACAACCAACTAAATTTAACTAAGAGTCCCATTCAAAAAATTTTTCCTAAAAATTATTCGAGTAAATTTGTATTAAGTAATGATTTGAGTTAGGTACTAAAAAAAAATTTTTTTTATTTTTTTAAAAAGATTTTTCAAAAATAGATTCTGGCAAAGAAACAATAATATATGTTTTAGTTAGTTATGACATCCTGAAGAAGAGAATGGCATTTTTCGAAACCGGTAGATGTATTTAAAGTCAATTTAGCGGTTAATAAAACAAAGATAATAAATAAAAATATATTGTTTTACATAAAAAATAGAGTGAAAAAATGACGTGAAGAAGAATCAATCGGTGGTGGAAATTTTGCCATAAATAGCTTATCGTAGTGCGATACTGCAATTGATCAAACAATATACATATTATCTTATATTCATATATTACACGTGAATACGGGTAGGTGCGGACAAGATAATATAACGATAATTTCTATTACGATTTGAATTACAAAAAAAAAAAAGAAAAAATGAAATTACTCATACATATTTATGACACGAGTTTAAAAAGTATTGCGGTGACCCTGCACGCGCCCATAGACATGGCCGTGTAAGCCAAAGCAGACGGACAAGAGACGGACACTGCCCAAACATCTAGCGATCGTTCCATTATTTGAAAGCCATCTACATTGTTTTTACGGAATCTCAAATACCTTTGAGTAATCCTATTATTATTAATATTAATAATATTAATATCCAGAATTATCAATTCATTTTTATTAAATTTTAGACACATTGATACAACTTATATTATCAAGGAGAAGACATTCTTGTTGTGAAGTTGTAATTATTCAATGGTCTCCCGTACACGAACCTCCGAGCGCTTGATCAATAGACAAGTGTCTCACCATTAGACTAACAAGTACAGCTGAAACTTTAAAAATAGTAAATAATAATATATATTTTAATTAATAATTATATTTTATAACTTCCCATTACGGCGATATATATTGTGTCAAGTTGCTTTCTAGTAATGTGAGAAAAATAACGATTATATATATATATCGTGATGGCTTTCAAACAATGGAACGACAGATGTATTAATTTAAAAACGTGTAACATATAAGTTAGAAAATTTGTCACGAAAGGTACTGGCGCTGTGGCATATTTGGTAATGCACCATCCCCGAATTGAAAATAGAGATCCAGGTTCGAATCCCGGTAGCGCAAAAAACAATATTTTTCGATAAAATTGATTTTACATGTATATCTTTATAATTAATACATTAAATTAGTATTTAAAAACATCACAGACGAATGTTCTGAATAATTACAACTTCACAATAAGAATGTGTTCTCTTTAACAAGTTATATGTCGGCTGTTGTTACTAAATATCTTTCAAATGTTCAAATATTACCCATTTATAAAGTTATCGGATAGTGGAATCTACGTTAATTATAATCAAAATCACCAAATAACTCTATGGTCATGAAATGATCGGCTCCCACTTTATAATTCCAGCCCAGCTGTACACCTGTGTCGGAAATGTACTGGATAAATCGATAGATGGATATATTTTTGTACGAAAACTTTTTATATACTAGCAGCAGTCACGCATGTATTAATTTCTAAGTTTTAGCAATCATACAGTTTCAAGATGTTAATTTTCCCAGACAGGTGCTCCTCAAAGGGCTTACATGAATACTTAAGCGAGTGAGTATAGTTTCATAATATATTATTCAATACAGTAGGCTCTCGGTTCGCCCGTGTCGCGTTAACCCTTCCCAAACCGTGCAGTAACACGGGTCTACCATCATAATTAAACCTGTAATATTTAGGTAAATGCATGCAACATAAAATTCATATTTTAGACAATCCTAAAGAAAATATTAGCACTTAGGAATGACTAATGAAAAAACAATTGTGAAAAGGAAATCTTACAAAAACAATTATTTTTTTCCTTTCAATCCGTTATAAAATTAATACGTTGGTAAGATTAGAATTTGTGATATGAAAGACAGAGATCACATACTATTTTCACAGTGAAAAGATTAACAAACATACAAATATAATTGTCTCTTTCTCACTAATTAAATGAGGAGGGACAAGAAGGAAGGACACATTGTATGAATGCTCTAAATTATGTTATTAATCATTTTTTTAAAGTTAGATATTTCAATATATATACGTTAACGTAGGAAATAGTTATGCCAATTGCTTTTTGTTTTTCCCAAATCAAAAATTTTTTTGTTAAGAAATGAAATCAACACGATAAAAACAGTAAGATAGTAAAAGAGGAAGTAGACAATTCAATGATTTGCACGCAATTGTAAGCCTTTCTATAAGTAACGACTGCATACAAAACAGATTAACCGAAAAGAATTTTCATTTCAATAAATAGCCAATTGTATGACTTGAGTAATAGACTAGCTTAAAAATAGAAGACAATAATGTGAATAGCTACAATCGACGCATTGTAGCTACTAGCGCTAAGGCTACAACACAAAGGTGGGTTATTGTGGTAGTTTTTAGAGCTAAACCATTAAAGTCTCTACTGGTACACAGATGGCGCTAATTGTAATTTGGGGGTTAGGACGGTGGTTAAATGAAATAAATTTGATTGGCATGTGGAGGGGTGTTTATTGTCGGTATGATTAAAAACAAGGAAGACAGATAGAATGAATACAGTGAATGAATTATTGAAGATGTAGAAGGTGCACGTGTGCATGAAATGAAATGAAGCGAGTTGGCGGTCTTGCTCGGCGAGCGCGAGCCGGCAAGACCGCCGTTGTGAAACGATGAAACTGGAGAGACTGCCCGGCGATGAATGATCGAGCCAGGCTTGTAGCAGCAGCTGGCAGCGCTGTCGCTAGCGTCGATGCCAACTGAGATGGCGGTGGATTTGAATTCCGATCGCTACAGTAATAAATCTGTAAACATACGTTCACGATCCATATTATAGATTATTTAATTTATATTTGTTTCCCAAAATTTTTAGTAATGCACCGCTTTTTTGCCTGCGTGCGCTGCACGCTTCTGATGAATATTATATACATTAATTTATATTTTATGCTGTAAATAGTATGTAACGGTAAGTAGTATTGCGTGGAATTTATAATGAAAAACCGTCGTTAGCCATCTTAAAAATGTCAACCATATAGGTAGCTACCTACCCGCGCCATATTCATTATGAAAACAGGAGACTGTAAATCAAAGCACGCAAAAGTGTATTTCAAATCGATATCGGGCAGTGGCGTAACTACGCCAATGCAGCCAAAGCGGTGCATAAGGTCCCAAAAGATCCGCGCCCCACAATACATTTAATATCAATACTTTTCCCAGCGCTAATATATAATATATTGTAAACTAATAATTTTTAAATGGAATATTAAATTATAAAATGAACGAAATTATTTCTCATATGAATACGTTATCGACATATACGGAGTCCCTCGCAAATGTATCGGGTTAGGGACCAGACCGCCGCCGTAAAGTGAAAATCGTCATAAAGCGCAGGAAGGATTTGTTTCAGTTGCGAATATATAAAAACATACTTATGTTATTTTCGTGAAAGTGTAAAAATTACACGAGACAAGAGACTAATTTTGTTCTTACTATTTAGTAGATACAATAACGTTATTAATATTCGTATATCTTACAGATATTGATACAATTACGTATACACAGGAGGCCCTTCTTAAGGTGTTTCTTTTTAGTGGTATAAAAGTTTGAAATGAAATAAAACACATAAAAATCGTGGTAATAGCCATGGAATTGGCTTTATTGGAGAGATAATTTTATACCATTAGTGTTTAAATGTGATTTCGTGCATATTAGACGCCGCAGCTGGCTCGAATAAAGCGCAATCTGGAAGTACAATTTTCGACCACTTTTTAGAGCAGCTGGGGACGTATATCGGCAATAACGCGGCGAATGTTGGCTTTCAAGTCGTCTATCGTCTATGGTTTATCGGCGTAGACTAGTGACTTCACATATCCCCATAAAAAATAATCCAAAGGTGTTAAATCACAGGATCTTGAAGGCTGTATATGATTACTGACTTTTTCGTTCCACAATTGAATGGTATTAATGCGGAAGAGCTCTGGTTTCAACAAGACGGCGCAACATGCCACACAGCGCGCGCCACAATCAATTTATTGAAGAAAACATTCGATGAACCTTTGGATTATTTTCTGTGGGGATATGTGAAGTCGTTAGTTTACGCCGATAAACCAAAGACGATACACGACTTGGAAGACAACATTCGTCGTGTTGTTGCCGATATACGTCCCCAGCTACTCCAAAATGTGATTGAAAATTGTACTTCCAGATTGGGCTTTATTCGAACCAGCCGCGCCGCCTATATGCGCGCCTAAAAACAGTTGCCGCAGAAAGACATAGGTATGTATGAACGCATGTAGATATTTAGCTCATGCCTAATAAATCCGAAAATATTTCTATCGGTCAATTATAAAGATCTCCTCGAAAGAAAGCCGTACACGGAAAAAGAAAAAATATACAAACATATACGAGTACATACCTACTTTTCTATTTTATTCTACTTAGTTAATTGACTCCGCTTACATACTGCATATACATACATATTTACCTATATACTCGTAGATTAGAACATAAAAAAGTAATGGTTTAGTGAGGAGGAATTATGAAATGATTATTGTACCCTTTAAAACATAGACGGTTCAGTTCTCATGCCGGCCAAAGAAACGTCGAGAAGTTATGTAGGTAATATTTTTTACGACATTTTCCCACGCGATTCCAACGGGAGTCTATTAAGGAAATGTGGAGGATATTTTCATTGGAAATGTCTAAACGGATATTTTTTGTTCCATTCGAAAACTTCGATTGAGGTTTCCATTTATTTCGAGTGGGGCATCATGGCATAACAGTTATTTATTAAATTTAGTGATTTTCCTTTCAACGACTTTTATGAGTATTTGGAATATTGGAAATGATTTGATTGAATTTTTATTTAGCCAAATAGAGGCTTTACTCTGACACAATCTCGTATGTGAAAAATACTATTTTATGGAAGCTACAAAAATCAAAATACTAAATATAATAGAACCCATATTTAACCGACTTGACCGAGACTGGCCGTCGCGGGGTTAATCAAAAAATCAGTTAAAGTGGAAGATCGTAAAAAATGATGTATAAATTATAAACATTTTGCGACAAACATGTACGACATTGAAACTTTATTGTACATTTATTAGATAAAATGGGTAATTTTAAGTTATCAGCAATATTTTAATATGTCCAAAGAACACACAATTACTGGATTTTTACCTAATTTTAATTTTTTATTATATTTTCCATTAAATATAATAAAACAAAATAGCTTTGTGTCTATGAGATATCTGATATTTGTTTAATAACAGTGTCTTTGTAGGTAAAAATCCAGTAATTGTGTGTTCTTGGACATATTCAAATATTGCTAATATAATGTACTGGTCAAAATAAGAAGAAAAAAAAAATTTCAGGCATATTCTAGTATAATATGTTAAAAAAACATTTAACAGATAAAGAATATTGCTTTGAAATAATTTTAAAAAAAAATCAGGTTCTCATAGTGATGATATATATTATATATATATGCTGTTTAAAAAAAAGGGAAAAATTAATTATCAAATTAGGTCCATAGATGGCGATGGTGTAGTAGTACTCAAAGCGAGTCCACATAATGATAAATGTGAAGATGGAGAGGTGAGAATTGGTGAACGTTATATTTATATAAAGTGATCACTTAAGCCAGCCAAAGATAGGTCATAAGCCCTGTAATTACCCCGTACTTCCATATATTTTTCATTAAATATAATTTTTTTAAATAGCCTCGACTATGAGATATTTGTTTAATTTTAAGTTGCCTACTAATTTGATTTCGTAGTATAATCTTTGTCTATTCACGTTTGTATTATTAAAACATACCTTGTTGTTTCAGAGTGGTGTTCAATATCATTTGAAACGAGATCTAAAGCAGGGACCCGAACCGTTATTTTTTTCGTTCCGGTTTTCGTTCTGGTTCGGTAAAAAAAGTACATATCGGTTCAGTTACGGTTTTCGGTTCAGCTCGTATTTAAATGTTAATGTAAATACACCCACACTGACCATACCTCTCTTTATACGGCTTTTCGCTATAACTCAAGGTGATCACATACATAATGAAAATGTGAAAGGAGAATATTTGGTAGCTTTGTAGCGTTGGTGCGGAAAGAGGGCGTATTCCGATGTAGCTAAAATGCAGACAAAATACATTTTTTTTATTCATACTTCATTGACTTTCTCTAGGCTTGCCAACTTTTCGCCGGGCCCTGCTTTTAGAAACAATACTACTACAACAGTGTAGAAAGAATCTACTAGTTTGTTTTATGCTACAAGTTATTTTTATAGGTATGGGTGTATTCACTCTCACCTTTCCGTTCACACGTGTTTGGATCGCGAACTTTTGATAGCCAATCTAGAATGTATTCAAATAAATTTGTAAATCAACATTATTTAAGATAGATAATAATGTATCTTATCACTTACCACTATTGACAATTTATTAATTACTTTGTAAAAGGTTTACCAGATGAGGTACGAAATTGAAGCGTTGCCTTAGAAACCGCCCAACTATTATACCTATATTTATATTGCTGGGTGTTGCGGACATAGGAATCATCATACCACCGCAGCAAACCCTTTCAATTATTCTTATACTTTTTATAACAATTAAAAATTAAAAATAAAGTTGCTGTATTGGAAGCATTTTATTTTTACGACTTTTCGACCAGAAATCAACTTTATCCCTTTCGACATTACGATACCTTCGAGTCTACACGCAGATTAAGGTTAGGTTATTGGGTGCAGGGCAATAGCATATAGGCGCCATAAAAAAAATACCTGTAACAGTGGTTATGAACGTCGTTCACCTGCTCTTCTTCAAAGTCAAAAGACGTTTGCATACACACAGTTTGTTCATCTACTACGCATTTAGTGACCGCTATACAACACTACACATTATATAATTAGTACACACAACAAAATAACTTTACTCAGCAAAAAAAATTCTCGTAAATCCAAAAAAAAACGAAAAAAATATCGGTTCGGTTTAGATTTTCATTCCGGTTAAAAAACGGTTTATTTCGGTTCGGTTCTGGTCTAAAGCATCTTTTTCTACATATATAACTTTTAGCATCACCATTTTTTCCATTTATTTCTGTCACAGATTGTATAATTTCCGTATAATCCAACTTTTCATCTGCATTCATATTTCACAACCAAATACGCCGTTTAAATTACAATAACAAGTCCATTACTTGATCATTTTACAATATATATGTATGTATATAATATAAGAAACACTTTCATTATTAATTTTGAATTAAGATGAAGATGAGGATTTAAAAAATACAAAATTCAAAATATTTATATTCCCAACACTAGAAAATAATTAGGCCAACTTTCGATATGGACAGATAACACGAAAATAGAACGATTCTTAAAAGTATGAGTATCGATAAACTTCTAAAGCTTCTAAGATCTTGGACATGACTAGACAGCACGAGACAGAAGAGTGGAACAGAACGATTAGTAGCCGACCCCAGTTAAATGATATAATAATACAAAAAATATATTTAAACTAATTGTACATACTCGATTTTATTTCGTTATTTATTTAAATTCTTTTTTTCAATATTATTAATAAACAGGAAACATCCCCAATGATCGGCTGGAACTGAATCAAAAATGTATTTTTTAAATTACGACAACGCATTTTTCAACATCACAGCCCATTCGGGTAGCAATATTTCAATCAATATAATAATATGATCGCGTGCGTTTTTGACCCGCTTATAAACAGCATGCGAGGGATTATCCCGGAGAACACTTTTGCTTTATTTCAAAAAACAAAAAAATATTACATAAATTTTGTTTGGTGTAATAATTTTTTTAATTTAAAAAATAATTAAAAACTAATTTAATGCGCTACCGGAAAGTGCTATAAATAAGTGGAATAATTTTGCTATCCCGGTAGCGCAAAAACAATATTTTTCGACAAAATTGATTTCATATATATTAATACATTAAATTCGTATTTAAAACATCACAGACCGTCTGTTCTGAATAATTACAACTTCACAATAAGAGTGTGTTCTCCTTAATAAAAAAATAATTATCAAATAGGTATGTAGTTTACAATAAATATGAGCAAAAAAATTATTGTAAAATTAAAATAATACAGGCGAGAGGTTTAGACAATATTTCTCTTCTATAAGTCAAAATCAAAGCGAGAGTATTAATTAGTAAGTAGTCATAAGTCAAAATTTATATACAGGATGGCCCAAAAAAGTGAGTAGATCTCGTAACACATGAGTTATTTCAAAACATAATATAATTAATTATAATTCTTAATGTAATTTTTTTTGTACAATATTTAGCTAATCAGAAATCATATTGCATAATCTACTGGGTTTAAATCTGGGCTGTTCCGTGGCCACATGCCTGGCTCGATGAAATTAACATTCTCACGACGAAGAACGTCGATTGTATTTCTGGCTGTGTGAGATGGAGCTCCATCCTGCCGTAATGTCCAGTTATGCTGTAATGTCTAGCTACACTCAAGGCTTTGTTTTGAAACTCTTTGATCATTTTCCTAGCACCTCAACGTTTTTCAATTCGCAAATTTTTAATCAGAAAACTGTCTTCTGCAACGATTTTTTTCATTCTGGGCAAAAATTTGAAAAAACCAAATATAAACAATGCGAAAATTAATAATCAATGATGGCGACTGGAAATTTTCGAAAAAAACGTAAGTAAAAAACAGGTAAGTAAGTAAGCTATTTAACTAAGTAAACTATTTAAGCTATTGTTGATATAGTTAAACTAATTTTGATGTAATTATATCACATTTTACGAAATGTTCTCACTTTTTTGGGCCACCCTGTATATTTCAAAAGTTGCTAACCCCATTTTTACCGTAGTGATCTGTGTTCACAGATGAAATTTTCAACTTCAAACAGCGATTATGCTCCCGTGAGATTCTTTGGAGACATTTCTTGGTTTTCGTAGCCCGCGGTATACACACCGAGTCTCAAGAAATTCGCTGTCCTCGTGTCTCACTTCACGCTTGTTGTACGTCAAATAACGGTCATTGATGTTCGTCAGTTAGGTGAATTTGAATCTCCCAAACAACAAATAAATATTTGTAATATAACGCCTTCTGTTTGCCTAACTTTTTAGAATAAATAAGTGTGTATATCTGTGGTTTTAGGTGACGTTTGAGTGCAAATCGAAGTCATGTAAACGGGTTTAAGTTTTTGTCTCTTTCTACCAATCTCAAGTCGATCTCTGAGTATATCTCCAGATCAAATCTCAATACGTGTACATGATAGATACTAAGATCTCATCTAAATATCTGAGATTTATCATGTCGTGTCCAAAAGTAACTAATATAGAGTGAATATTATGTTCCAGGCTGATTTTGTTTGTCCGCTATTTTGGTTTGCTAGACATTTGTCAGTTCGTATTTTATAGCCGTAGAGAGTAGTTGATTACAATTTATTATGGAGTATCTAATGCCTCAAAAACGTGTTGAATTTATTAAAATATTTTTTCTAAATAATTAATGGTGATCGCCATAGTCACAAGTTGGAAAACTTCTCGATGACCTAATTGGGTCGATTCGTAACATATGCGGTTTCAACAAGACGATGCCACCTCACATACAGCCCGAGCTACACACGAATTATTGATGAATGAAACAACATCGGGCCTGAAATATAATATCCATTCTGTATGTAATATCATATTCAGGGTTTTAATATATTAAACCACTATTCGAAATTTAATCAGTCCACCATAAATTCATCTCTTATTTTGACCAAAATTGAAGTTAGCAATACAAGAATCAGACTCACGTTACCTATATGGTATTATTTAGAAACAAATAACTAAGTTAGTTAGTTAAAAACAAATACACACGTTGAACTGCATTTTTATTTATCGGTTTATTTTTGTCGTAAATAAATTATTCCAACGATTATTATTTCCTACAATGGATTTGTCTATTTTCACGCTAATGATATTAACAATATTAGAGAAAACAACATTTCGTGTCACTTTATACCGATCGTGAAAACGACAAATTTTGAGAAACTCCTGAAAACGCCCCTAATTTATTTATTTTGTACCACACGCACGCTAATTTATTTTGCACTACCATCGTTTCAAAAGGTTTCTTCCACGCGCCGCCCCTCTGCGTACCAAACCAAACCGTATTTAGATTAATTATCAATTACACCTGCGCAATAGTCGTATAACTCGACGTGTGCACAATACAAAGTTAGGTTTAAATGATCACGTTGCACCGCAAAGTAACCGCCGTAACAATTGATACCTTTAATTTCATTCAATATTTACGTCTATAGAACAAGGCGGCAGCTGCCAGGTCTTGCAGGCGAATGCATATATTGAACCGCATTGAAATACCCAAGGAGAGTTCAACGTCTTGATTCCAGGTCAAAAGTACATTGTTCACCATCCCCTGGTTGATGCAGGCAAGTGTTTTAACCACTTCCTGACATGCGACATGACTACTTGGCTTAACGAAGAACTTTATTATAACAGATTCAAGATTTAGGGAGGAAAAATCAAACAATACTTTTTTGTTGCACTTAAATTAGGAAAATTGAAATGAAAATGTTAATTAACGGTGTATGTACGCTAATGAATTTTGAAAATCACAAGGCATAAAAGCAGTGACGTAACTGTCAATGAAACCAATGTGAAAATAGGGCCCCAAAAGGTCCGGACCCTATAATGCATTTGGTATCTATACTCTTACGAGTATCGGCACTTTTACCAGCGCTAATATGGACTAATATTTTTTTAATCCACCACAGGAAGAAATTAAATTATACTATTTAAAAAAATAATTTCTCACGCACGTTACGAAAACACGTGAAAAGTTATCGATGCACCTATTACCTAACGTGATAATTTATTTTTTTCTTCGAAACGGGACGTCTACTAATTTTTAGGGCCCTCAAAACGGATCATCTACTTCATGGGCTACGCTAAATCCTGTACGACATTTTTCACATCTGACGTCCGATGGAGTAATTCTTTGCTTCATAAACGGGTAATTAGTTTGTAAGTTAATATTAAAAGTGCATTTGCGTTTAGGCAATGATAAAATGAAAGGTCCACGTACAAAAAATCTTAATTGACTACAATAACACATGTCGATTAAAAAACAATAATCGATCAATAAAGGGGGGGGGGGGGGCACCCTTTCCCGGAACCGTTGTAGAAGTTTCAAAAGTACAAAAAGCGCGACGCGCACGAACCAATGAATCACCGCACTTTAAATATTGCTCAAATAGTGCGCTCCCGACCAGTGACTCATTGCGATCAGCAAATCACGCGCGTCGAACAATACCCCTCGCGCTTATCTCACCCAGACGAAACACGTAAACACGAGCAACTTCAATTTAATCTTGAAATTTTCCCGCTGCACACAATACAATACGTTCGTCACCATTTTTAATCAGGATGGCTGATCGGAAGGCTGAATTATCTACCGGATTAATCTGTCAGATAAGTTTAATCCGACATCTAAAAGAACTACAGGAACAACTGTGTTCATAAAAACCGTTATATTCCATACATGTTTGTATACTTTTTAACAGTGGTTTAAATGTGTGTTGAATTTTTCGGAAGTAACGTCACGAGAGACCTTCAGCGATAGGTAATAATGCTAACAAATATCTAGAATAATATTACACGGTGATTTGTTAAGAAGACACAATAACCTTTCAAGTTATATACAATTCTCGATTTTATTATTCCGCTACACGTCGGTTAATTAATGCCACGTTTGTGAAAATTGCTTCATTAATTGAAGACATCACCTTGGGTCCCTTCCCTGGGGCGGAAGGTTGCGGCGGTAGCGTGCTGGGGAGACACGTTTTATAAAAGGCAAAGTAGTCCGTTATGTTTGTTCGAGGTTCGAGGAAAATATATTAAATATTCATCATCAAACGGACCAGCTGCCTTAACCTTTACCATACCATGATATAAAATACCCGAAAGCAGCCAAACCAAAAAACTGTTAGAAAAAATGATTTATTAGCTGAAATGGCTTTAATGGCACGAATTTACTCTAAATATTGATCATTCAATTTTGAAAAAATGATTAATTACATAAATTAGAGCATTCGTTAAGTCCTACACTATGTGTCCTTCCTTCTTATCTCTCTTCATTTAATTAGTGAGAAAGAAACAATTACATTTGTATGTTTGTTGTTCTTTTCACTGTGAAAATAGTGTGTTATCTCTGTCTTTCACATCACAAATTGTATTTTTACCAACGGATTAAATGGAAAAAATAATTGTTATTGTACGATTCCCATTTCATAATTGGTTTTTCACTAGTCATTCCTAAGCGCTAATATTTTCTTTAAGATTATCTAAAATATGAATTTTATGTTGCATGTATTTGCCGAAATATTACAGGTTTAATTATAATGGTAGACCTGTGTTACTGCATGGTTTGGGAAGGGTTAATACGTCCGCCACGACGGAAGTTGCCGAAATGTTAATAAATAATCAGTAAATTAGGGTGGTTCCGAAAATAATGGCCGATTTTAACCATCAAATTCAATTAAACGTAACTTCATAGTAATCAAAATAAGAGCCGTTTGATTATACGCTCTTTGCCAACGAATTGCGAGCTTATTTATGCCTGTGGAATAAAACTCAAGCGGATTAGAATCCAACAAATCTTTAGTGACATTTTCTTCTGTTTTTGAATTTGCTTCCGCAAATTGTTATCGAGGTGCTTGAAAAGATAAAACTTGTCGTGAAGTATGTCGAATCCTCTACGGTCGATTAGTAATGGTGGTTTGTCGCCTGTTTTCTTTTTCTACTAAATCTTTTAATTAAAAGCACTAGTCGCAATCTCCGCAACCTCCACACAGGTTCATATTATCTCTGACAGAAACGTTATTAATTAGAAAGATATACATATAAAATGAATTCTATCGAAAAATATTGTTGTTGCGCCACCGGGATTCGAACCTGGATCTCTCTCCAAACCGGGGAAGGTGCATTATCCAACTATATATTTAATTCACATTTAAAATATCACAGACGTATGTTCTGAATAATTACAACCTCATAATAAGAATGTATTTATTAGTGCACTTATTATTATAAATGATAATTAAATACTACATCTGGATACATTATAAATGCAATCTTCTTTCAAAAACAAACAATACTCAGCGGCCATTTAAATTTCAGAGAAGCGAAAGACTGGCATTGGTCGAATCTTAACATAAATGGCGGCGGATCTTAACTGGTGATTTTACAGCTAACGTCAATTTTTAACATTAAAAAGAACCAAGTTTAATTGTTAATGAATTAATAAACGTCGCACAGCTCTTTGAAAAGTGGCTCCTTCGTGCTGTACTCGGTTAACATTGCACGCTGTTTCAGATGCATAATGTCTGTGTTTAAATTTATTCAATAATGCACACGCAATGTTTATTTTTTACCATTTCTGACAGATAAAAGTTATGCAAATTAAATACCTGACTCAACAAACAAATATAGCGGACAAATATGTCTAAACAAATATAGCGAACGCAAATATGTCAAAACAAAAAAAAAGTGAGCAAATATTACTTGGCAAAGAATGTCCAAAATGATATAATATTAAAATCGGTCATTATTTTCGGAACGACCCAAGTAAAATTTAAAATGTTTCATTATTATTACTGGGGGGAAAAAAATTAGCTTTTACCCGAATGTAGAATTTATTTTTATTTATTATCTACTTCCGACCCTTCTTTTACTTTGACGTATTTCTAGCTCTCACCTCGTGACCGTAAATCTAGCTAATAGGGTAGATTCACTTTTCATTAATGTCATAAAGAATCGTTCAAGAATTTGTTTATGTGATAAACTTTCTGTCTATAATAATTTGAATTATAAATGTGAATATAAAAAAAGAGGAATTTTCATCGGTTATTTTTTTGTTTTAGAACTTCACAATCGCCAAACATTTAAAGACATTTTAATGTAAATTCGTTTGTCGCTGTTTCAGTTTTGTAAATATGCGTTGCATATTACAGACGTCCAACTGCCGTTTCAAAAACACTAAATTATGAATGAAAACATATCTTTTCGTTTTATTTCAGTAGGTGTTACAAATGATGTTTTTCTAAAATTCAACTATGTATCTAATTATGAAAGTGTCGAAGGTAGGTAATGTTAGAATGCAAAATTACCCAAAACAATATTTTGTTCAAGGATACAAAAGCACTTAAGCCAAAGTAAGGGACGGACGGTTATAAAAACTCGGTATTGTAAGACGCAGGTGGACCGACACAGCTTGGGTACAGCGGTGAATACAGCGGCGGTAATCCAGCGAACGTGACTAGAGTCACGTAGGCAAATGCGCCTTGAGGGATGCATCACCATAGGCGACCAGTCTTCTGATATTCTCCGCCGTGAGAAGTGGCTCCGTCTAAGGCGAGATTTTATTTTCAATCAGAAAATAAAATCTATATCGTCTCTAAAAGTATCAAGCAAGCGCTTTATACATTGTAATTCCGGGGAAAATTTAAACGGTGCGCCTCGAGTTTAAGCTTAGACTGTGATGTTCTCTGCGTTTAATCGTAAATGAGAAAGTATCAAAAAGTTGATGAATATAATCGGTGTAGCGAGAACAGACTGTCGCTATAGCATAAGAATATCGCGTCCAGAGTCCCGGTTTGCCTGGATAATTGGGCATCGTCTTGTCATCAACTACAAGCCTGAACTCCGTCACCCTACGCTGGCACCACAAGGAGCTGACCACACTTCACGTCCAGGATCCAGGACCATCCTAAGAGGTAATCCCTTACGCGAGGGACCTGAATAATCTACATCAGACAAGCGTCAACATAGGCAATTTGGTAGAGAAATTAATGCTGGCACGATGAACACAAATATTGAATGTTAATTTTATTGTAATTATTGTTGAATAGCCTTATTTATAAGTATTAAAGTAAATTGCTCATTTTCCACTTTTAACACATGCAAGTATATTAAGATATAGAATACAAATTTTCTTACATAAAAATATTATTTCATTTCATAACCATTTGACTTGTCATAGTGTTTTCACCAGACTGTTTTCTTTTTACTTGTCTAAATGTTTCGCTTGTATTTTCATATTGTTCTTTCTTGTTCTTGCAACAATTTAATATTCCCCGCACTCCGTCGTGTCCCTGCGACGAGTCGGCAGTTTCCTCGAAACAAACACATAATCGATATCACGTCTCGACAATCTGATAAATGGAAATAGCAAAAATAGCATACGAAGTCTACTACAATAATACTGTATTGTATTGTGTGACGCATGCCATGTGCGCTAACGTATAGAATCCACAAATGACGCTACGGCGAATATTGCAATTGTGTCTAATTATGTATGCATGCAATATTACCACCCTAACGTTATCCGAATCTAAATAAACCACCCTTAACTCCATTACGTACGATGTATTTTATCATGTTATTTGGATGTAAGCGTGAATTTTTCGACACCTGCAAAATTATTACATTTGTTCGTGCATTTATAAGAAAAATTAGTGTGCAAATTTTTCAGGTAAACACAGTTACTGGACAAAACATCTTGTGTGAAAGTAATAGTATTTTAATATTTCTTTAATTTAATGACAATGTAAGTATTGATTGCATAATTAATCCTTCATGACATACCACAGACGCTGGTAGAGGTGTACACTCTGTATTGTCGGGAAGAAAAATGGCAAGTACGTCGACGGCGGTTCATATATGTCGCCAGGCGGGACGGCAGCAAGGCAGTGAAACGCGGCAGATATGTTTCACCGCCCGAATGATATTTAAATCATTTTAAGAATATGTATGATTGGGTATTTGATTAAGTCAAGTTGTACTGTGATAGACCACATATTTTCAATATTGAAAAAAATGTTTTACGGAAACGCTGACCGTGGCCACTTTAGCCGCTCACCGGACCTTCAACAAGTCGGATTGCTTTCTGATAGTTTTATTCAATTTGACGAGAAAGTTTCTCTGGGCGCTAAATATAACATTAATCCTGGTCCAGGTCTGGGCCTCAGCTGGTGCATTGGGGTTGGAACACAAACAAACGTACGATTGCCATTCAAAAACATGTATTATTTTTTATTTCAATTCATACCTAAACGAAATAGACATTTTCAATACTCCAGTTACTTCAATTAAATTTATATTCAATTCATAAACTTTAATGGCCTTCATTTTATTTTATCATACAGATTTTATTTGGAAATGAATATGCTGATAAACTAGCCAAGGAGGCCACTTTTTCCGGAGTTTTCCCTCATTAATTCCATTTTCCGATTTATGACAGACTTAATATGGTAAAAAAACGTACGAATTCTATTTGAATTGCACAATGGACGGATCCAAATAATCACAAGGATAATCGTCTTAAAATAATTCAAAGACCCGCACTCCTTGGTACTCTAAAAGGAAAGTCTCCAAAAGAACAATATCAAATATCTCTAGAATGAGAATTGGACATTGCCAGGTAGCCTCACATTTATTCAGATTGAACTTAACAGATTCCCCAATGTGTGAGTGTGGTGCCGAGGAGGAAACCCTTGACCATATCTTTTTTGCTTGTCCATTGCGGATCACAGGTTTTTTTCCAGTAATCTCGTCAATGGTAACTTGTGTTATCTTCTTTCCCTTAACTCGCCACATTTAATCTATATAATAGCAAATTTTTTGAACGACAATGGTATTATAACTATAATATTATTGTACTTTTTTCTATAAAATAAAGTTTTATCTTAATGGCCCAAATCACTCTTGAAGGGTGGATTGCCTATTTAAAAGAAGAAGAACAGATTTTATTCCCTATCCCATTTTCCTTTTCCTTTCCTCTCACCCTCCCGTTCCCCTGGAATATTTTCTTATTGATAACTTTTATTTCTCTGTTTATATTTTTATTTTCAAATTTTTTCTGCATTAGAGGAGAAAGTGCAATATAGTCATTTTTAAATTGTTCACAATCCTGTATTTTCTGAGAAAACGTAGCTGGTTAAATTATTGTTTCGCTTTCTTTATGATTTTTGTATTTACACATAAACTGTATGTTTTCCTAACAAAATGTATATCGAAAACAGAACACTATGTAAGAAACAGTACTTCTTTCTAGATAAAACATCATTTATCGATGCCAGACATAAAACATTAATATTAAGTGAATTTTCTTATTGCGTGGGTAAGCTTGATAATCTAAGTGACGACACACGAAGGTAGGTAGGACGGTTACATTACACCAGTATTGTCATTAATGACTACATACCTTCTGTACTTATGGTTAGTACCAACCCCATAAAAATGGAACAAATTCTACTGGTGCGTGTGGCCTAGGTCTTATTTTTAATATATACATACATCATAATGGATTTCTAAACAAATCAATTGGCCATGAGAAAACGTGGACACAATTTATATTTGTAACTATCATATTTTTAATTTTTACTGCGAAAATATTGTGGTTAGTTATTTTTAATGAAATCATACAATAAACTTTGTATTTAATCACACGAGTTTAGTTTTTTTATCATCTTAATCTTTTTCTTGTTTTTTCATATACCTAAAACTCACCCGAATATAAAGTTATTTGTATAATTTGTTTGTAAATTTATCTACTATTAATGCCAATCTTACTCTAGTATTAAAAATATACTAGGACAAGCACGAAAGACGTTTTATAATAAATACAAGTTTTTAACACAATTACAAATTTTGTTAACATCAAAAATAATGATAAAATCTGTTTACGCGCCTTGTTACTTCGATTGGCACCACTGGGTTTCCTGATTTATAATAATGTACATGTATGTGTGTGAGTATTGCCGCCTTTTTTTCGGAAAGCTAAGAAGACGGTAACCGATCGACCAGTCCAGCGATCTAAATAAACAACCCAGCTAAAAGAACAACAACATCGGACCAGAAAGACAGCAAAAATAAAAATGTTAGTGCAGTTCATATATCATGTGTATGCTTACTGTTAATCGGAAACCTGGGAACCAGTTACCAAAGGCATTTACATAAACAAAATCAATACATAATATTAAATTCGCTGTGAAAAAGTGTAATTGAAATAGTTACCCACCTATAATAATGCAACAGCATTAGTTTTACAATTTTATAATTTCTGACAATAGAAATAAACTTGTTTGTTTTCTATTCGAAAGATCTTTAAATATTAACAATAATACGTTTAATAATAAATTTATTTTAATTTTTCAGATACTTTAATATTACAAAAACCATTATATAATTTCCCGTAATTGTTGATGTGTTACACACAATAAGGATATAAAATCAAATATTTAAGAATACGTACGTTTTTGAAATACACGACACTATATTTTTTAATAATTGAATATTTCTTTGTTTCAACATTTCATATAATTCTTTAGTATGTAATTTAAATATTATTAAGTTTAAACATTTCTAATTTTAATTAGTATTATAATACTTGTGGTTGGAACGTACGTTAAGATGCAATTGCAACGGCTTAAACAATTGGATCCATAATATTTTTCTACGCATTTACTTGTATAATTCATTGTAAAAGATAACGAATAAGGATAATAATAGTATGTATTAATTTAAAACATTAAAACGGAACTACTTTTATATTTTACAACATTTGAGCCGGCACACTGTTTTCCCACCAGGGATACCAACATAGCATCTGCATCACCTTGAATGTTGAAACAAAAATCGATTTATATTACAGTGATACGAGTCAGTTGCGTGTCCGAGCGAACAAGTACTTACCTATTATCTACCTCCCACTGAACAATGGAAGGGGCAATGCTTGTACAGAGCTTTCCCTGGCGGGGAAACTAAAAATTAATACCACTGTCGAATAATATATAGGCGAATAAATGCAATAGGCGAAGTGAACAATTCACCAATGAAGTGCCTAATTATTAATGCACTTATCAAATTCGAGCACAGTCGGAGTATAATGAACTATGAAAACAAAAGGGAAACGATCGATTCAGTTCGACATTAGTACGACCAGTGACGTAACAGCAGACTGAATAGTATAGACGTGAATGCACCAATCCAGTTCAAGTTTGGAATGAGTATAATGAACTGTCTCTTTTAAAAGAAGAACATGAAATAAACAATCCGATTCAGTTCGACACTTTCAAGAATTCATTATTTGGCGTTATTATAATTTACGACTCTACACTACGATAATGCAACAAATTTATGATTTGTTTTTAAGAAATCGATAGCAAAGGTTCTCAAGTATCCTCACGAACATGAACAAATACAGAAATCAGAATCATAATTACAATATAACGTAAACAAAATTATCCATGAGAGAACACACTAGCGCCATTTGTGGCGATCTTCATACGTACTAGAGTGACGTAGTAAACTGCGCGGCCGCTGATTTCTGAGACTGATGCACATTATTTACAATTTGTTTAATATTGTCATTAAATTTAACTCTATAGTTTGAAACGCATTACATCTACACGCATAAACTGAGTTTGAAAATTTGAATAACTGAGCGATACTACTTTTATTATTCCGTGTTTGTTAATAAGATGGCTAATACTCGTTGACAAATATCGACAGATGTCGGTAAGATAAAAATTCAAAATAATTTTGATACGGTTTTCGCCGCTCTAACGGCGGCGAAACACGGCGACTATGTATGAGTCACCGCATGGAATGGGTAAGTACAGTACAATTCAATAAAATGTCAACTAATAAAATAAATTCTTATTTCAAATTTTCTGACAGTATGAATAAAGTGATTTGTTCTTATTGAAAAATGTATCTTTAGAACATAAAGGTCACATATCTTCACTCAGATGGAATACATTAATTTCCTTTCAAATTTTCATACAAAAAAAAACGTTAGATACAAAGCTGGCATTATTTATCGTAAATTTACTATTGTACGCTGTTGAAATATATATTTCAAACACAATAAGCTGGTAGTGAACTAGTTAGCAGCTACTTAAAATAGTTTTCAATATTTTCAACAATTTGTATCGTGCAAGTAGGTCAGTAGGTGAAGACATTGTGTTTTCACATGTACACAATAACGAGTTAAGTGATTTTTGTTTACTTAAATTTTATCCGAATATGCAGGCAGGACAATTATAATAATTGTTTTTTAAATGGTCAGCTGTCATTCCAGAGTAGCCGTGCAGCTGGTACGTGCGGAAAGAGGAATATCGGTATGAAGACGTCCAATTACCACACAATGTCACGTGTCACGTTTAGCCATTGGTCCCTCCCCCAAATAATTAGATTGTAACTGGCCTCAGTATTTTTTTTTTTTAATATCTGGATGGCATTTTCTTGTTTCTAAGCGAGCGGTCACTATTTTATCGACATCTCGAAAATATTTCACATTAATACGAATTGTAATCCCATACTTACGATGTATTTGTGTATAGAAAGTATTTAGCACCAGTTTTTTTATTTCTACTGGCAACAATAAGTATGAAATGTCAAATTTAATAATTTTTCGTACATAAACGTAATGAGTACAATTAAATTCGTCAACCAAGTTGGCCGAGAAACTCAAAAAGACAAAGCTGGGCCGTTGTATGAAGAATTTTCTAGTGAAACGGGCACAATCCAAACACTATTATTTATATATATGTATTATAAAGTTTATTAGATAAAATAAATAAAATATTGGATATTAGGAGACCCGGCAATAAAGAGGCCTTGGTTATCTGCGTACTCCGGAACGTCGATAAGGCTGTTATATTCTCCGACTCGCAAGCAGCTCTTGAATCCCTCTCTGCTAATATAAAAGTTTGGCTAGACAATGAGATAATCTGTTCCATCAGAAGATGTCAATTTAATTTGTACAGCAACAATAAACATGTGTCATTCGTTTGGATTGCTGCACATAAGGGAATTCAAGGAAATGAATGTGTCGATAAACTGGCCAAGAAGGCTACTCTTTCCGGAGTTTTCCCCCCATCAATTCCATATCCCGATGTATGACAGACTTAATATGGTAAAAAAACGTACGAATTCTATCTGGACTGCACAATGGATGGATCCAAATAATCACAAGGGTAATCGGCTTAAAATAATCCAAAGATCTATTCCCCGCACCCCTTGGTTCTCCAAAAAAACAATATCAAATATCTCTAGAATGAGAATTGGACATTGCCAGGTAGCCTCACATTTATTCAGATTGAACTTAATAGATTCCCCAATGTGTGAGTGTGGTGCCGGGGAGGAAACCCATGACTATATCTTTTTTTCTTGTCCATTGCGGATCACAGGTTTTTTTCCAGTAATCTCGTCAATGGTAACTTGTGTCATCTTCTTTCCCTTAACTCGCCACATTTAATCTATATAATAGCAAATTTCTTGAACGACAATGGTATTGACTTGTAATATAATATTCCCTATTCTATAATATTATTGTACTTCTTTCTATAAAATAATGTTTTAACTTGATTAATGGCACAAATCACTCTTGAAGGGTGGATTGCCAATGTAAAAGAAGAAGAAGAGACCCGGCAAGCACTCGAGCACTGCCCGAGTTGAGCATTATAAATATTTACTAGTCGATTAATCAAATATTAAAAAATATGAATACAATTAAATAAGAAGCTATTATCTTTCGATAATAAATAATAAATAATAATTTCCAGCGAAAGGGGGAGTAAAAAATGTGTGTTCAAAGTTCGAATTGACAGACCGTGACGACAGAATTCGTCACCAGGTGGTGTATCGGAAAAGGTATACGGCGAAGGACACGCATGCAATTTTAATGGATTAAAAATGTACATAAAACATCCTTTAATATAATAATATCTGAAGGAAAATAATTCCGTCCGGTCGCGAATTGGTACAGTCGATTTGATAGTATGGGGTTCAATCATTTTGCTCCCACTGCACGTAAATTATACAAATTTATTTAAGTCACACAATATAAACATAACCTAATTCGAAAATATGAAAAAGGGTTCTGATTAAAAAAAAAAAAAACTCAATCAAAAGATTAAATTTTCAAGACATAATATTATTTTATAAAAGTGCGTGTACAAATAAACAGATTACATTCGAAACTCACGTAAAGGACAGAAATGTGTAGAGCCGGAATGAGCTGTCATTCGTTGTTTATTATATTTTTAGAACGGAATGATGCAAAGCCTCGCGCACTTTAATACTTAGTTGATATTGTAAATAAATGAATTGTTTGTGTCGTCTACGAAATATGACTGAACTGAAAAAATGAAGAAATGTCCTTAAATGTAGTCGCCCCCGATACGTATACAATTCCCTTCTATGTAATTAATTCATGTAATACGATACCATCATACAGTAGACAGGACAAGAAATGTTTACTTTGGTGTCAAAACCCCCAGCGACGCGGCAATCCAATTACAAATCTAATGTAAACACTCTCTATATTGTATTCTAAAAGGAGTAAATACATTATTGTTACATACGAGTAGATGCAAACTGTGATGACGTATTTTAGAGTCACCGTTAATTATAATTATTAAGCGCCGTCCATTTGTATCAGAGTAAAAATGAAAATGTTTGAGATTTTATGTTCCTTCCTCGGGAGGTCTTAAAACGACGACTCGGTACTTGTAAATAATTCGTTTATTGATATATTATAGGTGCACAAATGTATAAGGTAGCGTGTCTACGGAGATGTATTGAAACGAATAGACTTTCAGTTCTTTCTCGTTTGGATGTTTGGGGGTTAGGACGGTGGTTAAATTAAATAAATGTTGTTTGGCGTGTGTTGAGGTTTATTATGACAATGACAATGAAAACAGATAGAATTAAAGAACGAATGAAGAATGAAGAATGTAGAAGGTGCACCTTTCTTGATTTGAGGAGAGTTATGAGTTAGAACCATTATTTTAATAGTTTTGTCTTATCTTATTGTTTATGCTTTCTGTAAGCGGATATGCATTGAAACGATTATTTCATATCATCTAATTTATGACTTTGTTTATCCGGATTTAAATTATCTTCTATATTATTTAATGGGAGAAATATCTCCAGAATTATCTTTATAAACTATAACACAACCCTTCAGAGATCAGATTGTATCTAACATCTGTAGCGATCATAATTCAAATCTACCGCCATCTCGGTCGGCATCGACGCTAGCGACAGCGCTGCCGGCTGCTGCCACAAGTCTGGCTCAATTCACCGCCAGGCAGTCTCTCCAGTTTCAGCGTTTCACAACGGCGGTCTTGCCGGCTCGCGCTTGCCGAGCCAGACCGCCAATTCATTTCATTTCACGCACAAATGCACCTTCTACATTCTTCATTCGTTCTTTAATTCTATCTGTTTTCATTGTCATTATCATAATAAACCTCAACACACGCCAAACAACATTTATTTAATTTAACCACCGTCCTAACCCCCAAAGGTACATTCGGTTAATTAAAGGTATATGCTGCTTGGGTACATGATTTTTGTAGTGGTGATGACAATTCTAGGTAATTTCAAAAACCAACCATTGTATGTTTTCTTCATTTTTCGAAAAAATTATGTCTATTTTAATTTTTCTAAAGCCTATTGTAATAATACTCATTATTTGATTTACAAACGTTACCAAAATATGTGATTTTTACACGTTCCTACGCCAAATATAATTATAAAATTACATTAAATATTGTTGTTCCCTTAAATATGTCCCAAAAATAACATACGAACCAAAGTACGGTATTACCCGAAACTGTCGGGTTATTCCGTACTTCATTAAAAAATGGTACATAACTCAATTTAATGTTTAAAATAATTGTTTACGATTGAAGCTGATTATATATATAAGCTACCTAAATTCAATAAAAGAATTTCAATATGTCCTCGTCATTTAGCTTAGTGTACGCCAATAGCCTCCGCTCCCTTACTTAATGTTCTTATTCTTAGATAGAATGGATATACCGGAGGCACCTCCATTTTGCATTGGGACCAAATTTTTGCAATTACGCCACTGCCACTTTCAAAGTATTAACAATAAAATAATTCTTCCCGCTTGTTCGCCGGTCACACTTTTAATAACGTAAGCCATATGCAAGCATATTTAGAATAAAATAATTCTCTAATCATTTGACACTTTGCTACTTGACTAAAAAATAGTGCTCTCTGGACAATATTAATTTTACTGAATATCGACAGGTGACGTATTCATCGATGAGAGTTAGGGCTGGTTGTGTGATCATTGGTAATTTTTTACTAACGCCCGCGGTTAAAATCGTTTGCGGCTTGTTCGAATGTCAAATTTACTATTATTGTCAAAGCATAGATGGAGATGTCTATAGGTGTGACAAATAATCATGAAATATGCTTTATTTCATGCATTATCTATGGATTTTTTCGCCTTTCGTATTATGCGTAATAATGTATATTAAACAACGAGATCACCATCGGACAAACTCTCATCACTAAAATAATAGTATCTATTGCCGTATACTGCAACTTTCAAAGCATTAATGTGCCAGATGACTTTTGTAACACTAGTGAAAAGTCCGCCATATTTAACTATCGACTCTCGTTTTTACTATCGGATATCGCAGAGTAAAATGAGTTTTAAATGGATGTAAATATTTTTTTACTAACTATCAAACAACCCATTTTCGAAAAAAAATTTACTTCAGCAACTTTTTTACTATAATAAAAAGATACTACTAATCGACCCTTACTGTTTCTCTCGAAACTCGAGTAGTGCAAATAATCTCAAGTGGAGTTATAACATTGTTTTATTTGTATCAATCTTTTTGATGATTAAACTCTACAAAGTTAACGCCGATTCTATCAATAATGAAAATTACCCGATTCTTGCGAACAGTACCGAAAGGATTTTTGTGTGAGGATGATAATTTCCAGAGACATTCTATATCGGAAAAAATTCAATCATTTTACAAGGAAATCACAAAAAAAACAAAACACCTAGTTACAAAAATACTTATATTTTAATAATGTTGACATTCACTTTTATCACATTATATGAATGTAATTTAGTTCAAAACACATTTTGTTATTGTTCAAATACACAAAATGTAAACATAAATCAGGTTGCAATAATTTAGTTGTAACCCATACAACAAACCTTTTAATTTGTATTAAAATATCACAGAAAAAATGACAACATCACAAATAATAATGTGTTTTTTTAAAACCTTTTTTATTTGGGGGTGTATAAAATATCGTCATGAAGCATAAACATAATAATCCATTTAATAAAGCGAAAAAATTTGCAAGTAAAAGTAGTACAGTGTTAACATACGAGTGAGTATATTAACACTGTACTACTTCTAAGTAATGTCAAAATTAGCAAAACGTCTATGAAAGACAAATCATTAAATGTTTTACAGATTGCAAATGTGAATAATAATATACACAGACCGTTTATACGTAATAAACGTCTATGTATATCACATCTATTGATAAGATCACGAACCATGGAAATTCTAATCAATAAATTCTAAAAACGTCATATAAATTAAAAATCTAAATATATTTTTCGTTTCAAAATGGCATATCACATTGAAGATCCGTTCATTCATTACAAATAACACAAAACACACAATTATTTTTCAATCATCCACTTCCTCCCGATTCAATACTCATTTTTGTTTTTTATTCATATACATTTCAATGGGGGTATATCGATATTCGGATGCCACAATGCAAGCTGCAGTAAAACTGACAGAATAGAAAATCCTGTCCACCTCACTGCTAGCCAAAATTCGCTACACGTTTTGTATGCAGTGGCGTAACTACAAAAATTGGTCCCCAATGCAAAATGGAAAAAAGGGGCCCCTATATATAAGTATTAATCCCCTATAAAACCGTCAAATATTATTTATTGTATGTATAGTTTAAATTAATATTTTTTAAAGTGTAAGTGTGTTTTTATTTTTGTATGCACATTTCCGCTTTGCGGCGATGGTCTGGTTCTCAATCTGTACCACTGTATATATCGATAATGTTTTCATGTGTTTTCGTAATGCACATGAGAATTGATTTCCTAAATTTTATAATTCAATTTTTTTCTGTGATGGATTTAAAAAAATATTAGTTCATATAAAATACATCGATGCTAACAGATTAAGTGCGCACATTTTGGTCCCCGATGTACCGTATTGGTTGTATTGGCGTAGTTACGCCGCTGATAATAAGGTAAATATAAATTATAGCAGGCGACTCCACAACGTTCGGCCCATAAGCAAAATAAGAGAGATCTTACACGTATTTAAAAAAATCTATTCAACTTAAAAACATTTTACAAATAAAATTCGAATTTTATTTGTATATATATGTAGTCGGTTTTCATAAAATCACAAAAAACGCTGGTGTCTCGAAATGTTAAATAAGAATAATTGAGTATCAAAAGACATCTAAAATAGATATTATTTTTTTAAATATAGGTAAGTGTTTTTTTTAAATTATTAATTCGTGACGTGTATCTTGAAAAGTAAAACATAAGACGACACTAGATTAAAATCCCATAAAAATATTAAATTATTGCATGATATACTACGGATTTGAGTGATATAAGGTATTACAGTAATATTATAAGTATATAATGTTAAATATAAAATATATTTTTTATGTGGTGACTTTAATGCGTGCCTACTCGTCTATCCATATTATACTGTATGATTAAAAAATTAAATTCTCAGTACTCAATTATACGAACCTTGGTAGTAAGTAAGTTATCATAAAATATAAATAATAAATCTTGCGAAATAGGAGCACTTGGTGTACCGGACCTTTTGACTAAATGGAAATCAAGGTCAGATAAAACGAAATAGTATAATATGTATATTAAAACATGACTGAATGGTTTGCTAAAAATATATATTTTTACAAGAATTTTCGTATGCATCGTAAAAAAAAAGTTTTTTAACGTAACATAATTTTGTCCCGATCTTTTTTCATCCTGCGTCTACCTTTTCCAAGATTTACTGCGTGAAATTAATTAGAATATCTGCAACTCTCTTATGATTCTGTTTAAACCTTCCACTACCCGTAACTGAAGTATAAAATATTATTTTTTTCTTAATTTATCAATTTTTAATATTTTTATCGCAATTTTACATTCAGGAGATTCTTAAAATTAAAAAAAACCTAAAATAACACGACAATACAACTTTTCTCTTTCCACAACAGAGTTTCATCATATTCTCGATAGATTATGAAGGTATGTAATATTATGTATATGAAATTATTTTTGTTTCACAACATATGGATGTATTGCGTTCCAGATAAAATTATATGGAACACATTTTAAAATAAAATAAAAATTGTGTTAAACTTACATATTTGAATACAATCCATTAATTTAAAAACACTACAACCTTTTCCAACAACGTTCCTTCGCAAAACGAAGAACTGAAATGAGTCCTCGTACTCAACTCGAGATAGTAAACACGCCGAACGCTGAATTTGAAATGTGGTAACCAAAATCGATTTCGGCCATTTGTAAACAAAAATATTCCAAAATAGGCATAGCGTGCAAATTCGAGGAATGTAAACTAAGTTGTAAGTGCCTACTTAAAGAAAATATTTTTTGCATAGTACTTGCCTATCAGAATATGGCTGTTAAATGAAAAAAGAACTGTCAATTTGACAGCATCTCATAGCTTTAGCTAGTTCGGTATAGATTTTCTTGCGTTCATGTATGGGATAAATCATTACATCTTTCAACGCAAACTTCATTCTTTGGGAGCTCATACTGTTCTCAAAGTATTTTCGCTGAAGGTGCAATATTGTTGATCGGTATTTACATTTCAATTTGAAATTGCATGTTGTCATAATGGTAAGCCGCCAAAGAAAACCAATTACCAAAGAAGTTACTAAAACTGTTACTGCTCCAAAATCTGAGGAAAAGGACGCTCCACTGTAAGTTTTCATAAATTTTCACTACTGCACTGTTTTGTGTATTTCTGTATTACATATAAATGTATTCATTTATGGTGGTGTGTTTATTCTTGTAAAAAATTAACATATTCATAAAACGATTTTTTATTAATGGTTTTCATTTTGTTAATATTTATGTATTTTTGCAGTAAATATGGACCGATGCCTGGATTTAAATATCAGCGAGTTCTTACTCGTTCGGTCACCATTTTTGCCATTATTACGATAGTATATTTCACTTCTAATAAGAGCAAAGAATATACCTTTGCTAAACAGAATGACATTCTCAGAAATAGAGGACAGAATTTTGATTGTTCCGAGAGTTATTTGAAAGAGTTGGAGATGTTCCCCGGCTGTTTCCCGGAGAAATGTGGGCGTTTCGTTTCCGATGGTCTAGTCACAACTGGCGAAGCGGACAGTTTGTTAAATATCGCCATAAATGGGATTGCTCGCGGTGGCTCTGATGGAGGGGCCTCCATATTAGATTTACATTCTGGAGCCCTTTCTCAAGGAACAGTGTTTGTTGATATATATTCCTTAGAAAATACCAAAGATTTATTCAATAAAGCTGACCTAACAACGTATAAGGTAAGATTTTTGATTATCTAAATTAAGATCAAATTTCAATAGTATTTTTATCTGCCATATCATCAGTCATCTGTTGAATTTCCATATGGATAAAAAGGGAAGTAGGAACATAGAGAAAACTTGGCTCTTCAGATCTATAACTAATGCAGCGTTGTCACACAGAGTTTTGACGTGAATCAGCAGTCTTGCACCAGAGTGATTTGGTAAATTTGTGTATATTTACATTCAGTGACTTATTTAAATTTAGAATGCATGTTGGTAAGTAGAAAAAAGGAGTACACTTTTTTGAAGCCAAAACAATTATTTTAATATCCAAAATCATATTAGTCTTTACAGGTAGCATCATAGAATTCACACCAAATAAAACTATATCTAACACAAATTAAATTAATCAATTAGAAAGATATATCGAAAAAATATTTGGTTGCTACCGGGATTCGAATCTGAACTTTTCACTATCCTAATTTTTTTGATACAGCGAAAATAGCAATGCATTTTCCCAGATAGGAAAAAGTCCAAGTTCGAATGCCGATAAAGACAAATATTTTTTAATAGATTTTTTCTGTATATCTTTCTAATTGATTAATTTATTTGTTAAAAATACTGCAGAACTATGATCTGAAATTGCAACTTCACAACAAATATATTTTTTCATTAAAATTCAGATTCAATTCATAATTTGTTGTATCAATCATATATTCTACATCGTACTCACAAGTGAACTTAAGCTTGTGCTTATTATATTTCCCTGGTAGATTTTTTCAAGTAAAAATTTGTATACATATTATGTTTGAAGATCCTTGAAACCAAATCACGAAATCCATCTTGCATCTTAAATCGCATTTGTTTTTTCTTTAAAAGTTGTATTGCAAAAAAAGCCTCCCTTTATTTCTGCCTTTCACAACTACCTCTGATTTATTATTCGTAACAGAAATTGAGTTCTTTCAGTGTTATATATTTTGTGCAATTATATTTTTGTTTATTGTTGACTTTTCTTACAAAGCATAATGACTGATTCTATAATTCGAACAGGCAGCTTTCTACCACAATAATGATTTTGAGAAAAACACCAGAAACCAATCAAATGTATTTAAAATTAATTCAGAATCTTTTTATTTTACACACAACAGGTAGTAAAAAATGAGGATAAAAACAGAATTTACATTATAAATTTAATGATTTTTAAAAAATTTCAAAGATTGTTATCTTTGCTTTTAACATGAACTTTAAAAATTACATCGGGTTGTTTAAAAGTCTTTACATTTTTTTAAATGCTATTATCCTGTTTTTTTTTTTTTTTGACATACTATTCGATAGCATTTTTTCTGTTTTAAAACATCAGTGTCACTGTTTTCCTGTACCTTATAGTTTTTCTTTAAATAATGAGTGTCATAAGTTGAAAAATTAACATTTTTGACACATACTTCTTTTTGCCTTTAATCAAGGTTAAAATAGTCATCCAGGAGCTCAACTGCCGCATCCACAGTCCGGACCTTGCTCCGTCAGATTATCACCTTTTTCAATTGCTTCCACACATGCGTGGCGTTATGTTCAACAACGACGATAACCTCGTAAATTGACTTTTTAACTATTTCAATACCAGACCAGCTGATTTTTGTACAATAGGCACCGACAAATTTGTTGAAAGATGGGATTAAGACCTGAACAATAATGGAGAATACATCATCAATTTTTGTTTAAAAATTTGATTTTATAATAAATAATTTAATAAAACTGCAAAAACTTATTAGACAACCCATTACATTCAATGATGAGTGCGTCGCACAGAATTACTCGCCGAGGAGGCGCCATATTAATTGATATGATAAGACACGTGTTAATAATTTAAAGGTTTAATCATCAGTGCGGTGCCAAAAAACCATAGATTTAGGAAAACAAAGACGTCTTAGAAAAACGTCCCAAGCGGAGGGCTTTTGCTGTTTTAGGTACTTGTAAAATGACTATATGTATTGTTATGAATTTGAATAAAAACAAGAGTATTCTGCTGCAGCAGGCATTCTCCATTTTGTCGCCGTAGTGTGCTTATATTGAACATCTTTTGTGTTTCATTTCTTTCGACATCACCATCATCATCGCCGGTTGAGAAAAGCTGACATCAGCGAACCACCCTTGTTTCCTGTATGGAACAATGAGTTTGCGATTCAAATGTATGTTTCAGGCTGTAGAATGACTAAATTTCTGAATTCATACATTATTTTATCAATTTTTCTAAGATTACTTTTGCTTCTGTATCTTGTAACTTGAATAAGATTATTACATTTTTCTTTCTGTTCTTTCAGGTAGTAAAGACTAAAATACAACACGCCATCGGCCATAATTTTGGAGTGGATTCGGATAAAATCTACTTAACCTACCCAACATTCTTTTCTAAAATTAACACTAAAGAAGCTGTCACCGCTCATGACGAATACTGGCACCCTCATGTTGATAAGGTGAGTACATGTTATATTTTCCCTTGTGGTTTTGGTTCATTGTGCATATTCATTATATACAGTCACTGCAACGTTTTTTTAAAAAAAATATATTATCTTTGTTTTATTAACCACTTAATTGAGTTTAAATACATACCGGTTTCGAAAAATACCATTTTCTTCTTCAGGATGTCATAACTAACTAAAACATATATTATTGTTTCTTTAACAGAATCTATTTGTTTTTAAAAAAAAAAATTTTTTAGTATCTAACTCAAATCATTCCTTAATACAAATTTACTCGAATAATTTTTAGGAAAAAATTTTAGAATGGGACTCGTAGTTAAATTTAGTTGGTTGTTTATAATTTTTTGATTAGTTTTACACGCTTTATTTATCTCCAACGATTCCAAATTATTTAATTTGTGACCAACACCGTTTATATGCAAAATTGACAATCCCAATTTTTTATCAAAACCATGACCATTTTCTATCAAGTGATTAGCAAATTCTGAAAACCCACTATTGTTCAAACATCTCAAATGCTCCCTTACTCTTATATTAAAATTTCTACCCGTTTTACCAATATAAAATGCAGCACAATCCTTGCAACTAAGTTTATAGACACCAGAATTGTTAAATTTATCATCTCTGTCTTTAGAATTTATGAGTAAATTTCCTATACTATTATTTGTATAAAATGCCGGTCTAATGTTTCGTGGTAGGTGTTAGATATTTGATTCGAAAAGTTATTTATGTATAAAATCCTACACCAATAATCATTATTATCATTATGTTTTATCTGTGATTTATATAAAAATTGATTATTATATTCTTCTAATTTATTTTTTTAAATAGTGTCTATGAAACCTGTATTATACTCGTTATTAACTGCTATTAAGTTATTATGCTTATTAAGTACTTTAAAAGATTCCATTAGTGATATATTTACTGAAAATACAGTATTATCAGATCTAATTTTAATTAATCCTAAACCTCCAAAACTGTATTCCGTATTAAAGCTTCATAAGATTGATATTCCAATAAGACCGGTGGTTTCATACTGTAGTGCTCCAACTTTTAAATTGTTCTTTTCTTACAAAAACTATAAATAGACATACTATTTTTAAACCAAAATACACTTTAAAAAATTTTTTGAAATGTTAAAAAAAAATTTCTTCTGCTGAAAAATGTATTACAAAGATTTTTTTGTATGGATAAATTGAGTTCTGTCATAAATATTTTAATTTCTTAGGTGGGTGAAACTTATTATTTGGAAAATGTATTAAGCATAAAAAATACGTAATTTGTCTTATTAGACGGGAAAACTTATTAAGAGGGTTTCACTGTAATTAAATTTATTTTTCTGTTAAATTTTGGCATTTTCTTAGGAATCCTACAAGTCATTCCACTATACTTCACTCCTTTACTTGAACGATTATGGAAGGGATTTTGAAGGAGGCAGGTTCATATTTATCGACAAGGACAATGTAAGCAGAGCAGTGGAGCCTCGGAAAGCAAGAGTCAGCATGTTCACAAGTGGATCGGAAAATGTTCATTACGTCGAGAAAGTCACCTCGGGAACGAGATATGCATTGACTGTTTCTTTTACTTGTGATCCCAACTACGCCATAGCGGATCCGGCGGTTAGATAATTTAAAAAAAAATTATAATATATATTCCTTCCAAATGTCAGTTTCTTACACTGTGTTATGCTGTGGTTTTAGTGTGAATTGGGTAGTGATTTTAAAAGGTTTCCTTTTATAAGTACTATATGTCAAATAACATTCCATATAATAAGATTACAAATATGTTTATTTCTACATTATTTATTAACTTGTTTTGTTTAAAATAGTTTTCGCCTTCTTAATTACAACACACCTGTAACTACAAAATAATCGCAATTGAAATTGCCTTGAAGTGTTATACATTCTGTAAATAAAAGGCTCATCATCACATCTAAGTTAGATATTTTTTTTGTTTTAAATATACCTTTTTAAGATGCACTTATGTTAAAGTTCACAGATCTAAAGTGTTCATTAGGTCCCTCCATAGTAGGCTTAGTACATTAATCTCCCCGTTTTCTACTGTAATCGTAAGTTGTACCGTTAACTGTTTTAAAATAAAAATTAGCAATAATAGTTGAACTGTGATATTATGTTTATTTTATTTACTGGCATTTTTCTCCTAAATCACAGTTTTCGAGAGCAATATGTACTTCCTCAAATCTATTATAATAATCTTTTTACAAATGCAAAAATAAAACTATTTTTCTTTCTATCTGGTTTTGTAATTTGTTTTTTCAAATAACTCTTACATGCTCATTTTCTTTTTGACTAATATTAAAAAAAAACCCATGCCATAAGCAAAATATTATTAAGTATGATAGAAATCTGCTGTAAACCAATAATTTATGGATAAGTTTGTGTTTAATTATTGTAAACTGATACTTATTTAAATGTATGCAAACATATCATTTCAAAATAATACATTTAAGTTAAGTCAATAAAGTGTGTTTATTTCTACTCTTAATATTTACAGTTCAATGTACACAAAATAAAATAAAAAAATAATTTATGTATAAATAATGTCGAGTGATACAATACAACTATATCACAATAAATTAGTAATATTTACTAATCACAGTAATGCTACACAAAAAGTGCTGAAATGGAATGTCTTTGGAAGGTGAGAAACCTTAAAAATTTGAACATCTATTATATTAAAAATCATTAGGATCTTTGTAGAATATTTACAAAAATCTAACAATGCCTCATGATTCTTAATCATTTTTTTATATAGAAACTTTCAAACACGCTCTGCAGCTTTTTCGACTATTTTTGCTATTGTCATGGCCGAGTCTCCAACCAAGATGCTTCTATGATTTCCCGGCAGAGAATGAACAGTGACAGCTTTCTTGCACAACTGCAACCAAAATAGTAATTAAAATACAATAATGTTTATTTTTTTTAAAGTGATTGTATAATCAATCGTTGGCTTGTGTACTAGTCGTTTTGGGTGCTTTTAGCTTAAATATTAAAAAAAAAAAAACTTACAGGTGTTAAGCCATAATCATTCCCCAGGGAAACAAAATTGTCTTTAGCAGATAACAGTGTCACTTGACCGCCAAATGTGTTGGAAGGTTTGTACTGGTCGGCGACCAACAGTTTGTAGTAAAAAGACTTTGCCGCTTCAGCGAGCTGGGCTGGTGGGTAGGGAGTTGAAGACTTCAACAAGTCTGTTGTATGAAGGAGTCTTTCGTCCCATGACTTCATGGATTGCATTTCAGAAGAGAGCTATAAAAATAAACTCATTCATTTAAACATTCATATTTAGATATTTCAATTTATATATGTGTACAATCTTAAAACCAATATCAGTTTTCTGTATTTTTATAGTTTGTGTTTTGTCTCTACCGGTCTCCACACGGTTTGCCTCAGTGAGAGAAAACACTAAAGTGAGTTTGCCTGCCAATTTGCATAACATTTTTTTCATTAATAATAAGATAAAGAAATAAAATAATTAATAGTACGGAAACATGTTTTCTATCAATTTGTTCATTGTTGCGTGTGCAGAAATCATATAAGTAAATATAAATCTCTATCTGTAAATATTCTAAAGGACTCAAGTAATGGGTATAATATTAACCTTAGCTTGGTCAACTTCTTTGAAGAGCATAGTGAAGTAACTGAGTGCATCAGCCTCATTGGATGCTTGCGTGGCATTCACTCTCTTTGCTTTATGACTACCAGTGTGAGTGGCAACATATGACGGTGATCCATCTATCAGGATCAGTTCTACTTTTTCACCAGCCTGCAAATTAAATAATTATCACCTATATATATAATAAATAATATACTAGGGAATCTATACCTCTCAGACAGTTCAACTTCCTCCCAGACAAATGCTTATGATAAAACTAATCACTTTTATCACACCTGTAAATGTTCCAGTCCCGATACAGAAATTTCATTACTATATTTTTAATTCACATATGCAGTAAAACTCAGTTAATTTGTAACTCACGGGACCAAAATTTAAAAAAAAATCCAAATTACTAATAATGAGAACAAAGTTTTTAAAGGCAACATTAGAAAGAAATTCTGTGCGCGCCCCCGCTATTGACATTGCGATTTTCATACTGAAACATGATGACTCCATTATTTCAGCTTCTTATGTGTCAAATGTTTACCAAATAACGTATTTCTCCTAAATAAGAAAGGTGTGTGGTGACGCGCCGATTCACTACTTCACCAGTCACTTGACGCAACAAAATCACACACGCATGTGATTGGCGATCGAACTCACCTTTTCCATCAGAATTGAAATATTTAAAATATGCTTAAAAATAATTAAAAACTTTTAAATCCTCATGTTTTGCTGGGATTGATGGTTAAAGTTTATTATTTTCCTGTGATTTTTACAAGTTCGAACCTAGAGAGGTATTCGGGATTCAATTTTTTTCTGCCAATTTTATCTTTGATGCCTATCAATTTTTTGTCGGTTTTCAAAATAAGCTCCATTTTTCCAAATGGTCAAAGATTTACACGAATTAATAGGTGTTAGCCGAAAATGTTAGAGAACAAAACATGAAAAAAATATGTTAACATATTTAAATACGAAAGATTTTGTTTCTTTAGTACCTACATATACAAATCAAAATGTTTCATAAACTTAGAAGTGATTCAATGAAAACATTATTTTAAATAACAAATCTTATAAATGGAATTTGATATACATATGGCTAAACCAGGTTATATTCAGTTCAGCACATCTTGTCATACCAGCGCGCCATTATGCGATAAGGAATGGCGTCGTGATTGGCTGGTAGGCGGGGCTAGCTGTATATGTTTACGAAGGGATGAAGATCAAACGCTGTGGTCGCGTGAGTTTAGGCATTTAAAAACATTTGTAAATATGTGTGTGAATTACGTGAACAAATTATTTACTTGGGGTGTTAAAAATGCATACAAACTGCGAATAATCGGATTTTAGGAATTATCGGTAGAAATTAGTATAAAATGTTTTTTTTTTTAAATTGTGAATTCTGTGAAAATACAAAATATAGGGTTACGAATTAACGGAGTTTTACTGTACTACCAATTTATTGTTCACAATTATATTCATAAATCAACAATTGTTACACAAAATTGTAAAAAAAACAGCTATATATACATAATGCAAAATTTTTCAGCGAATTTAGTTTTGTTATAATATGTATGCAAACCTTTTCTAACTGAAGGGCCATTTCAAATGCAACGCAGGCACCAAATGAGTATCCAGTGAGAATGTACGGACCTTTCTGTTGCACAGTTTGTATATGCCTATTATAAAACTCAGCCAAGCCTGCCATTGAATCGAGCGGAGCATCTTTAGTGCACTGCAGGCCGTACACAGGCCTCACAATCTCCTTGGCAACTGTTTGAAGCAAGTCAACCACTCCTTCAATTGGGTGTACCTAAAATATAAATTGTACAATGTAGTTATTTGTTGACAACATTGTTATTCAACTCATAAATATGCTTTAACATCTGAATCTGTATATAAACTTATAACAGTCAGTAATGTATCTAACATTTCATGCCACTAAACAACCAACTTACCACAAATACCGGAGATACATTAGAATTATTAGTTTCTTTTGAAGGTAATTTGACAAGAACTTGTTTCGGCATCAATTCACCATTGGTTGCATTGAATTGTACATTGTCACTTGTTCCATTGTTGTCTGTCTTTTCTGCCTGAACTTCAATTGTAGCATCTCCACCACCTAAATAAAAAGTCATTAATTACTTTATCCAACAAGCGGTTTTCATTAAATTAAATAAAGTAACAATTTTGCATATGATGTTTGTTCAATTATATTAATCTGTATTCTGTCAAGTGTATAAATTACCCAGTTCTTGAAGTTTGGCAAAGGTGAGATTCCTAATTTCTTGAACACCTAAGACTAAATCATAGTTCCTCTCAAGAGTTTGTTTGATCTCAGCTCCCATCAGAGAATCCATTCCGAGATCAGCAAGATTGGCTGTACCGGGAACTTTTTTGGCATCCTTAATACCTAGACAAATAATTTTATTTATATAAAAATTGCTTTATCTGTTGTAAAAATGTGATATGGAATTTCAATTATTTATTTTGTAATTTACAAAATTTTATTTTTAATTTATAATTGAGATTATACTTTGATTTAATATGTGTCAGAAGTCACTGTACATGACCTAGTATTTATTTCATTTACCATATTTTTATTTATTTACGCTCTATCCTGGAATCATTTTACCGGTACCATTGTACCAGAGCCGTACCTACTTAAATACTATTTACTATAGTAAAAAATATTTACTTCCCAAAAATACATCTCGTAGTAAACTTATTTTACTTTCCGATACAGATAGTAAAAACGAGAATCGATAGTCAAATATAGCGGACTTTTCCACAGCTATTCCAAAAAAGTTGCAATATACGACAATTAATCATTCAATATCCCGCTATTTTAGTAATGAGAGTTCTTCCGATGATGATCTCGTTGTTTAATACATAATATGATTTCAAACGTCTAGGTGAAAAAATCCATAGATAATGCATAAAATAAAGGATATTTCATAATTATTTGTCGTGCTTATAGACATCTACATCTATGCTATGACAGTAGTAAATTTGATGTATTAACAACCCGCAAAGGATTTTTACTACGGGCGTTAGTGAAAAGTTACTACTAATTACACAACCGACCCTTAGTGTGCATACATACAGTAACTTACCCAAAATATTAGCGACAGCCTGCAGCAAATCTTGCTGGCCGCCAGTCGGTTTGGCCTTGTGCTTGTCGGCCAGTACCATGGACGCCAACACAGGATGCGGCAGATGCAGCATGGTAGACATCGCCTGCAGACAGGAGGACATCCGCTGTGGAAGGGTCCCGCCTACTACAGTCTCGTTATCACCCATTGTTTCCAGAACCAGACCGACATCACCGATTGCACCCCATTGGATAGCCAAACCTGAATAAATAACATACAAATTATAGTGGCGTGCACTACATACTAAATAGATCTAAATTAAATATTTGTGATAAAAATTATACATTATGTATTAATTTTGTGTCAAGTCCGCACACAAATATTTCTATGTGCTTATAACAACACATTAACAGAACTGCGGAATGAACTCTTTGCCACTGAGTTCACTAGCAAATTTTTACCCATTCAACCACTAATCAAACAAATATGATGACTTTTATGAGCCTTTAAGATAAGGAAGATAAAAAACAAAAACTGGTGTCTTTTGTGAATACATTTGCGTACCTGGTAAACCAGCCATCTGCCTCTGTTCGCATATTCTCTCCATTGCAGAGTTGGCCAGCCCATAGTTGGCCTGCCCAGCATTTCCTCTCCCACAAGACACACTGGAGAAGGCCACAAAATAGTCCAACGTCGGACACAGTTGACGTGACGCTGTATCCAGATTCTTAGTGCCTACAAAAAGAGCGTGAACTCAGATATCTATACACTGACAATAAATTTCAATATGAATGTGATAAGAAGAATCAAGCTATCATTTATAATTAATTATTTTTACCATTGACTTTTGGTTTGCAAACAGTTTTGAAATCTGCTTCCGATTGATTTTCCATGAAAGCATCTCTTAAGACGACAGCTAAGTTGAAGATGCCACCGACTGGACCAAGCTGGTTAGCCTCAGTTATGAGTCTTTCTGCTCCTGCTGGGGTTCCAATATCGGATGTGGAGATCAAGACCTTCACCCCTGACTCGCGCCACCTATAGCGGGGAATTTTTAAGTGATCTAGAAATATTTACACTTAATTTACTTATCAATAAATATTATTAAATTATTGTTTGTGATAAGTTTACCTCCTGACGCAGAGAGATTGGTAACCAGTCCTTAAACCACTGCGAGAGGTTAATACAATTTTGGTAGCCCCGCGACTCACAAGCCAGTGTGCCAACTCCAAACCAAATCCACCCAAACCACCTAAAAGTAAAGTGAGCATTAGACTAGGGGTCTTCCAGGTAGTCTGACTGATACCGGTTGCGGATATTTGTGATCGAAATTTGCCAAATCTGGGTATGAATCAGAATACCTTTTTTCGAAATTTGTATAGTTTTTCTTGGTAAATTAGTATCCCCTAAGTGCTATCAGGTTTTCTACACAAGATAACGGATAATTTCAAGTCAACCAATTCACTTTTTATTATAATTTATTTGGATTTAGTGAATTTAGATTACTTTACTCACATTAAAACCAACATTGTTTAATACACACTAATAGCGATATTGTCACATGTTTAATTGTTTGTTTTTCATGACATGTTGTTCTTACATAATATATTTTTGGACGAATAATTAGTAAATACGGAGAAATTTCAACTAAAAAAACTTCCAAAACTAAATCAAGGATAAATATGCAATGTCTTACAAATTTCTTCCGGTTATTTTTGTCTTGATTGATTTAATAATAACTCCAATAAAACCAATTTTTATCAATTAAATCTTAGTAAAAACTCCACAATATATTAAGTCATTCCATACCTGCTAAAATGTAACTCTTATCCCCGTGCATGTAAGTCCTTGGAATAGCCGTCACTAGTTTTGTTGCTGGTTTTATAGTTTTCGCAGATTCTTCTGTGCGAATCTTCAACACAACTTTACCAATGTGCTTTCCTGTTGCCATGAATCTAAAGGCCTGCTCTATTTGTTGTTCACCGTAAACAGTGCAGGGTAAGGGTCTGATCGCACCAGTCTCTATGCCTTGCGTCACTAATCTCACTACTTCTTTCTTGTCTGGATTATTTGTGCCAAACAATGCGTCAAGTAGAATCCCATGGAATGTTGTATTCTTCAAAAATACAGACATGCCCTGCAATTCAATTCAATTGATTCAATGAATTTGTATTAATTAAAAAATACCACAGAACTGTGTTCCGAAATTGCAAATTCACAACAAAAAAGTGTTTTCATTTAAAAAAAAAAAAAAAAATTTAATAATCAACCAATACACAGCAATCAGGACAAATGTATATTAAGGTATGTTATTAAAATGTGAAAAGTATTCTTACTAAAGGATTATTGTTTGCCAAATCATATTTGCCGATTTCCAAGAAGCGTCCTCCGAGAGCCAAACACCTGACAGATGCCTGTAGTTTATCTTCTGCCAATGAATTGAGAACAAGATCCACACCCCGCCCCTCTGTTTGGTTGAGGACAAGTTGTTCAAAAGTAGTGTCGCGAGAATTTCCAATGTTGTTGTCTGTCAACTGCAATATAATGAACACCAAAAATTTACATCTCATTCAAATATCTAACATTTAAAAATCTCTTTATTGAAAAACATGGCTAGGTTACCTGAGGGAATGTCTTCTTGAGGAATTCTCTCTTTTCCTTGGTCCCAACAGTTGTATAGACTGTGACTCCCATATGAAGAGCAATGGATATGGCCGCTAATCCTACACCTCCAGTTCCCGCGTGCACCAGCAGAGATTCACCACTCTTCATTCTGCCACGCACCAGCAGGGCATAATAAGCCTAGAATATTAAATTTAAGTTTAGACAATGGTGCTTTACAAATTAACAGCATCGCCAGAATTATGAATTTAGTAATTACCGTAGCATATACAACGGGAATTGTCGATGCCTGTTCGAGTGTCCACTTTTCAGGGACTTTCCACATGAATTGTTTATCGGCCAAAAGAGTGGACGCGAGGCCTCGGGCAGCCACTATACCCATCACTCTCTGTCCAGCCGTATCGCGTCCAGAAAACTCCAAACCGAGAACACAGTCCTGAAAATATTGAAATTGAATTAATATTATACAGTAAAACCGCGATATAACGAACCCCGATATAGCGAAAAATGACGTATATCGAAAAAAAAATCGAAATTTAGTCCCTAAAACCAATTTTTCATACAAAAATGCATTTATATAACGAAATCCCGTTAATATTTATAACAAAATCATTTTTGTCCCGTACGAAAAAATGCCAATACATTTACGTAAATTTATAACGAAATAAAAAAATGTTAAAAGATGAAAATATTATTTCGCACTTACAAAGCCGCGCCGCTGCATCTGCCGTATGCGAACGGAAACGCCGCGCACGGCCTTTTCGGCGGTGCGCGGCGGTCTGCCGACAAGGTAGTAAAACAATTCAAACTTCTTCATGGGTTCATAGTATCATATTTTGAAGTGGTTGCCGCCGTTACCGGCAAGTACCTTCGTAATTTATATACGACTCATTTTATAAAAATGCCGCGATTCAACTGTCAAATTTTTATTTTTGAATTATTTTTTATGTTTCATGCCCAAAACTATGTTTGAAGCGGCTCTACATTTAAACACAATTAAAATATTGTTTTGTGTTTGCAATATTCTGGAATTTACAAAAATATCTTCCAATTGGTGTTGAATAGGTTCTTAATTTAATTTCTTTGATTATCTGTTATAATAACAAAACTACTAAAAATATGTAGGTATTCAGTTCCCTGCGGCCTTCTTCCTCCTTTGTTTGCAGAATTTGCGATCTTTTTTGAAGCCGCGCAACATTTTTTTGCGACGGCGCGTAATATATAGTAGGATTTTTTAAATTTATTTCATTATATGTGGGAATTCGTTATTACGAATTTTTATTTTTCGGGCCCTTGGATTTCGTTATATTGCGGTTTTACTGTACTATGATTATGGACTTGTATATTGTTTATACAGATTGTCCACAATTTTACAATATATTTCAATAATTGAGAAAGCATGGAGTATATTCCTGGTATTTTGTATGAAACTACTTATGATCATATTATTTTACTGAGACCTCAGAAAAGTGTATGATCAGGTTCCAGTGATCCAATTACATTAATGAAATACAATCATTTCAAATCTGTAATTTTTTACTCTCAATTAAACAAAATTTGTAAAGGTTTTATTAAGAACTGAAATGTTCTCACCTGGCCGGCCAAGTCTCCGGGTAGCGCATCCGGCGGTAGCTTGCCCGTAGCTAACATGATGTCCCGGAAGTTTAGTGGCGCGTAGTACACATGACACAGCTGCTCGTGAGTCTTGAGCTCCTCCTCTCTAAAGTATGTCAGAGGGCCCTCGATCCAGCGCAGACTGGCCAGATCACCTCGAGACAGGGTGTTGATATATGCATGTTCAACCTGAAACACAATAAACATATATGAAAGTACCAACCTAACTAAATCTTTGTTTGGTTATCATAATAATAAGCTGACAGTAATAGTGAACCACCGACTTGCTTTTCATTAATGTAATAATGAATGCAAATAATAATGCAATGAAATAAATTTATTGCAAAAATAATAAACCAATTTACCTGCAGCGTTGCTACATCAGAAGTATGGTCGAGTCTAAGATGTTTGTAAGATCCCCAACCACCATTCTTGAAGACATTCATCACCAAATCTCTTTTTAGTTGGGATTTGTAGAAGTTAGAAGTAAAACTGAACTTTTCCGCTTTATCTTGCATAAAATAAAGTCGCACATTATTTCCGCCTGATTCTTGTCTCAGACAGTTAACCATCCCAACAACGCCAGCGGTAGGTTCTTCCTCACACGTGAGATATATCTTGGTGCCATTGATTTCACTCGCTTTCAACGCATTTTTCACACTTTCAACCCATGTGAAATTTTTCTCCGTGACCTTTACTATCAGAGTGTTTGTTGGTATTTCAATTATTTTGCGTAACACTAGGTACGTATTATTTTGAGAGAGCTGGAAAGAAATTATGTCTAGATTCAGATCTTGCAAAAACTTTAGATTTCCCGAATCATTCAAGAAACCGTGTATTTCTTCGAGCAAGATCATTCCTCCTGGAATCAGAGAATCCAGCATATTCTTAAGAACTCCGCTACCGTGTCGAGAGAGGATATCGACACCGATAGCCAGATGACAATTTTGTTCAGGTACAGCTGTTTTGACATCTTTGTTTGCAGTCTTTATTGTTAACGGTTCGAGTACAGTGATGAACGGTGCTGTCGGTTGGGAAGTCGCAACAGTGATGTCTGTACGAAGCATGGGTTCTGACTCCAGAATTTCCATAGCGAGCGGACTCAATAAAGTTTCAACCGGTCGATCTATCGAGGCCTCAACGATTTTCATCTTGAATACACTTGTGTTCTCTATCACGACTTCCAAGCTGGCTGTCAGAGCGTCAAACTTTGACGACTCCTTAAGGTTTTTGTACGGTGTGAACACAAACTTTTCTAGCTTGGGAGGAGCCTGTGATTGCTGTCGTCGAGGGGCTAAACTAGTTTTGACTCCCCTAAGCTCTATGCCACCAGATTTAACGACATTAATATTTTTATACCAATGCACAGGTAGTGCTGTATCTTCAGTGACTTTTTCAAGAAGCCCCAGATGTTTAATGGGATCTATCACGGCCCTCTGGAGCCTGGTGGGTAAGTAGAGTTCCCGTGTTGCTGTACCAACAATACCAAACTGAAGCATAGTATCAATGTAAGATATCCAGTTATTCTCCCAGTTCAATGTTCCAGTTTTACCATAGTTGTCAGATGTTTTTATTCCACGGAATATGCCTGTGTAATCATATCCTCTTAACCTATGACAAAAATATTTATATTTGATCAAAGAAATACTTCCTCTAATTATATGGGTGTATTAGTGAATTGACAAGATAATATTTATGATTGTTTCATGTTAGAGATGAATAGAATCCAGAACATTTTTAAAATACCTGGAAAATATTGGAAAATTTCTTTTAATTTTACAACAATCTAAAAATTAACCACCTTTTAAAAAATTTAACATCTTAACAATGATTACAAATTGTTTGATAAGGTTAAAATAAAAACTCCTGAAATCAAGGGTTCTCTATACGCCAACTTAATTCTGTACCCTCCATACCTCACAAACCATTTGATTGTTTAATATATATTGAGCCCTCCCTACGTAAGTATCATTATAAGTAACAAATATATCATTTTTAGTTGGGCTAGTATTTTCCAAAGTATATTTGATATATATTTTAAGATGTAGTATGTAATTATCTTTTATTAGTACATTATTGTACAGTAAAACCGCGATATAACGAAACCCGATATAGCGAAAAATGACGTATATCGAAAAAAAAATCGAAATTTAGTCCCTAAAACCAATTTTTCATACAAAAATGCATTTATATAACGAAATCCCGTTAATATTTATAACAAAATCATTTTTGTCCCGTACGAAAAAATGCCAATACATTTACGTAAATTTATAACGAAATAAAAAAATGTTAAAAGATGAAAATATCATTTCGCACTTACAAAGCCGCGACGCTGCATCTGCCGTATGCGAACGGTTTTATGGCCTTTTCGGCGGTGCGCGGCGGTCTGCCGACAAGGTAGTAAAACAATTCAAACTTCTTCTTGGGTTCATAGTATCATATTTTGAAGTGGTTGCCGCCGTTACCGGTAAGTACCTTCGTAATTTATATACGACTCATTTTATAAAAATGCCGCGATTCAACTGTCAAATTTTTATTTTTGAATTATTTTTTATGTTTCATGCCCAAAACTATGTTTGAAGCGGCTCTACATTTAAACACAATTACAATATTGTTTTGTGTTTGCAATATTCTGGAATTTACAAAAATATCTTTCAATTGGTGTTGAATAGGTTCTGTTCTTAATTTAATTCCTTTGATTATCCATTTGCTTATCTGTTTTAATAACAAAACTACTAAAAATATGTAGGTATTCAGTTCCCTATGGCCTTCTTCCTCCTTTGTTTGCAGAATTTGCGATCTTTTTTGAAGCTGCGCAACATTTTTTTGCGACGGCGCGTAACATATAGTAGGATTTTTTTTTTTTTTTCGTTATATGTGGGAATTCGTTATTACGAATTTTTTTTTTTTGGGCCATTGGATTTCGTTATATCGCGGTTTTACTGTATTATGTTCTATTGAACACAATATGTAAAAAAAATATACTGCCAATTAAAAATGTATCAATGCTTGCATCTAAAGCAAACATCTAAAAATGACCCGTCTGTTGCTTACGATATCTTACATAAGAGGGGTCGATATATTAAAAAATGATTCTACAGAAATTAAAACCTACAAGATTTAGTAAATTCAGAGATTTTCCAACATTCAGTATATATCCAACTCATATACATTCCACAAAATGAAAGTTAATTATAAGTTCATAAAGATTATATCTAAAATAATGTTTGTACTGTTTCTTTAGAATATTTTTATGTAAATCATATCATACATATATTTATATATATAGATTAGAGTTTAAATAGTTCTAATGATATTATAATACTACTTAATAAAACATTGTCTGTGTACCTTAAGTCTTTGTAAATATCCGCTGCTTGAAGAGGCAATACGTCTCCTGTGGTGATTTTCAAAGGATGCGGAGCGAGGTCAAGTTGTTCTTTGCTCACCTCATCCGGTATGTAAATCTTTCCAGAAACGGCCAGAGTGCCTCCTTCACAAATTTCAAACTCCCCAGTGCCATCAAAAATATTCACCAGAAACTTGACCGAACCTTCTTTCGGCATTATGGTCGCCCTGTGGAACTGTACATTCTCTAAAACGACGGGCATTTCGTCAAAGTTTCTGTTACGAAGTCTGGCCAACGTTTTCCAAGCTAAGGTCTGAAATAATAAAGAAATTATGAAAAAAAAAAATTTTTAATCGACTCAATAAAATTGGACACTGCAAGATATTTAAACTAAACAAAATAATTTTTAGAAATACAGCACGTGGAATATATTTAAGGTAAGTAATTAATATTTTAATGAATGATACAAACACAAAAATATATTTAAATCAAGTATTTTTTTATTTTTTAGCATAAAAAGAATACATTTAATATAAAGGCAATTGCTTTACTGGACAGGTATGTTCTAAAGCAATTACTTGTGCAGTTTTTTCAAGTTGTATATTGTTAAAGTAAAATCATCTATAATATAGTGATACAAATGTGTAGGTAGCTAGATTAACACAAATGACAAAATAATTTCATTTTGTTTTCTACCCATATCAAGTAACTACTTATTTTTGTTTAAATTCATTAACTCCTTGGCCGCTCACGTCGCAAGTTTCCGAACTGTCAGAATTTAAGTTGGCTATCGTGAGTACGGCGGACAACCACGTGACATTCCGCGGCGTCTATTTCTCCACGGAAATGACCATCAAATAACGCATGACATCACCGGCGCTGCAGATCGGATCTTTAACCAAATTATTATTTCCAGTAGTGATATCATACGGCGCCCCATAGAAATCTGTTTCAACTGAAGAACACAACGAATTACATCTGAAATCGAGTGTAAAAATCATAATTTTTCCTCCATACAAAATTAACAGTCGGCGCTTACTTTTACGTTGCCAGATTACAATTTTATTAAATTTGGAAATTTAATACACATGTCGATGTCAAAGTGCTGAATTTTCAAAAACTTTTTTGATTTTATTTTTAATTTACAAAATGGTGGAGGGTGACTAATTTCGTCAGTGGAGACTGCCGACTTTTTAAACATTCCCAATATGCTCGTTACTACCGCAGAGTCCGATGATGAGAAGGATGCAATAAGTTGGAAAGTTTCTGGAACGTTCCAATTTGAGTAAATTGTCAGCTAAATTTTGACATACGTTCGCGATTTTTTTGTTTTTGTTGCCAAGTAAATATAATAATATTTTTTAGTTATTAATTAAAATTAATACACAAGCACAATATTAATAAAATCTGATGTTGTCCTCCCAAAAAACAAATATAAATAATAATGTTGCAAGTGCTTGTATGGCCTGACAATTTATATGAATTTATTATAGATTCGCGGTGCACAATATAAGAGAGATTATTATAAATTATATGGCCTATAAACAGATTATGTAGATAAAAAATAGTGTCTCATATTTTTTAAGAATTCACAAAACGAAGTGGCCTGTGAAAATTGGACCTACTTAATGGTCCACTAATCAAGTCACTTGTCTTTCCAATATTTTCTGTATTATGTCTACATAGGACAACAAATTTCCATAATCAGACCAAATTATTCTCAGAATAAAGCTGGACTAGAATGCATTTAAACGCCTCAACGTGCATTTCAAAAGTGATCTTCCACTATCTGAAATGGAAGCTGTTCAATCAATGCATATTTTCAAAGCTCATGTATGGTTGCGAAACATGGACTGTCAATAAAAGAGAAGTCCAAAAGCTTTAAGCAGAAAGGTGTATGTTGAGACAGACAAAAAGACGAATGGCAATGAGCAGGCCGCATCGCTCAGAGTACAGACAATTGTTGAACAAATGCAGTCTACTGATGATGATATAAAATGTTCTTACCAAATATCCGGTGGCTGGGAATAATACGCGACCATCTATTGTATGTCCAGCAATGTAACTATCTTCAGGTTTACTGAGGTCAACTTCAATAATAGTTTCACCAGACCGCGAGCCTTAAAAGCCAATATATATATATATATAACCATACTCAAAACATAAATTACATTAATCCTGAAGGTATATAATTACAAGGGACAAAAATAATTACATATTAATAAAATTTAGTTTTTTTACAGCTAGCTTAGAACTGAAAAATGTTGCTTTATTTGAATAATAAAGGAACCATTTCTCCACTACAGATGTGAATGTAGAAAATAACCACATTAAAATACTTATTTAATTTCAACATTTCTTATTTTAAATGAGCTATTACACATTTTATAGACATTGCAATAAAACTCAGAATCATCAATAAAAAATTAACCAGATACAGGAAAGATTTTTTTATATTGAGGTCAGGACTCAAAGGTGTTAAGAAAAAAATATAAAGGATGTTAATCATCAGTACCTTTATCGCCAAAGTTTGCCACATTCCATTCTTGTCCATGATCCCATTCCAAGAGCGAAGCGAGCATCGGAGTGCCTCGACTCACCGGGTAAGAGATGGGAGTGTACAGATTTGAAATGTTAGGGTCTCCACCAGAGGCGTATAATCTAAAACATGATAAAATTGAATTATTTGATGATCACCTTAGTTAAACTGGGAATTAATATCTCTCACCGAGGTCTACCTAGTATCCCCCGCTATACACAATTCCATTTAATTACCTATTTAAAATATAACACAGCATCCTTTCTGAAATATTTGTTGCATCTGTCAGATAAAATATTTTATGTATTGTGAATGTTGAATTCAAATTAAAAAAATAGCATTTAGTTATTATATTATTTTATGATTCAAGATATAATTTAAGTTAATTTGATATTTCAACTAACTTTCCAATGCTGGACAGCAAAAATGTGAGGTTATTCTCATGCTCCCTTTTCATGAGTCCAATGTTAGTGCAGCCCTGCGGCAAAGATCTTTTCAGGATTGCCTGTAGTAGACAATGAGGAGCAATTTCAATGATAATCGCATTTTCCGGTACTTTCTTTAGGGCGTCATGGAAAAGAACCGGTGATAGCAGATTGTTCACATGATACGCAGAAGAACTCAATTTGGCTAAAAGAAATATTTTTAAAAGAATGGAGAATGTGTAATTTGGATATAAAAAAATATTTTTATTACTTTTAAATCACACAAGTTAATAAATTATTATTACCTATCGGTGTATCCCAATCACTTTCTGGTATAGAAGAACTAATCCATTTAGAACTCCTGGGTTTAGGATCCGGAATAATTTTATCCAGATTTTTCTTAAGCATCGGTGCAGCTTTCGCAATATACTTTGAATGGAATGCTACTCCAGAGCTTCTAACTTCCTTTGCAAATATATCTTTTTTCTGCAACTCCTTGACAAACTTTGAAATATCCGCCGGGGGACCAGAGACCTGCAACAAGTATAAGATACAGAATTATAATAATTTTAAATGAAATGAGTAGAAGTTTTAAAGTACACTGCAATGCGAGATGAGCACACAGTACCAGTTTAGTACCTTCCTAATAATTCAGATTAGAGTTTAAAATCTTTGTTAATGATAAACTGATTCAACTTCATATTTATCTATTGTAATATCAAACAGGACTCACAGTAACACTATCTTCGCTATTGTGGCATGCGGGAATTATTCCCGGAGGGCACATGTTCTTGCAGTCCTCCCAGGAGAGCCCCACGGCCGCCATGGCCCCCATGGTTTCTACACTCTCCAGAATACTGCAGCCTCGCCAGTATGCAGCAAGCACTGCCTGTTCCGCTGTGAAGGTTCTGTCTGCATAAGCACAGCCTGAAAATAAGATATAAATGTTACCATTCGTTTTTAATTTTCAGAATGTGCTCGAAACTATCTGATTTGGTGAAACGCATTGATAAAACATCAAAACAATAATTTGATGAGTGTCCCTATGTTGATTGACTTCAATACTGAAACATAGTAGTGTTAAGTCTGAACAGTTTGTTACAATGATGACTATAAACCTTCGCCAGATAGACTGTTCAAATAAGTCAAGGGAGTAGGGTAAACTTGAATGTTTTCACGCCTAAACATAAAACTTTTCACTCACTTTTCACAACCATGAATATTTTTAATTTATTAAGAACTACAATGAACATTAAAGCTTAAATTTCAAAAATCAAGCTAATTTAAAAATGAATAAAACATATGTAACAAAGATGATATACAGAAAAACTTGTAATTTGTAACCCTATATTTCATATTTTCACAGAATTCGCAATTTATTCAAAAAAAATTACCCTGAAAATAACGTTTCATACTAATTTCTACCGATAATAGGTAAAATCTGATTATTCGCAGTTCATATGTGTTTTTGACACCCGAAGTAAATCATTTGTTCACATAATTCGCATATTTACTAATGTTTTTAAATCCCTAAACTCGCGTGACAATAGCATTTGACCTTCATCCTTTCGTAAACATCTGCAGCTAGACCCGCCTACCAGCCAATCACGACGCCGTTCCTTATCGCATAACGGCACGCTGGTATGACAAGACGTGCCGAACTGAGTTTAGCCTGGTTTAACCAATGTATATCAAATTCCATTTATAAGATTTGTTATTTAAAATAATGTTTACATTGAATCACTTCTAGGTTTATGAAACATTTTGATTTGCAAATGTAGGTAATAAAGAAACTAAATCTTTCGTATTTAAATATGTTGACATTTTTTTTTTCACGTTTCGTTCTCTAAAATAGCACCAACACCTTGTAATTCGTGTAAATCTTTGACCATTTGGAAAAATGGAGCTTATTTTGAAAACAGACAAAATCAGGAATCAAAGATAAAATTGACAGGAAAAAATCAAATCCTGAATACCTCTCTGGGGTCGTACTTGTAAAATCGCAGGAAAATAATAAACTTCAAGCATCAATCCCAGCGAGACACGAGGATTTAAAAGTTTTTAATTATTTTTCATTCACATTTTAAATATTCCAATTCTGATGGCGAGTTAGATAGCCAATCATATTAATGTGCGTAATTTTGTTGCGTTAAGTGACTGGTCAAGTGGTGAATCGGTACGTCACCACACACCTTTCTTATCCAGGAGAAATACGTTATTTGATAAACATTCGACACATAAGAAGCTGAAATATTGGAGAGTCGTCATGTTTCAGTATGAAAATCGCGATGTAAACAGCGGTGGCATGCACAATTTTTTTTTCTAATGTTTTCTTTAAAAAAAATTTCTCATTATTCGCTATTCGATTTTTTTTTTTTAATTTCGGTCCCGTGAGTTATGAAGTAACAGAGTTTTACTACAATAATAAAATTAGTTTAATACCTACTAGTATTTGGTGAAAAAAAAAAATAGCAATTCTGTGTACAAAATAACGTTATTAGCAATATGAATTTTGATTGAAGAATTAAAACAAAAAATCTTACCAACTTCACCGACAGAGTGCCCCAAAATGCCATCAGGTTCAATCCCAATGGAGAACAGTAGGTCCACTAGGGCTACCTGGACAGCAGCGATGGACAAGAAAGAATTAACCACATTCTCAAAGGTCTCTGTCTCGTTGGTGATGATGTCAACCAGGTTGACATTGAATGGTTTCACGACAGCTGCACAGCGTTCAATGGTCTGCCTGAAGACTGGTATCACCATCATGTCGCGGGCCATTCCCGGCCACTGCGAGCCCATGCCGGAGAACACAAACCAGACGGGTCTCTTGTCATTGCCCACCTCCTGTAAAAAATATTTATATGTAAGACTGTCGCACTTTAAATTTATATGCATAAATGCTAACCTACATCAAAAATACACATAGGCCGTGCTTTAAGGGAGTACTTTCATTTTTCCAGTTTGAATTTCGAGATATTCTACATGAATTTGATATGATAATTAATGACGTTATTTGTTACGTAAATCATGCGAAAGAGGAAGGTTTGAATAGAAAGAGACGACAATAAAATTCTTGATTTTCTCATATTCAAACATAATGCGTATCTAGAGGCGTATCCATGACTCATCCAAGTTTTTCATGGAATGAGTGTTGTCATTTGAATTAATCTATTTTCCAATTTTTACTTACATATATTTAGATGATCACTTAAATCAATGTTCTAAATTTAAAATTATTATGACAGCTTCAATTTATTATTTTGCTTAATATTATCAATATAAAACGCCATGTTGCCACATATTATATACTATTTATGAAACAGACAACTTTGTTTAAAATGCAACCGTTATACATAAACGAAATATTTAATTGCGACTTACATAAAAATTACGTACATGAAATGTTTATTTTGTTCGAGGAAACGTTGTTTTCCCTTAAAATCAGTAAAAAGACATCTAATTTATGAAATTTGCTACTAATGTTGTGAATAAGTTCAATATTGATTCATACCGTGGGTAAAATATGTGTGAAAACATTTATTTTCGGTATTTTTTAACGAAAATTTACAAAATCATGGAAATCTCAAAGAATTTTAGAAGATTATTTTATTTATAGATTATTTAGCTCATACATCTGTTGAGTCGAGGTTATGAAAATCCACAACACTGTGCTCGTACTGACTGACTGTACTATCTTGTTTAGGCAACATTAAAAATAATAATTGTCAGTATTATATTTACAGTAATTTCCTTGACGTTTGCACCACCGAGAATTGTGTAGCCTCTGTACGGGTGTCCAGTTATATTGGTCTTGTGTATTTCAGTCAGCAGGCCGTAAAACTCGGGATCCACTGGTGATTTTTCAATGATTTCCAGTAGATGATCCACAGCGGTCTCTGTCCGTCCAGATATTGGGACAAGTCGTGGAATAATTTGTTTTGGAATCGTAGCGGGTTTGGTTTTGGGGTTTGATTTCAACACAATGTGAGCATTAGCTCCCCCAAAACCAAACGAATTGACGGCCACAATGCCCCCATTCCATGGAGTATTCTTATCCACAACCTAAAATAAATTTAATGTACAATAAAAAAAATACCAAAACTAGGATAACATATAAAAAAAATATTTAACACACAGTCCCATATTTTTTATAATTCGTGTTCAATGCACCATTCTTTGATAACATTACATAAAGAAACTTTATACGGATAACCCCCGTTCATCGCGACCCCAGCGAGTGCAGATTCGTTATATCGCGATCTTTTTAAAAAATAATATTTTTTTGTCTTTGCACTTGTCTGACTTTGACACATGCCGGGAATCGTCATAATGAGTGGTCATATGTGCGCGCTATCTTTCTTGCTCACTCGCATCATATACGTACATATATGTAAAGTTGCGAGTGAGACAATAAAACGGTTAAGCCAGTGCATCATTTGGGTCTAGTATCAGTATAATCTTAGCTGCAGTGTCAAACGTACGCTAGATGATATTCAGACTTTGTTAAAATCACACAGCGAACCAATAAATAATGAATTCAAGAAACTGACTGCTATACTATGTCCCAAGAAAATGATGTCTCGGAACCTGTTCCTGTGCGAAAATGAAGTGTCAAAATCATTGAAAAGGCCCTTTCTCTTCACAATCAAAGCATGGAGTTGTTAGAAGAAAACGACATAGATTGCAAGCGAGTGTAAATCGTTGTAACGGTTTATTGGACAGTTATCAGTTAATTTTGCATAATAAACGTGGAGAGGCCAAACAACAGTCTAAATTCTTTACTACAACGCGGAACAAAATAAATGAATTTTGTTATGTATGTCTTTTTTTTGTGTTATGATTATGTTTTTTCAGATTTAAATTTTTTTTTTTAAATCTCCTGTTGATTGCGAAATTTCGCTAATCACGACCGTATCCAAAATGGATCCCCCGCGATCAAAGGGGGTTACCTATACAAAAATTGGTTTTGTTTAGCATACAGATTTACCTTTAATTGTCCATTAAGGAGTCCGGGAATATCAGTGTTGGGCTCCTTAAAGTGAAGGTTGGCAGGAATGACCCCCGCCTCCATAGCAATAAGAATCTTGGCAATCGAGCACAATCCAGATGCAGGCTCAGAGTGGCCCATGTTAGATTTCACAGAGCCAATCAAGAGAGGAGTCTTTCGGTCTTTACAGAAAAAGTCCACAATCGAGTTTACTTCTTGTGGATCTCCCACCTTCGGAATGAAACAATAATTGTAGTTTTTAAATTATGTTATGCACAGGCAACGAGTTAACAGTATTTTAAAGATAAATCAAATGGCCATGATTAAAAAAATGTTTAAAGATCTATAAATCCAGAGATCCTTCCCTCATTGTAAGGGCATAAATTAATCTTATATTTATGGCACAGGATTCATAGGCACTAATAATTATTTTATATTGGTAAATATGCTATATTGAAGTAAAATACTTAATATACATCAAAAACAGATTAAAATTTTATATATTTAAAAATACTTATGGTGCTAATTAGATTAACATTCTCTATTATTAGTTTTAATAATAATAATAATAATTGTTTATATTATAATACATTACACTGGATGAAATATACCTTTGTTCCTGTACCGTGAGCTTCCACATAAGCCACATCATGAGGATTGATTCCGGCCTCTTGATAAACCTCCCTTATGAGCTTATTCTGCATCTCGCCTGACGGGAATGTGATCCCCTGAACCTTGGCTCCATCGGTGTTAGTTTTTGCATTTAAAATAGTTGCGTAAACGCGTTTGGCGTCGCAGGCCTTCTGTAAATATATCACCACAGCTGCTTCTGCCCTCACGTAACCGTTGCCGGATACGTCAAAGGCCTTGCACATTCCTGAAATTATTCCCATTCATATCATTCAAAGTTGAAACATATTTTTAGAGCTGATGAAAGAATCAGTTTAGGTATTGTGGTGGTAACCAGCACAACACGATTAACTTACATTACACCATTAATTTAGATTAAAGTTCATTGAATATGTAAGCGAAATATAATATGTTAAGACAGGAATGTGTCACTGCATTTCATGCCCTACAGATGGTACAAGATATGTGTATTTTCATTTATTATTATAAAAAAATATACAAATTTTTATTTAATTACAAAGAACTAGCATTTTACCCAAGATGCGATGGCCAGATAACATCAGGGTAAAATAGGAAGGAAAGTGCATTAGACAGAGAGATATAGGAAGACAAAAAGGGGAGGCCTATATTGGACATAGATCGGCAGATATTTAAAAAGTGAAAAGATACTTTAGAATGATTTTAAATGTACAATAACACTTTTGTATTAAAAATCACGAATAACACCTATCTCTGGACTAGTAAAAAGCTTGTGCTTCCATTTTAAATGATTTAAAATACGAGGGATGTCTGAAAAATTTCTGACCTCAACATGAAAATGGCAGCACTCATCAACAAAAGTTGGGAAACATGTTTGTACATGCTTTGATAAGTACTCACCAAAATTTCAGCCATTTTGGACGCGCAGTTGTTGTTTGACAATTGTTTGAGTGAGTCGATGTGAGCGTTTTTGTGGAAATGGAAAAAAATCGAGTATAGATATGTCATTAAGTATTTGTTTTTGAAAGGCAATACACCTACACAAATTAAATACGAGTTGGACACTGTGTATGGGGACTGTGCACCGTCATTTACCACGGTGAAAGTTTGGACGGCTGGATTTCAACATGGCCGTACCAGCTTGGGTGACAATAAACATTCGGGACGGCAAAAAACTGCAACCACTGACGATAACATCGCTCAAGTTCACCAAATGTTGCTGGACGACCGTCGAATTAAGGTTAGAGAGATAGCAGAAGCCATGAACATGTCCAAAGAACGTGTTTGTCACATATTGAATTTAGGTATGAGAAAATTGGCCGCACGTTGGTTGGCCGCACGTTAGTTGCCCGCGTTTGCTCACCCCGGACCAAAAACGTGTTCGAATGAACATTTCCAACGCACTGTTGGCACAGTTTAGATGCAATAAATCAGATTTTTGGCACTGATTAATTACTGTAGATGAAACTTGAATACACGATTATACTCCAGAAACAAAAACACAGTCAAAACAGTGGACTGCGAAGGGACAATTGGCTCCAAAAAAGGCAAAGGCTGCTGGCATCGGCTAGGAAAGTGATGGCGACTGTATTCTGCTGGGATAGCCATGGAATTGTCTTAATCGATTATCTTGAAAAAGGAAAAACCATTACAGGAGCATACTATGCATTTTTACTTGACAGGCTGAAGGTACAAATTGCGGAAAAATGGCCACATTTGTAGAAAAAAAAAATTTGTTTCACCAAGACAATGAATGCGCCATCACACACCTCAGCGGTTGAGCGGTGAAAATCTACGAATTATGGTTTGAACTGCTTGACCACCCCCCCTTACTCACCGGATCTAGCCCCAAACAACTTTTTTGTTCCCTAAGCTAAAAGTTGCACTTGGGAGGACAGAGATTTTCGTCAAATGAGGAGGTAGTCACCTTTTTAAATGACAATGAGAAAGACTCCAACTACTATTTGGACGGGTTAAAGGGATGGGAGCATCGCTGGGAGAAGTGTATAGACTTAAAAGGAGATCATGTAGAAAAATAAAAATAAATTAGAAGAAAAAATGTCTTGTTTCTTTGTTAGGTCGGAAACTTTTCAGACAGACCTCGTATAATATAATATATTTTGAAAATAGGCCCCCATTGATTTAGATTTCAACCTTTTTGTGATCTTTAATTTGAGTTATTACTCATAGTATTACAACAAACAAAGCGTGCCCATTCTCCTCTTAGTTCACAGTTGATACAAATAATATTGAAGTAGCAAAATCCAAAATCAAATTCTCATTTTTAAATTTTGGAAAATAAAAATAAAATGAAGCTTTATTTGAAAAGTTTTCCTTCAGAACAAAAAGGTCACATATCCACATAATTCATATTTCAAATGAAATTGACATTTCACTCCGATTTAATGTACCAGAATTCTTTCAAATTCGTCTACAAAACGTGATACAATTGTGATATAGCATAGCACGTTATGTTAGAGACAGATTAAATTACTATATAAAAGAAAAGAAACAAACCTTGTGGTGACAGCATGCTGAGGCGGTGGAAATTGAGCGAGTTGGCTGGTTTGAGACATAGATTAACTCCGGCAACAACGGCTGCATCACACTGGCCCGTCTTCATGGCGCTCACGGCCTGGTGCAGAGCAAACATGGAACTGGAGCACGCCGTGTCGATGGCATAACTCGGGCCTGAATTTAACGCATTGACATTATTATCATATTTACACACAATATGTAATATAAATCATTTTGTGTACAACAATTGCATAACTATTTTTAAAAATAATATTCATGACCCATCAATTAATAAACATAAATCTAAAAACCTGTTGAAAAAAATAGTAAAGAAATACATAATATTAATCTGTCATCTCATAATAATTTCTAAGAGAAGCTAAGCCATGCCGCCCGACATACATGACACACGTGCACTAAACTCTTCCCAACTCGGTCCGTCAAATAATACTTACATCGTTTTTACTCTGTCCTTTACGTACTTGTGCCGTTTCTTGCTCTCGGTGGTGGAGAATGACAAAATGTCTAGAATAAGATTTTACTCGAACACGAACCAACCTTCCCACACATATATTAATAAAACTTATGACACACGAGTATGGTGATTGATTTTAATATTTTGACAAACATGGTTGAATAAACTAATAACCAATTGTATACTTATAAAAATAGCACAAGTCGTAACAACATCGCAGGTGCACCGAGCCATAAATCCCAAATATCCTTTCACTGTTTGATGAAAACCTATTCCATTTTACTTTTTACCCAATTCCAATTTTGCAGTTCATCTAAGACATATCATTCACCACAATCATAAATACATTGAGAGCAAATAATATATAGATACATATTTAGAATTGCAAAACACACCACTAAATATTAATATAAAAGTTTATAAGGCTGTAAAACTCAAAGAAACCAATGTACAAATAAACAACTCGTAGACTGAAAATCTTTTATTCGACTTCGAAATTATTTAAAGAAATACATTGTTATATTTAAATAAGTTTATCAAAAAGATTAAGTCAAACATAGTATGGTGCCATAATTTTGTACATTTTTTAAAAAATACAAGAAGAGCCACTTGTACTTTCAAAAATGTACTTTACACTAACTAACTAACTAACTTACCATCACGCTGTTTTTCCGCAGGGGTAGGCAGAGAGGATAGAACGTCCCACTACTCTGTCCTGACACAATTCTCACCTCATCCACATTCAAACATCTTCTCATACAAGCTCGCCGATTAGTGAGGCTTCTGACAGAACCATCCTCCAGTATCTGGTTTATCTGGTCGTGTCAATCTTCCGCGGACGTCCTCTATTTCTGGTGCCATCAACACTTGCGTCATATATCTTTCTTACCATTCTCTCATTCATCCATTCCATCTTACTCATTATACTAACATCAGCTTTACATTCTTTCATTGTTTACTCTGTCATAAATAGATTTGCGACATATACGCCTTAGTGATCATATTTCCACTGCATTCAGTATACTTTTGTTCCTTTTCTGCCAGCTCTAGGCCTCACTTTCATACATCAGTGTACTAGGACTCCATTATGCACCGCTAGTCATGCGTCGGTTGACAAATTCCTATTAAGATATAATTTCATTCAAAGAGCCGTTCACTTTATTCCCTGCAGTCACCCTTTACACAACAAAAGTAATTCACATTTACCTTGGAAATTAAATGTGTACGAGATTCGATTTGGGAACATGGCTCGACAGCATCCTGTCAAAGCATAGCCATTCACTTTGTCAGGATCCATCGCCCAAAATTCTTCAGATTCACTGGATGACACCCCTACAAACACTCCCGTATTGGATCCCCTTACATTATTTGGATTGATGCCTGAGAAAAAATAAATAAATTTATTTATTACATTTGCCCATATTTGTAAATTGATAAGGGTAATAAAATATTATAGCAAACATTACTGTAGCAGTTTTAACTCACATCCTTTTTTTGTGTAATTAAGATAATTATATTTTTAAATGGGATATTCAGAGAGATATGACATGATTCCATATTTGATAAAAAGACAAAGTATTGAAAAATTAGAGAAATATTTTATTTGAAATAGGTTTACATTATTAAAAAGTGTGACTGGCAAACAAAGACAAATGTTGATAGCAATGGTTGATTTGTTCTTAGCACAAGAACAATGTATTTTTAATTAAAATACATCTCTAAGCCACAAGTAAATGCATTTTTCAAATAGATAGAAAATGTTATACATAATATGAAAAGTCAGTAATAATTCTCTCCAATAGTGTAGATTAGATGATTCCACGTGTTCAAGCAATTTTAACAGCACAGTCAGGGGTATTGTAAATTATGATTTATTCCATTAGACAGATAGTATAGAAAATAAAATGACTCATTTGCAAATTTGCTGATGACTTTGCTCAATTGGAAATATTTTTGTTAAAATTATGTTATAAAGATGAAAATGCTCTTACCAGCATCAATAATGGCTTCATGTGTCAGCTCCAACATTAACCGCAACTGTGGATCCATAACATGGGCTTGTTTAGCGTGGACACCAAAGAATGTAGCATCAAAGTGTTCAATATCTTTCAGTTTACCAGAACGGGCTGGAAGTCCGTGTAAACCTATGGCAAACAAAGAAAACGGAATAAGTGAGGGTGTTAATTATATTACATAACTTCTCGTCCCCATAGGTAATAAGTGAAAATGATGTGTTTTGATTGATTATTAGGATGATTATTTCTTCATGGAATTAATATTCACATTCCCTGGCAGAATCTCATAAGATTCCGATTAGAACTAAGTGTGGAGAATAATACTTGAAGGTGAAAAGTATTTTACTTATAAAACTTAAGAGAATGTTTTTTTCTACTGCACTAATTAGAAAAGACTAGTTAGAAAATAGTTTTCTTGAATGTAATAAAATATAAAAAATATGAATTTGAATATTTGGATAAAATAACATTGTTTTGATGTTAAAAAGTTATCTGCCTCTACGGGAATAATAATCTTGTAAAGAATTTATTCAACACCATAAGATATATATGCACGAAATATTGTGTATGTATTTTTCAGTAATAATTTCAGTAATATTAATAGGGTGTAACTTTTTACAGAAATTATACTGTTATACCTGGTGGCCATCGCCTGTCGTCGCCTGTGACCATATCAATCCCCTCAAAGAGATTCTTCTTAAACTCCTCAATGCTGTCGCTTTCAGGAAAGCGTCCCGACATCCCAGTGATGACGACATCGCTGTCCCGGCTGGCACATCCATTCTGCATGACGGGGGCGGGCATTGGATCAGCTGCACTTTCCACTGTAACACAACTTTCCCGGCTTCTGGCTCTATTCTTTGCTTTTGGGCGAATGCTAGTTTTGGATGCCCTTCTTCGAGGAATTGTGCCGGCGTGCGGGACAAGGATCGAGGTTTTCTGCAAAAGTTTAACAAAATTTAAATAAAAGTATAAAATAAAATATAAAATAGATGACTCATATTTATTTACAAAAGGTTAAACTCTTCAAGTATGCACTACAAAAACTGGAAAAAAAAACAGTTTTTTTGCCATAACACTTAAAAAAATTTCAAGCAATTTCAACAAAATAAAAATATAATATTTTCTACACAATAAAAAAACTTACAACAAATATTAACTGCTGTAATTAGCACCGTATTGAATTATATTTAATTGATAATGACATTATTAACCTTTGTTAGTGTGTGACATTGTATATTATAAATTTAACACTAGCGTCATGACACAAGCTTTCATGTCATCGTAATTAGTTCAGATAATCATAAAACCGCATTAAAAAAAATCTTCAAACACTAAGAATTTCATAGCTTCCCTCCACATAATAAAATGTCAAATGATTTATAATGTATAAATAGTTTTTGACATTTTAAACAATTATTTTCAAATATGGAATGATAAAAAAATCTAATATGAACAGGTTCAATATCTCACCAAAGGCTACATTAAATGTTTTTTTATAAGCAGGTTCTATTCCTATACGATTAGATTAAATCTATGGTCATCTAGGTCAAGATGTGCAGAGCACATAAGATCTGTTGGCTAGAAATACAATCTGGCTATATATCAACACATATTATTCTAATGAGACGGGCACAGTTCAATATAATTACAGTAAAACCGCGATATAACGAAATCCAAGGGCCCAAAAAATAAAAATTCGTAATAACGAATTCCCACATATAACGAAAAAATAAAAAAAATCCTACTATATGTTACGCGCCGTCGTAAAAAAATGTTGCGCGGCTTCAAAAAAGATCGCAAATTCTGCAATCAAAGGAGGAAAAAGGCCATAGGGAACTGAATACCTACATATTTTTAGTAGTTTTGTTATTAAAACAAATAAGCAAATGGTTAATCAAAGGAATTAAATTAAGAACAGAACCTATTCAACACCAATTGGAAGATATTTTTGTAAATTCCAGAATATTGCAAACACAAAACAATATTTTAATTGTGTTTAAATGTAGAGCCGCTTCAAACATAGTTTTGGGCATGAAACATAAAAAATAATTCAAAAATAAAAAATTGACAGTTGAATCGCGGCATTTTTATAAAATGAGTCGTATATAAATTACGAAGGTACTTACCGGTAACGGCGGCAACCACTTCAAAATATGATACTATGAACCCAAGAAGAAGTTTGAATTGTTTTACTACCTTGTCGGCAGACCGCCGCGCACCGCCGAAAAGGCCATAAAACCGTTCGCATACGGCAGATGCAGCGGCGCGGCTTTGTAAGTGCGAAATAATATTTTCATCTTTTAACATTTTTTTATTTCGTTATAAATTTACGTAAATGTATTGGCATTTTTTCGTACGGGACTAAAATGATTTTGTTATAAATATTAACGGGATTTCGTTATATAAATGCATTTTTGTATGAAAAATTGGTTTTAGGGACTAAATTTCGATTTTTTTTCGATATACGTCATTTTTCGCTATATCGGGTTTCGTTATATCGCGGTTTTACTGTATATGTTAAAACTTGAACATGTACCCTACACATAGATAAATTCTCCAATGTAGCATTTACTAGTAATAATATTGTGAAATTAATACTTAATCTATATTTTTTTAAATCAATAAAAACACAGTAGCTAAATAATTTACTCCAACATGTGATGACTGCACATTTTCACATGATAGAATTGACAGAAATCTTGTTTGTTTTATGTTGCCATGCGACATAGACAGCTGAAGACAACAACTTTACTAAAACTAATATTATTTTCGCGAAGTTATTTTTTATATAATTACACATTTTTAAAATGATTATTTAATACGAATGACGCAAAAGAATCAGTCGTATTTTATTAATCTACATTTATTTACAAAATCCTGTAAAAATGTGTCTAAAATGAATTTGTTTAATGTTCTTATTTTTCCTTTTGTAATACGTGAATATAAAAGGTTTTTTTTTTTCAGGTATAAAACTTCAAAATGAAATAAAACATAAAAATCGTGATAATGGCCATGGTATTGGCTATATTGGAAAGATAATTTTGTGCCATTAGTGATTAAATATGCGAAATATCGAATAAAGCGCAATCTCGAAGTCCAATTTTCGACCACTTTGTAGAGCAGCTGGGGACGTATATCGGCAATAACGCGACGAATGTTGGCTCCCAACATTCGTCGCGTTATAGTATATGGCCGTCTATCCTCTCAGGCATAGCGTCTTTACATATCCCTACAAAAATGTGTTAAATCGCACGATCTTGGAGGCCAATTTACAGGTCCATTATGCGAAATTATACGCTAATCGAATGTTTTCTTCAATAAATTGATTGTGGCGCGCGCTGTATGGCATGTTGCGCCGTTTTGTTGAAACTACAGCTTTTCTATAGTGCTCTCCGTTGAAGAAACAACAGCTTCTTTGGTGCGCATTGTACGACGTCTCTGCGGATGCGTATTATCAATTAGAGCATGCGCGGTGCGAAAACGATAGCGCACGGTAAGTTTCGCGAACTTAACCACGATTTTAGAAATAAATTTGCACAATTTGCAAGCGTCGTTCTGGTCTAAGTCTATTCGTGGTGAAATGACAAACCAAACTGAGCACAAACCAGCTGTAAAATTAAATGTCGCTGGAAAGAATGATGCCGTTTATGTGACATTTTTAAAATATTTTTTTCTCAAAAAATAAGATTCCGATTAAATGTTGTAGAATTACCCTTCCTCTAGATCTTACGAACTTCGCAATAATAATAATTATTTCAATTTTCATAATGAATAATCATTAAAATAACGCATAATCTTCAATAATCAACAAAACAGAATTAATAATTAATCAAATTTTTTTTTTAAATACAGTGTGCTAGGCAAATCATATGCAATGAACTAACTAAATTTCACTGTACCCGCTTTAAACATTATATACTCGGCGCATACATACAAGTGAATAAATGTGTCGCGGATGACATTTTGCACGATTTCTGTCAGCCGATTGCGTACCACGATATCGTGTACAACTTATCAATAGTGCACAGTACACTAAAGAAAAACGGCGGCACGCCATGGGTGACATTTCGTGAGCCATGTTGAACAGTCAATACCGATTAATGTTACACTGAGAAAATATGACGATAATTTGAGTATTATCGTTTTGTCAGCAAATAATAATAATAATAATACATTTTTTACAATTTTTTTTTATAGCGTGAATAAAGTATTTTACATTTTTTTTAAATTACATGGTTTTTCTTTCGCTTACCTCTCCAAAAAAGAAACCAGCTCTTGCGCTTGGAGAGGGAGTTATACTACAATAATTTTATATAATACCTTACATATTCAATTCATTGTCTATTTTTGTGCTTCTAAAGTATTCTGTAATATTGTTATATCCAATTATGTGTTTATTTAGTTTATTTTTATCCTTATTTCCTTTATTTCTTTAATTTGTGTAGGAAGACTATTGAAATTTTTTATCCCTAAATATATACATGCATTATGTACTTACATTGATAAATAATGTCTAACGGTCTGACGTATTACTCTTCCAAATTAATATTCATTAAGTATACATTTTCATCTAGTTAATTACTATAAGTGTTGCGTAATATTTCAAATATCAAACAAATGTACCGAGGGTATGCCTATAAAATTTGGCAAAGTAAATACAATATATCAGTAAGAAAGTAAGACATATATTTGGGTACCCTGTCTGTTACACTAGTAATTTACTGTATTATAGCAGACAGTTTTCGTCCGGTGTAACAGTAAGCAAAGTGCAATTATCAATGTACAAAAAAATATATATATAAACAGTTAATCAAGAGATGCAATTAGGTAATTCAATATACTCTTGTAGCAGTTTTATTCTCAGGTTTGGACCTTTAAAAGTTCTTGTGCGTAATTTCTCCCCATTTCGCGGAGCCAGAACTGCACTTTTCGTGAAAAATATGCAAGACTATGGTTGCAATCTTTCACCGTTGCATTTAGACCGTTGTATATGTTTGGTGCTAGAAATAAATGTGAATCTTTGTGAAAAAGTTTTGTTTAGTTTTGAAATGTTTCACGTGAGGATTTTGGCCCAACCAGCTAGTAGCACGTGTCGAGATCGATTTCATTAGAATGGCAACGATATTTACGTCACTAGCGATATTTTATCGACGGCCGATAAATCCGGTATCCGTTTGATTTCCCCGAATTGAAAGAATAAAAATAAAATGAGTAAATCACTCCGAGAATGGTGTGCGTGCATACACAATTTTCAGGTATCAAATTGAATTTATAATACATTATATTCTGTAATCTTTAAGTCGTAAATAATAGTTCTTTATTTAAACATTATTGTAATGATCCATAAAAAAATATGTATATTAATGTTCAATGTCAAAACTAGCCACCAAGTAAGTCGTGTCTATTACTATCAATTGGGGAACACATTGGGTAAGAATATTTAAAATACAATAGCAAAATAATTTACCTCGTTTAACAAGATAACAGCACACATTCACGTGATACAATTTACCTTATATTGTTTGTTTTATGTTGCCATGCGACTCATTGTTGTATGTTTGCTTTATGTTGCTATGCAACATGAACGGACCGACTGACGAACGGGGCATATGAAAATTACGTATTTAAGATGATCAAACATGCAGAAGCCTGTTTTTATTTATAAGTTTTAATATTAATATGACATAAATATCAAGAGACAAAAACAACGCATAACGAAAGGCGTCGGAAAATTATCCAGCTCAACCGTATTGGAAAACAAGAAATTTAAAATAAAATAAAAAAATATAAACAAAATTGTATTACGATGTGCTTGCCGTTACAGAATTGTAGCTAAATGATAAAACGTGGCCGGACGTGAGTTACTGAACATTATGGAGTTAGCAACATTTAAGTAATTAATATAAGGCGAATGCACACGTTGCCTTTCGGCTTACCCCGGTCGGCACTCATCGTTTTAATAAAATCTTTTTTTTAAATATTAAATTCTTTGTTAATAGAAGGGGGCGTGCTTCCTGTTTCCGAAAAGGCAGACGGTTCTCAAAACAAAAACTCAGAGCGTCTAGTTTTGACAGATATTCATAATTCATTTTAAAAACGAAGGCAATAAATAGTATGTCTCGTAATTAAAAAGCCTTGATAATCTATCCTAAGTATGAAAAATTGAGTGGGAAATTCATACATTTCATTGAAGAGCATATTCAAATTAGTTTATACGACTTTTTTGTTCTAAAGGTATATTTTTTCAAAATAGTAAACAAAAAGATAGATGGGATGGGACCGATTTGTGTGCACGGCACTCGACTTGATAACGAGACTACATATATGAGCACAAAACGTCACCTAGAAAACCTTATATACTTACAACCATTTATTCCAAAAAATTAAACAAAAGGCATTAAATTACAGAGATTTAAATTCACTCAACGTACGAACGAGACATCAACGTTCAATGGACTGACATTTGACAAGCGTAATGTGAAGCGCGAGACGGCGAATCGATTATAAAAGCCGAGAATTGTCTCAAAGAATCCTATGAAAGCATAATACCTATCTCAGAGATTGTCTCGAGATAAAAATCTAATATCTCATCCGTGGACATAGGACATCAAAAAACAAATCACGCTCTCGACTGACGCGAATTCTGCGAAACACTATGAAGGAATACAAACATTGACGCACTGCAGCAGACATGGCACATCACATCACCTACAGGTAAGGGCTTACGTTACCGGTTTACCGGGTCAACCAAAACGCACCATAGGTTTTTGGGAAATTTACCGGAAATTATTTCACTATTATTCAGAAAGAAATGTCACATTGGAAACTCGAGAAAAAGCGAGGCAAATATTTGAAAATTGCATTTCAAAATATGATGCCTCGCCGACAAACAAGTATTGAATCAGAACGGGTGTTTTCATCTGCGGGACAAATATGTACAAAATTCAGATCATGTCTAAAAGATTAAAGTATTGATATAATTTGTTTCATGAGAGTATATTTTAATTCTGAAAAAATATTATACCCAAAAAATTAATATTTAACAATAAAAACATTCAGTTGTAATATTATTTTATTTTAATTACGAATTTATATTAGGTGTATACAAAGTATGTATTCATACACCTAATGTATGTGTTGTTACATACATCAATAAGTTAATGAATAATGTAATAAGTTAATAATATTAACTACTCACAGACAGGTAAACCAAATATTATACAGTCGTAATTCAAATTAACCAAGCTCGATGTGGCATATACATAAGTGATTATCTGATTTCCCATTACCATATCTCAGTAAAAAATAAAAAGAACATCATATACATATGGTATTTATATGACATTTTTCACCTGAAACGTATTTGAAATTATTTAGGTTTTAATCTAGGATACCGTTTTTAGTAAAGGTAGCCACATATAGTTACACTTTAATCATCTATAATCTACGTCTATTTTTTTTTAATTTACCGTTAAATAACCGGCAAACCTGTAAATGGGAAGAATTATTCACCGTTTACCGGTAATTGTATAATTTGACGGTAAATTGCATGGCCTACTTCGTGCTTTGATTCCCCAAACCAATACATATATTATGGGAGAAGTATCGATAAGATAATGTCATTATTATTTTTTGAATATGAATTAAATATATTAATTAGAAAGATATACATATAAAATCAATTTTATCGAAAAATATTGTCGTTGCGCCACCGGGGTTCGAACCTGAATCTCTTTCCTAACCGGGGAAGGTGCATTATCCAACTATGCTACAGCGACAATATTTTTAGCGACAATTTTCGAACCTATATGTTACCTTTTTGATATTAATACATTTAATCGTTCCATTATTTGAAAGAGCCATCCTACCTTATTTATACAGAATCTCAAATACCTTGAGTAAACTGAATTCATTTTTATTAAATTATTATTATTATTTTTTGATATATCGACGTATTTTTAAATGCTACACCTACCTACACCCATTTTGAAGTACACGCTCAATCGTGCACGCACGTCCATATTTTTTCGTTTCCCTTTTTCTGATATTCTTAAATAATTGCGCTGAATAGTTAATTGGGCGAAATCTTGTACCTGGCTTTACGTTAATATTCGATAAGTACATACGACATTTAGCTATATTTTTCACCACCCTGGGGCAGTTTTCCCGACAGGAATCACGCACGTACACGGTTCGCACATTGTGCGTTTCGCGTCCAGTGGCTGATTGGTGTAATCTGCGGCTTCCTCGACAGGACGCGTCTTTTGTGCGATGTGTTGCGTAAGGTTTCGCGGACCAGCCCGCGGGCAGCCGGCATGTGTTCGGGACATCATTAACCACCAATGGCCGCGGTGTTTGATGTTTAATGTTTGCCACACGCGACGTCGTTTCTGCACGTGGACACGAGTAACGTGAGTCGGGAATCAAACGATGGAGCTGAAATTAGCCGGAAGACGCTCGAGCGAAACGGAAAAATATGTTTTATTTTTATTTGTTAACTTTGTTTTATCAACCACTTATTGTGTTTAAATACATCTAAAGATGATAAATTTAACAATTCTGGTGTCTATAAACTTAGTTGCAAGGATTGTGCTGCATTTTATGTTGGTAAAACGGGTAGAAATTTTAATATAAGAGTAAGGGAGCATTTGAGATGTTTGAACAATAGTGGGTTTTCAGAATTTTCTAATCATTTGATAGAAAATGGTCATGGTTTTGATAAAAAAAAATTGCATATAAACGGTGTTGGTCACAAATTAAATAATTTGGAATCGTTGGAGATAAATAAAGCGTGTAAAACTAATTAAAAAAACTATAAACAACCAACTAAATTTAACGAGTCCCATTCTAAAAATTTTTCCTAAAAATTATTCGAGTAAATTTGTATTAAGTAACAATTTGAGTTAGGTACTAAATTTATTTTTTAAATAATTGTTTTTTTTTAAAAATAGATTCTGGTAAAGAAACGATAAAATATATTTTACGTTAGTATTGACATCCTGAAGAAGAAAATTGTATTTTTCGTAACCGGTAAATGTATTTAAACTCAATAAGTGGTCATTAAAAACAAAATTAACAAATAAAAATAACGAACTTTAACCACAATGTTAATTTTGCTAATTTCAAAAGGAAAAATATTTATTTCATACTCGTAATTCATTTCTCACGGATATTTTGATCAGTAAAATTTATAAAAAAAACTGTCAACGTCTATTCTCTTAGCGATGTTAAATTAAAAGCAGGATATAAAATAATCGCCAACAAGCGGCGGCCGCGCGCGCATTCAGTTGAATTTGTGCGACACGTCGCGGGCCAGCAAACTCGGGATTTCATTAAAACGTTGAATATGTTAAAATATACATTTCCACCCTGAGAGCAAACAAACCGCCGGTAAATAAACTCCATCGAGTACAGGCAGGCGGGCGGCGAGCAGGTGTACTTTCGTATATTAAATACACGTTTTTAGCCAATTCACTTTGTAATGATGGCATTTTCAAAAATTACGCGGTTCCGAGAAATTGTCATAATATTGACATTTTATATCGACGAACGTGTCGAAGCAGGTAAACAGAGAGGTGAGATAATCGGCGACGGTGAGAATCAAATTAAATTTTGACACTATTTATTAAAAATTAATTCAATTTCATTTTCGTGAAACTATATACATCATGTTAAACAATAAATTGTTACCAACTATCAGGTGAATATAATGATAGTATCAAAAATAATAACCCAACTGCAACACATATTTTTATTCAGTCATCGACATTTTTTTTACAAAATGTAGGTCTAATATTTTTGTGCATAAACATATTATTGTAATATTCAAGTCGTAAATATTGATGTATCTACTTTTTCATAAAAAGGACATCATTTTTTATTATTCATTGCGAACTTTACGTAACATTTAAAAATAGAAGCAATTTTAAAAAAACATATTTAAAATCCTCAATACAACGCCAACATTCGCTTTGTTGTTTGTTGTCGTTTTGCTAGATTTGGCTTAGTTCGATAATAATAAAATAAAAAAAATTTACATTATTACATAAACAATAATATGCTAATATATAATCACTCCACTAGTAAGTTATTCATAGATTAGCCCATAATTATTTATCATACCGTACCATTTGGCATACCATCTAGATCGATCCGGCAGTCCGCACTCGTCCATATTCCTAGAAGTAGAACATCTTACATCCAATCCAATCTCATTCATTCACCGTTCATGCAAATATCATATTGAAAAGTTAACAGAAATTCGACTTTTTCAACATTAGCATTACTAAGCTTAAAGAGTTATTTTTATGAATCACTACAATTTCAATTTCAACCAATCGTTCTACCTACAAACACATCTTGCTCTCCCTTTACCACAACAATAGTTTCAACCTCACACCTTTTTTTGGTATCTTCTTAACTGCTATATTATGTGCCTGAATTCTGTGCAAAATAATAATTCTGATAAATTTGAAAAAATATTATTGTAATATTTTCGTTTTTACAAAAAGATCAAGTAGTATATCAAAAAAAAAAGGGTACAACCCTAAGCAATATCGGCTGGGATAAATATAACTTAATTGCTGGCGAAACCGTTAAATACAAGAGTAACGCGGATGGGGCATCTGAAACATCGGCCAGAGAAGTCAAAGAATCACGCGGCAGAATCGCCCAGCCTCGACACGGACGATTCTGAACGGCCGTGAAAACTCGGAAACATTATTATTTACAAAATTGAATAATGTATCTCTGAACGGCTGGCTACCCTTACAAAAAGCACGTCATCTGATCGGTCGTTTATGTCCGATTAAAACAAATTTTAAAACACATGCATGCATACGCCAAATCAAGCAGAATAAAGGTTGGATAAAAATGTTTTCAATCTATCAATTCTACCTCTTCCGATGACCTTTTTAGGCTTAGGCGTCTATGTATTTTAATAGTTGCAGGACCACAGACAGAATCTAACATTTTTCCAAACTGACATATGTCCTTAGTAACTAGGAGCAAATCTCCACTATTCGATGTTTCGCAACCAGGACAGTTTATTTCTACCTACTCACCGTTCGCCTTCTAGAATATTCTCTTGAATAATTCGATATTTGCAGGTGATATATAGTCCATGAACTACATGCCCAAAATTCTTATTTAATCTTACGACGCTTAACGGTTATTATACATTTCTCTTTAATTAGAAAAACCTTCCAGCCCAACGAACCTCGTCCCGGAATTCTAGTAGTTAGTCCTATTTGCATAACACAAGCGCGTAGCTTCGTTTAAAAATTGTAAGAATCTTGATGTGACATATACGCTTCTCAATTTTTTTAAAAATGACTATTGAATTAATATAGTTTTTTACAAACTTATTACACTTATGTGTGATTTCATTTTTAATAGAGAGGTCGTCTTGCGAGGTTTTCTGAACATGTTATATTGTATTTTTTCATCTTCTTTATATAATATGTTTTTAATTATTAAAAATAATGCCCCCCTCACTAGGATGATCTTGTGTCGAAGTGGGCTATTGTTTAAAGGTTATTCAAGTGTATTATTAATATTCGTTAGTAACGCTATTATAATTTATTTGTCTAATTCTTTAATCCATTTTATAATCAGTTGTTGTATCTTTTATTCCCATCTTGTATAATTTTGTGAATAATATTTGATGGTTCTCAGTCCAAATGCAGTTTTTGTACATTTTTAAATAATTTTCACCATATTCTGCCTCACGTGGTATTCCTGTTTTGAGGCAGATGGTATATCTACGTTTGTTTTTGATTCTAATTTGGTATTTATATAAATAAGTAATGTTATCATTTTGTTTTAAAATAGGAAATCAGCAGCATGACGTAAACGACCCGAAAAGTGTAGTCGCGATTGGAGGAGAGCCACCAGGTCAAGACGATTGATTATTTAAATGGAAAATCAGCGTATTTAATGAGCGCTTTTTGGTAGACCGTAAAATTGCTCGTATAATCGATATCACGGGTCTTAATCGTCGAAACCAATGTTATTATACAATATATCTAACCGGATTGTATTAATTAACAGTTTAAACATATTACTGCAAAGGTATCTCAATCACTCTTTTCGAAGTTTCCATTTGGGGTGTGTTTTTCATTTTTCTATACTACGCTTGGACAAGTAAAAAAATATCAGCCATTTTATTGCTCTAGGAATGCATCTAGTACTAGTGTACTTTTTTTTATTGCCAGTAAGAAAAATCACCAAAGTAGCGTTCCTTTCTATCAATTCAAATGGGATCACAAAACAATGTAGATTATTTTAGAAAATTTATCAAAATATGTTATTTATTATTAATTTATTGATAAATAGACCATTTTCAAATTAAAATTGAAAGCACTGAAATATTTTTGTTTTCATTGCGTTTCGTAGTAACGGAGACATAATTAATTTTCCGTCATTATTGGCGGGTTATATCTAGTATTTTTATAATTAATATACATCATATTTTTAATATGAATTAAATATATTAATTAGAAAAATATACATATAAAATCAATTTTATCGAAAAATATTGTTGTCGCGCCACCGGGATACGAACGTGGATCTCTTTCCAAACCGGGGAAGGCGCATTATAAGACTATGCTACCTTATTTTTACGGAATCTCAAATACCTTTGAGTAATCTGATAGCAGACGCCAGAATTATCAATTCATTTTTATTAAATTTTGCACACATTGATACAACTTTATTAGTAATTATTCAGAACATAGGTCTGTGATATTTTAAATATGAATTGAATATATTCTTTTTAACGTCTTCTATATTATGTTTTTAAACCACTATGGGTTAATTGTATTCACTAACCGGTTTCGTAAAATACCTTTTCCTTCATCATAATGACAAAAAAAAAACTAACTGTAAAAAGATATTTTCCGAAACACGTTGGTGAATACAATCAACTCGTAATGATTTAAAAACTATTAAATCATTTCGGAATCCCGCCGAATTAAAATATCATTCAACACAAATAACGCAAAAAAAAAAATATAGAATTCAAATATGTTTAATATGAATCACCGGGTTCACGACCGATCGCCTCTGTATCAGAGGACTTATGATGTAACACGGTGTCTGATTTGCACACGCGCGAGTGGGAGAATCGGCAATAAAAACGTGTCGGCTTTAATCACCCGCCCCGCCGGTGCGACGCTGTTATCACACATATCGCAATATTTCGGCAGGCAGGGAATACATATTTATAACCACATTGTATCTGTACATAAATGTTACCGTGTGTTCATATATGCGCGCGCATTATATCCGACCACGCGCGCGATCGTTGATAAAATTGTGCAATATATTAACATTGTATTGTATTAATATAGCAGATATTTCAATTAAAGGGACAAAACTGTGCCAACTCTAAAATATCGCCAAACGATATCTTAACAATCGCGTTTTGATTTATATTATTTAAAATAGTGTCAGAATCAATTTCGCCGCCATATTGATATTTGACAGGTGTACGACGGTTTTCATCGAAATATTCAAAGTGGTGTGTTCAAAAAATTCCCGTAAATTTGTTTTTTATAATATGTACTTATTAACGCTACGCAATATGCTTATGTGTATGCACATGCACTTGTTGACATCTGCAATGTATATTAATTCCCGGCAGTACTAAATTATATTTATACATGGTAAATTTTAAACCCTCCTCATAAGAATATGCATTCTGTCAAATATAATGTATTCTAGGTTTTTTTTTAAATATATAGATTATAAATAGATCATTAATGGCCCTAATATGCAGACCTAATTAGTAATGGAACGAATCTTGTTTTATATAAAGAATTTATTCGGGTATGGGTGACTCGATGGAGCTCCTTAGGTAGATAGACCGGCCTGAGTGGGTGGAAAGTATCTCCACCTACGCGTCTACCTCCTCTCTCCATATCCGTGTTTTACAACTCCGTTAGTCTGTCGTGTAAGTGAGACTCAATCCATTTTGTGTCTCGTCCACTGTCCCTCTTTTGGGAGTTTTTTTAATGACTGAATCCCTGAATATCTGCCTTGAACTACTGCACCTTAACTTACCATTTTCCATCTATATGTTATTAACTATGTATTAATTTATGTTTTATATATATAAAGATAGACTTGAGGGACGCTGTAAGGTATAAATTTTAACTTTGCGAAAATTGCTAATAACTACATTCAATTTATTTTCTTTTTTGTTTTATATACTGCATAAATTTGAATATGTTATTGAACTAAAGTGGCGTATTTTTATTAGCTTTGATGAGTGGGACAGACCGACAAGGGATAGATACCTAGCTTCTAAACCGGTCCCGGGAAAGGTGGGCCCTACCCCTCCAACTGTCCTTAGTCCTAGTATGACATTAAGGTACAATAGACAACCAATGAAATTATGCGCTCTTCAATTATTAAACAAATTTGATGTTGATCCCAAAACATTTTTTGACACCGGTCACTGGTGATGAAATTCGGATCCACCAGAATGAAAAACAAAGCGACCAATTTTAATCAAATTTTAATAAATGAATTAGTTATCTACTTATTTCAATTTTCAGAAACTTTTTGAACGCCTACGTAAAAACATTACACTTACATGTAGGTGCTTGAATAATGAGAATATTAATATTTTTGAAATGAAATTAGTTTTTAAATACTACTTTAATGTATTAATTATAAATATAAAATATAAATATACATATAAAATCAATTTTGTCGAAAAATATTGTTTTTGCGCTACCGGGATTCGAACCAGGATCTCTATTTCCAATCCACGGAAGTGCACTACCCAATTGTGTTATAGCGCCAGCATTTTTCATGACAAATTTTCGAACCTATATGTTACACTTTTTCAAATTAATACATCTGTCGTTCCATTATTTGAAATTACATTAAAATTAAAATTAAATTAGTATTTAAAACATCACCAGACCGTCTGTTCTGAATAATTACAACTTCACAATAAGAATGTGTTCTCCTTAATAAATTAGATTTTTTTTACACCGATAATTTAAAAAAAAAAAAAATTCTCCCGCACTCTGATTTCTTCTGTAAATTCTTTGCGTTTTCTCATATCGCATTATAATTTTTATCTCAAATTTTATAGTTTTGATTAAATTGAATTATCGCTGCCATGTGTTTGTTCACTTAGAATGAAAGGAAAAGAGCAACTTAAAATTTTCCAAAGTCGGTTCACAAGAACTGTGCATCTTCAGTTCTCGTGCGACACAGCACTAGAGGCGGTAAACCCGTCATGCGATTACGTATATTTGGATTGAGGTATTTCATTGAAGAATATTGATTGAAGTAATTTCAATGACGCATTTTTGAATTTACATACTATAAAAAAAAAACTTGCATTATGCATTTGAATTACACTTTTTATGAATTAATCTGTATATTATATTCAAATCCACTTATAGGAAGGTTTATAAAAATAACCTTTTTTGTATCCGTATTTTGCATTAAAAGCTGATTTTATGTGAATCATCCGTACGTAATAAAGGATTATGTACTATGTCGTATAAATTACGGCTATTGTGACCTTCACTCGATTATGTAATACGAGGAGAGACATTGAAAAATATACAGCAATGACGCTATCATAGCGATTGTGGATTCGTATTTTGAAGATGCGCGAAACTTCCAAGTAATGTTGGAGAAAGCGTCGTCAAGATATAATTAATATAATAAATGACCTAAATCATATACAAACGGGTCAATAATGTAAAATCTCAAAAATTAAAATAAACAGATGTCGCCCTAATAATGCATTGTCGATAATAATTTAGATAGTTCTGATGTCTAATAATATGTCACAACATTTTCATTTTGTAAATAAAATGAGGCGCGCACTGTAATAATTAAATCAGATTCGAATGATTTTTTTTTCACTTTTTCAGTCACTATAAAATTGAAATGATTTATTTTAATCTACCTACATACATGCGTCCTGGTGTAGCGCTGAATAAATTTAGTTTTGATATTTCGCTCTGTCAGTTGACGGTATTGTTGTATTTAAGGCGATTTTTTTCAAAATGGAAAATTAATCCAAAATGTATTTAAACTCTGAAACCGTGCACGACATGGTTTAGTCTTCTAGTTGAAAAATAAAAATATATAATCTAATGTGTTTATCGAAACTGAGAATTTTTTAGCCTATCCTCCGTATCGCATCACAACACTGGACAAAAAAACCAGCAGTCATATTCGGAATAATGAAATCGATGGCTTTGTTTTATTAACATTATGTCATGAGTTTAACATAAAATTTTTGAGAAATTATCATTTATCTAATTTGTGATTTATTCGCGTCACAGATCACAAGCCGATGCGTGACAAAGGCTATTTTTATTTCGACATCATTCTTCAGTAAACAAAGATGAAATGTATAGTTTGCGTCAATAAGAACGACTTTGGTTATTTGTTAAACTCTTATAAACGAGTATTCAAAACATGATTGATTAGAAGGAAATAAATATTGAACAAAAAAAAAAATTATAAAATATGGTGTTACCTAAATTTCAGATTTTATATAAATATAGCGTGTAATAGGCCTAGATCACAATATTTTATGGATGGATACCTGACTAAATTACGAATTGAAAATGTTACAGGAATATATGTAGTGTGACACTATTTTATTTATTTAAAGGGTGAAAAAATGATCGATAATTATTCCAAGTACCTAAACCCCACACGAATACAACGATATAGTTATGTATAAATAATATATTTGTATATATTATAATTACAATAGCACCTGTTCATAGTTTTACAGGACTATGTTTATTATTTCTATTTTATTATCTATCTATGTATATTTTAGAGACAAAAAATGTTTATGAATGTAAAAAAATCGAAATGTTTAATGTTCTCGACATTATTTGCGACATAACATATTATTTTAGATGCGTTAAATACGTACAAGAAAAAGAAGCGTCGACACTTCGTGGACGGCAGGTGCCAGCAATTTATTGTTACATTTTGCAAAATTCCACTAAAAATCAAACACAAATCATGCAGTGTAATGCAAAGACAACATTTTTAAACTTTAAAGAAAGATTAAACATATTTAGGCCAACTAAATGGTTTCTATATTGAATACATTTAGCTAGTAATTTCAGCGTCAATTTCACAATTTTTCCTTACGTTGCAAGTTGCGAGGAACTCCGAACCGAAGAGTCCGTTTTAACATGGAGTTCGTTCACTTGGCTAAAGCTATTCAGTTTCAGAATTTAATCACCCTTCTCAAAACCATGTTGTTTTAAATTCGTTTCCAAAATATTTACTTGAAATAATAAAATCATTTTGTTTGCATTCATCACGATACAGGAAAAAAAATCTCCTACTCTTTTGACCTCGAGCATTATTTATGACAAATTGTGTAATATTCAGGTTCATCTAATTGAATGAATAATTCATTTATTTCATTGCAGCTAGAAAAATAAATCGTGACGTCTGATGTAATAGTTTTCATAATAATTAATAAAAATGGACACGGCCCTGGATTAATATTATCCTTTGACACGGCAAACGTCAGAAGCACGTGGGCGTTGAAACGAACGCCGTTCCGCTGTGCGCGATCGCTCCGCTTTTTATGGCAGCTAAAATTTAGCGATCGCCGGGAACGCATCCGCGGTGACGCGCGAAGTGCTGTCATATCGATCCGAGCATTTCCTACCGTTGTAATATTTACGCGAGTCTCGATCCACGACCTCGCCTCGGCGACATCAAATCGCTCTTATTATATTCCGTTTTACTATCCATTGTCATTTATTACATTACATACTCACACAATAAAGAAAATGACAAATTACGTACATATTTCAAATTTAATTTGAATCGTTAAGTGTATTTCAAACAATTGTTGTTTAATTAGTGGTTAAATTGAATGTGTAATAATTTTACATATCTTAATTCAATGATGATAATCACTAATTAAACGAGAACATGTTTAATTTTCTAAAAAAATTACTTTACCATGACATTTTTTACAACCGGTAAGTTTTTTAGGTTAGTTTTTACTATCTATAATGTTGAACAAACAGTCGTGCTATGGAATAAAAAAATATATATATTGTAGGAACATCCATAATTCATCTTCAGGATGTAAATAAACTTAGATATTGATTGTAGAAACACGTTTAGTCGTCGCAGCAAATATTCCATTACTATGCTAAATGGATTTATTAATAAAATTCGTAAAAAAAAACGAGATACTCCAGAGACACATATTCGAGGTAATCGTAAAAACGATTTTCTCTAGTATTTGCATTTATACTTGTATGATTTTAGTTTAATTTATTTAATGATCTAAAATATACGCACTCGGCAATCTACAACATATATCATCGGATTTTGAATGGTGAACACTAATAATAATAGTATATTGTAATGTAAGTAAGTACTTTATCGTTTATCATCCAACGCTCATCGACCGACATTTCTGGCAAGAGTGATTATTATACAATAGAACAAGTAGGCGCAGTTGATTATATTCAGTGATTATTATAATTAATCATATATTATGATCAATTTCCAATAGACGGAATCAAACATCAAAAATACATGTATTTTGTGTCAGTTTTTAGACTCGGGTATTATGTATGACCCTCTCCCATTTTACTCATAAAATTTGGTGGGTTTGGACTGAAATAAATTTTTGATCGCCCAATCGACTTACTCTTCAGTATTGAAGGTTTTTCCATTCAAAAGATTTTGAGATAGGGAACAGAAAAGGTGGTAGTCTGTTGGGATAAGGTCCGGAGAGTAAGGTGGAGGGTCTCACATTGTCGTATAAAAGAATGATGTTTTTGCAATTGACGAGTGCAAGACGCTTTTCGTGGAGTTTCTCTTGAACTCTTTGCAGCTGCTGAACGCATGTATCTGCAGTAATGGTAGGTCCTTTACCGTATATACTGCATATTTTTTCAGCTGTCGCCGTAGCACTATTGCCTTATTTAAATTCCCAAAACATCACATGACGAATATGCACTTTTTGACTTTCCATTTTAAGTGTTAAGAACAACACTTTAATGCAACGTGCACCACACAAAACAGTTGTCAAAAGACTAACAGAACCCTTATCTATTTAGCGAAAGCAAAAACTCGTTTATTTCGTTGACTCATAGTGGGTAAATACAAACCAAAATACCTGCGCCGGAAATTATTTATGACTCGACCTGATAAATATATTTTGCAATGAAATAATAAGCAATAATAGTGTCACCCAACCTTTTTACGTACCTAATTCCTTGTACGATTTCCGCCCGCTATGTGGCCGGAAATTATCCTCGTAAATCTTGAATTACAAATTTACAAAGTCGGCCGCCGCTTTCTTTTCTTTACAATTTACGTTTCGTCGTCGTCGTTACGATAATTCAAAATGATGTGCTGTATTGAAAATCAAGCTGATGAACTGTTTACTGATTCTTGTAAACAAACTGAAATTAATGACCATTTTAAGTGAAAGTATATTGATAGTTTATTTAAATACATTCGTTAGAAAGATTTATTTTGTGTGTAACGTAGTTTTCGGATAATATAATCGCCGGGGAATTAGAATCCAAATATCGGCGAACCACAATGTGATCACAATATTCGGCGACAATGTATGATGATAAAGCCGATTTATCAGTATCCGTACGGATCATCAGTACAGACACATTCCGAGGTATTGTGTTTCGCGCGGCGTGCGGTGTCACTGGCTGGCTATCTGTGCCCCGGGGGGGGACACGCACGGTTAATGTTGATCATTATAATTATGTTGTGTATAAACACAGTGACCGGTGACAGATAGAAGCGCGTCAACTGTTTCGCAATGAATGGCGAAAAACCTTGTATTGTATGTAATTAGAAATATAATACGAATTATAACTTGTAGTGTGTACCCGCCTGGTGGAGGGGGGTGCCCGTCGCGTATTAGAATTGAAACGCACGCCGGGCGCGATCTCCAGAGGGTTTTTTTTATCAGATTATTTTACCCTTCCGATTCAAGTATTAACATAAAACGCATATAATGTTTATTACAAATAAGGTGTTTAGTAAAAGTGTCTAATTGTATTTTCTTTATGTTAGTGAAAACAAGAATTTCTTTTAGAATATATTTTTCAAAACCTCCGTTTTTGAATGTCGCTGCGAAGAAAATTGAACCTAGATCCGCGATGGTGGCAAATAAAAATTGTTTTGAGCCACACAATGATTACTCGGGGTTGCCTATGGTAAAAATGATTTAAAATATCTGAAATGGTCAAGCAACCATTTATTTTAAAATTAGTTGATTTCACATGGAATGTCTCTCAATTTTTTTTTTAAAGTGACTATATTTTCATTTATAATTATGTGATACCGTACGTGCTAGCGAAATAAACTAAAAACGAGTCCTAATTCATAACACAGCGCCGCAGTGGCGTGCGTAGGCATATAGTTAAGTTATACTTTACCAATTGATGACACATAATCTGCATGCTTTGAACTTGAAGAATTTGCGACGAATGACGTTTGATCAGGAATTCATCATTGCTAAACAATATCACAAATGTACTCTTGGATTTGACCGAAATATATAAGAGTGTTACAGTGTGATTTGCGGGATTGCCAGTCGCAATGAGTCACTGGTCGGGAGCGCACCGCGCGTTCCCGGTTGAGCAATAATTAAAGTACGGTGATTCATTGGTTAGTGCACGTCGCGCTTTTCGTACTCGCATTAATATTCGACGAGTAAGTGATGGGCCGAGCACGCAACTTATCTGGTGTTGGGTTCAAAAGTTCAGACAAGGGACAATGGTTAACCAAACTCCTCCGGGACCATCAACGTTAGCAGCGACGCCAGAACATGTGGCTCAAGTTCGACGTGAAATTATGCACAATCCACGTAAATCGATAAGGTAGATTGCAGCCTGTACTGGAATAAAAAAAATCAACAGTTTCACCCGTACAAACTGCAAATCGTGCAGTTTCTCAACAAAAATGACTATTCTTTATGTGAAAGCTTAGCGAGAACGATGCTGGAACGTTTTGGAACAAACGCTTGGAAACATATTGTTTACTGACGAAGCACATTTTCATGTCGATGGCTATGTTAATAAACATAACATAAGATACAGGTGCCCCGACAACCCAAGGGAACGCCATCAAAAACTTTTGCATTATCCAAAAACGACAGTGTGGTGTGCAATTTCTGCCCGAGGGATAATTGAAATGAAATAAATATAAATAATTAAAAATGAAAAGCTACTTCAGAATGATTTAAAATGGACAGAAATAAAAAAAATCTACAGCATGACCTTCCATTTTTTATAAGGTTAAATTAAATAAATTTGAAAAGATTATTAAGTATTACCCAAAAATGCTTTGTTATTCTTAAAGAAACTATATATATATTTAAAATATGCAGTGCGGTATGAACTTGAGAAAATACATACACACATTTCAGTCCACAGAGGATGCAAATATAAATATTAAAAAAAAATGATGTTGTAAAATCCAGAAACAACTTCTAATTTGAAATTCGAAAAATTTGAAAAGGTCATACATTCACTTAATTTGTACATTGACTCTTCACACACCGATGTTATGTATCAGTTTCCTTTCAAATTTGTCTACAAAAAAAACAAACCCGGTCTTTATGTTTATATGCGGTGAGATGAATTGTATAATTATTTAACAGAAACTCCAGCAATGTGCATCTGTTTCCCTTGTATGCAATGCACGCCCTCGATATAGTGCACCAGATATTGATTGCCTCACAAAACAATGTAATTGTTTAGCAATGCAAAGTCACGATTATAAATCATTACTTAATATTTACATTAATTGGTGTTACGTAATGATATTGTTACCATTAACAGAAAAAATAAGTGTAGTTCAAGAGCTGCTCGCGCAGCCTTCAACGTATAGGAACCGAAATACTCGATTGAAAATGATCTGAGCGGGCAATTTGCTTGTGGTCAAAATTCTGAGATTCTGGACTCAGTCAAAAACGTCAAACGTGACACGTGCGGCGTGTCAAATATTCACAATTTATAACTTTGTTATATTTCTAGTGTCCATCATTTTATCACTTTCTGAACATTGCGCGATGCTTGGTCAGTCAGAAGACGATTTATTTATATTAGGTAAAGATGTATTGGGAACGACATTAATAGTTGATGATGTATTTTTTGAAATATTTAATGTTTTAGCGAATGTTAGAAGACGCATTTTTTAATTTTTGTCAATTTTTTTAATATTAGAGACATTGATTCTTCACTCCAGTTACATCAATCAAATGTCCTTTTCCGATAATGTACTATAATCTATAACAAACGGGGAGTAATTGAAATTAGATAAACTGTGTCGCGATATAAACATAACCTCAATTTTTTTTCTTGTGTTTAAAAATAAATATTCGTGAAAATAGAACGAAAATATAGTAGTTGCGGATTGGCGCTCACCAGTATAAAGACAGTTATCAATAATAATTATGAATTTTTTTTTTAAATATCATCGAGATTTTAATTGACAATAGTTTTTACGCCGACCACAATACTACAAACGTCGTGGAAAAACACTCGCAATAATGGGCAACGTATATTAGTAGGCTTGGCCAGAGTGAACCATTATGGGAGTGTCCGTTTGCCCCCGTGTCCGTATGCCCCAGGTTTACCCTATTTTTAGTGCCATATACGTAATGCGGCCGCGGTGCTCTCATGCGGTTTCACGTCTATTTAGGTGCACCCCGCACCACTCGAGCCGAAATCGCGAAGATGCAATCTGAAATGGTTCGAAATCAAATCCCCGGAGACATAAAAACTAAAATTAAAATCAATCTAGAAAATAACCAATTGAAAGCAAAACAAATACGCAATCTGACAGCGCTTTATGCGTGTCACTGCAGTGAAGTGTCTGTCACGCGATCGATGCGACATTTTTATTCTATTTTTCAAAATAGCGAGTTTGACGGAAATTTTAAATCTGAAACAATGTAATGCATAAATGTACACTGTAATGTACGGTAATTATTTAAATTGTTATTATTATAGTATACATTGAGGGTGTTTGTAAAACGTCCGTACAAATGTGCGAAAAAAACTATTGTTAAAGCCATATGGCTGATGGCGCGGTTGTATGTTGATTGACTTTGTAGTAACACGAAGAAATCATTAAAAATAATCATTATTATTATTTATCATTGCCTTAACAATGTCATTACAACCTTCATGACACGCAATAATAATAATAATAATACGAGCAAAACAATAATTATTATTAAAACAATTGTTCATATTCTATTACCAATAGCTGTCAAGTGGCGACCGACCGCCTTGTGACCAATCAGTGCCCACGATCAGTGACAACCGTAAAACCAATATTTTTAACATTTAAATTATTAACATATTAAAAAACGACAGATGTCAAAAACCACAAAATTACTCGCGCAAACAAATACCCAACTGGGCATATTTTTAATAATTTACACCGTTCCGGCAATGTGACGCGACACCACAGCACACACGAAACATAAATATAATATGTATAAACAAAAACAATATATTAATCCGGGGAATGTGTATTACCAACTATGCTACAGCGACAGTACTTTTGACGACAAATTTTCGAAACTATATGTTACACTTATAAATTAATACATCTATCGTTCCATTATTTGAAAGCCTTGCATATCCCGGTAGCGCAACAACAATATTTTTCGATAAAATTGATTTTATATGTATGTATATCTTTATAATTAATACATTTAATTAGTAGGAGAACACATTCTTTTTGGGAATTGTAATTATTCAGAACATAGGTCTGTGATATTTTAAATATATTAATTAGAAAGATATACATATAAAATCAATTTTATCGAAAAATATGGTTATTGTGCCATCGGGATTCGAACCTGGATCTCTTTCCTAACCGGGGAAGGTGCATTATCCAACTATGCTACAGCGATAATATTTTTAACGACAATTTTTGAACCTATATGTTACCTTTTTGATATTAATACATTTAATCTGAATTAATACATTAATTCTGTAAAAATAAGGTAGATGCCTCTATCAAAATATGGAACGATTAAATGTATTAATATCAAAAAGGTAACATATAGGTTCGAAAATTGTCGTTAAAAATATTGTCGCTGTAGCATAGTAGGATAATGCACCTTCCCCGGTTAGGAAAGAGATCCAGGTTCGAATCCCGGTGGCGCCACAACAATATTTTTCGATAAAATTGATTTTATATGTATATCTGTCTAATTAATATATTTAATTAATAATTAAAATATTACAGACCTATATTCTGAATAATTACAACTTCACAATAAGAACGTGTTCTCCTTAATAAAAACAACATATTTAATCGTCTCAGTGTAATGTACCAATAAGCAATACGATTTGAAATGTCTCGACACGCATCCTACATCCGCACGCGTACTCACGGCAAGTTGAACGTATGGTGCGTTGTAATGACTAATCTACGTTAGTACGCCCACAAGTACATTGATAGATATCTTAAGAGACACTCGCGTATACGTATGTTAGTTATACTAACTAAACTAGATCCGAAACGCATTTATTTTATCAGGTAAAAATATTAATTTATTGTAATGTGTAATAATCAACCGGATGTTCAGTGCATATAACTCAATTCCCAATTCAGTGCGTACAACGAAATACACCCTAGATGTTTTACAGACTGCTTTCCAGGAAAAAAAACCGCACCCTACTGCTGGCGAGTTGGGCGGCAACTGTCAGACCGTTAATCGATATCAGACTTTTACCATAGGAAATTGATCAATTGTACAGTGCATACATGTGTGTCGCCCACGACGTAATAGTATATAGTATATATCTATTTTAAATATAGCCGAAACATGACGGCGTTTTGGTACGCTGTGATGTTGTTATTACGTTATGAATACGTTACATATTCATTTAACATTTTCCAAAATCGTAAATAATCCTAATAATGTAATAATGCGTAATAATTGTATTACGCGATTCATATATGAGATGAGAAGTGGGCGCAGTCAATGGGGCGACACATTTACACAAACGGGAGACAACGTGATTTTTGTCGATAGTAAAGATATGTAAATTGAATACGACACAAAAATATATTTCAATAATGTCACACAGGCAGAATAAAATCTCCCATTTTCAAAAATCTTACAAATCTTTAATTGTTCGGTATTTTCCATTTAACAAGAAGACCGGGCTATAAATAGTATATATTATATTCTCACTTTTACATTGCATTTTATTTTCATCTTTACCTCTCAAGTGTCATTTTTTAATTTGATTTTAAAGGTGCAGAGTATCGATCTTGGTACCTCTCACATGTTAAGCAAATGCCCAGTTATCTAATATACTGTGGCGTTAAATTGTCATTATTTATACAAAAGTTTAATTAATTTAAAACAATAGTTGAACAGGTACTTGCATGTAAATGAAATGTAGTATTAACACTTGTACTTTCTGGTGCATTGGTTACTTTAAGGATTTTTATATTGATGCAAGCTATATAGGAATGATGTTTTAAAAATAAACGCAAATGTAGCGGTACTGAAAATGAAACTGCTATTTCCACATTTCAGCGATTTCTCAGCAGCCTGTCACGGGTTCGATTCTCCGCCAGGAATATATATATTTTTTAACACTGCAACACGACGCCAGGAACATATAAATTTTTTTTAACACTGCCACGAGACCTGATTACTGTAGCGAATCAGATGGCACTGTGACCTGATTGGGAATTAAACCCGGAACCCCCGGTATATGAAGCCAGTGCCCATTAATTTATTTAACTGAATTTGTGAATATTTCTTTCGAACCAGAAAAACATTCTATGCAGGGATGGTACGATACACGTAACGTGTTTTCAGCGTAAGCATTTTAAGTAAATGATAAATTTCAGTTTTTCATTATCTAACGTTGGCACAATTAGGACATGCGACATAGTACAGTAGTTAAGACACGGGACATAAGGCGATCGGGACCACGGTATAGCAAAAAATACATATGACGTGGGAATTCTTCGGATCGCGCTCCAGGTGGTGGGTCCCAGCAGTGGTGAGGGAAATTAAATAACATCCCGCGGACCACACAGGCTCGGGGAGGAAAGGTAATCCCTGACAGAAACCTTCCCCTCCAGACAGAAATAATTACTAACCTAGGTAACATAGGACACTAATACATATATGGTATATTAAATATCCCAATGTCTTTTAGTGTCTCACGCGTAAGGAAACTTAAAAATAAACCGATACAATACATAATCAGTATCAGTAGCAACTTTTTACTATAGTAAATTTTTTTGCGAAAACGGGTAGTTAGATCGTTAGTAAAAAATATTTACTTCTCGAAAGTACATACATCCTGTAGTAAACTCATTTTACTCAGCGATATCCGATAGTAAAAACGAGAATCGATAGTTAAATATGGCGGACATTTCGCAGCTGTTTCAAAAGTCATCCGACACATTGATATTTTAAAATTTTAGTATACGATAATTAATCATAAAATATTCCGCTATTTTAGTTACAAGAGTTCGTCAGAGGATGATCTCGTTGTTTAATATACATATTAACATACCACATTAATATGAAAAAATTTCACCATCAAATAATGCGTAAAATAAATCATATTTCATGATTATTTGTCAAACCTATAATAGACATCTCCATCTATGCTTTGACAATAGTAAATTTGACGTTCAAACAACCCGCGAACGATTTTAACCACGGACGTTAGTAAAAAAAAAAATGACTGAAGTAAGTGTCCATTTCCTTCAAATATATTGTACCAATTAGATAATGATTGTTATGTAACCTTTTTGTTTTGACCACTGTTAAATATAATAGAATATCCGTGAAAACATATTTTCGGCATTTTTTAACGAAAATTACGATCGCGCGGTTCTCGAATCTTCGAAAATACTTGAGCAATTAATAGGATCGATATAAATATTATTTAGTAAGAAATTATTGCATTTTTGATATCAAACTTGATTTTAAATAGTGGCTGAAGCGTCAAAGCGTGTGAGTAAATAGAATATATTATTTTAAAAACATTATTTTTTTCACTAAAACAATTTTTTTTTACAAACGTCGAAAATTTGGAAATATGTCCTGCACATTTAATGGTTATTAATTTTTAACATTTTTTTAATTTGTCTCAATCGAAATATGTCTCCGTAATCTTGGCTTGCAATAATTTTCCATATTAAGATAATATTGTGGTACGCGGAAAATGCATCTAATAGACGCGGTCTTTCTTATAATGCAAGTATTAATTAATTACAGCAAATAACATTCAGTTTATTAGTTTTAAATGAGTGTAAAGGTCCTATCTATCTGAGTAATATTTAAAAAAAAGTCAAATGTAGTGTATAACTTCAGATATAAATGAATAGAAAAAACCCACATTTTTGTAAAAAAAAAAAACGCGAAAATTTTAATTATCATTAGTAGCGCCTTAAGGTTTTTTGGTTTGCGGCCCAAATGTACCAAAACCACCATTTGATTCTTTGAGAGAGATTAAAAGTAAAGTAGGCGTTTTGGGTACCTACTGAAATAAACAAAATTATAAAAAGAATTTTTCATTTTCAATGAGCCGGATGTTAGATGTCGTGCATTGGTGAATAGAGGGCAGAGACCCCTGGTACACACGTATTATATAATACATGCATACGTAGAACGAACTACGACGTTCATTTATTGCAGCAGATCTCGACAAAGTACGAAAATTGCATCGCAAATCAATATGATTGAAATGTATTTAAAAAAATATCTAGATATTATTTAAGAATTTATTGCATTTATGTATTCATAATATTTCAAAAATAATACATTTGAATATTATTATATTAAATTAACCTACAGAAAATTAAAAAAAAAATAGATGTCACTTAAAAACATCGAATAAAGATTCCGGAATTTTCTAATGACAATAGAGGTCTAATCATGTAATATAATAATACACTACATGTAATATAATTTGCGGTGGCAGGCCCAAAAACGTGGAGCCCTCCGTTATAAGAAACTTTATTTAAGAAGAAACTAAAAACGCACCTTTTCAAAAAGTCATTTCCATAAGTGGAAATTAACAATTTTTAATCATTAAAACAAAGATAATTGTAGAACTATAAACAGTTTATGTGTAAAGAAGCGTCCTTGAGGTGAAAGTTTTTGCGAAAATGGCGCTATACAAATTATCCATTATTATTATTATAATAACCGTAATTTCAATTAAATTTTGTTCTATAAATCGCACACCTAGATCAAAACTAAGACAACTCAAAAAGTCATTTTTCAGTAGACAAAAAAATAATAATATTTTTCTCCATTTTTTGTAACTAATGTCATGAAACTGAATAACATTTTAGGTCATAAATGAATCCTAAAATGTCATTATTCGAGAACTGGAACTAAGTTAGTTGCGTATATGAAAGAGTATCCGAATACAATAATAACTCAAAATTCTTGTTTTTTTTTAGTTGTCTAGTTTTTACATAGGTGTGCGATATGTATATCTGACTTTTTCAGTTAAACATTACATTGTCATTCACAAATTAAAGTAAATTCGAACACTAATATAAAAATATTTGTTCTCATTTGCATTATTCGAAATATATTATTATATACGTGATAAAAATAACATATATCTGTTGTAAATATTATGTTACGTATATGTAATATAAAATAAATTACGATTATATACGATACACACACATACACGAGCGAAGAAATTCTTTAGTTAGAAGAAAGTTTTTAAAAAAAAAGAAAAAATACAAACTAAAGACAAAAGGTAAGATGCTAAATTATGATAAATAAGAATAATTGGTGCAGGAAGACAGTAGGATATATTATTGACCGCAAACAAGTACAAAGAATAACAATAATAATAAGGTATAAAAAATTTGAAGTTAAAGATGTCATTCGTGTTTACATTCCAAAAATATATACGTATTGTAAAAAATGTACTCCCACTAAGGAATGTCAGTTTCACATTCACAAAAATAAAAAATACTCTCTTTAGATTCATGCAAATGTTATGTATATATCAATGCATTTACATATAATGTCGGTGTTAGCCCAGAGTGTATTTTGCACAAAAATATTATATCGGTTAATACTTCGGGCTTTGTATTAATAATACTAAATTGATTATTGATCATGAATCATTAATTATCTATTTTCCTAAAAAATATAGCTTCTACAAGGATTCTATCGGCAATACAAAATGTCTCTGTAGCAATTTTATCAGTAATCAAGGAACTATCTTTAATATAAAAAAAGAGCTTTAATAATACTAATTTATAAAACAATATAATAATAGATTTAAGTAAACTTTCTGAATAACTTATTATAATTAAAAATTGTTCAAAATAGATGTTTTAAACTGATACAAAAAAAATAATATAAATGGAAATAAGATTTAAAATATACATAGAAAATACAGAACAGTATCTAAATCTGAAGAATTATACGAAGTATGCCTGGAATAGATTTAAAAAATTCGAAAATACATACTACAAATTATCAAATTTACATTCCATCAAATATATAGATTACGATAACATTATAGCCAACATTTTTATTGACAGATTAATTATTTGGCACGCGAATGTACATAATATGTCTGTCTATAATGAATGATAATGGTCAATAAAAATTATTTTTCTTGCAGCTTCTTGCATTTGTGTAATTAAACACATTATATGAAAAAGGTTAATTATTATAAAATTATTATTTTCAAACGTTAAAAGGTCGGGAGTAAAATCAGTGCGAAATTGCTTGTAAAAATAATTGATAAATCAAGATAATTTATATAATTACACATGTATATATATATATATTAAAAATTCAACAAATACAAAGGAAATAAATCATTAAATAGGCTACATATAAATAAATTAAAATCGCATCTGTTTTTGCTTCTTTACAAATAATTTAAAAACAATAATTTTGATGTTTTAATTAATTTATAGTAACTATTATGTCAGGTGTGCACGTTTTAGAAATACTTCAGTAAAAATTCTAACAAAATAACGGAAATGCATCAAATAACAGTTAGGTTGGCCGATTGCAAAGCGTTTGACTAATGTCTGTGGAAACAATGACCTACGAAACTAATTTAAGGCGTGCAAAAAATGGCTGATTCAAAAGTGGCGACGTTAAAAAAGGCAATGGAAGACATCATTTTTTATACATACCGCAAAAGCGAAAACCGTCAATCCCTGTGAATGTTATATATAAAAAAAGAAGAGTTTGTTAGGATAAAAATAAAATTTGAACGAAAAATTAAAAAAAACTTACAACAAAAAATAAAAATTCACAAATATGAAACACAGGAAATTCACAGGAGTCCGAAGACTTCACTCGCGATTCGGTTAATTTAATTAATAATTTCACTTATTTCCGACTGTCCAGACTGAGAAGAACGCAGACTATCCTGACGGCCGGCGAAAAGCCACTGATGGAAATCCGTCCGGAATCTACGGTAAAATCAGTCCTGGGTTCGCGATAGTATGAATTTGACGTTCAACAGAGGGGGCATGCGCTCGTGGTTACCATGGTGCGATGTCAGACCACGTGAACTCGACCAATCAGGAGGCTGTGCGCGGCTTGGATGCGCGTGGAGGGCTGGTGTTCGAAACATGAGCAAGAGACGGGACAGCTGATTCACCGCAAATATGTCGGCGTCGCGATCGTCGGCTGCCATTCGTTTCTACATCGAATGTCTATCCAGAAACGTCGTGACATGTCTTTAATAAATCTTTCTTTCTTTAGTATCTAAATATATCAATACACATCATAAAATAGCAGAGTTATACGCACTTTGAACATGACCTCTCCCAACATTTCCGGTATTTGACCTTGATCGAGAAACGCCGCCAGACAGATCAAAATATTTAATACCTGTGTTTGTGTATGCGTACATACATATTTATAATATATTTCATCATTTGGTGCTTTGACGGAAGAAATTCAACTTCTATATATATTATGTATGTATTACAATAACTACATAGGTGCATAATTTAGTAGGATTACAACTTATAATATGTATGATATTTACTAATGTTTTTGTAAGTATTTCTTATGAAACTTTTTATTATGATCTACGACTTAAGCTAAAAATAATATGTACATTAAGTGCACGCGGTGAAGCCATTATTTGTGTTTATTAAATTATTAGATACTAAAACTATCTGATATTTAACTAGAAAGGGAGATAGCACGTTTTTTAGATTGAATTCAAATAAAATGCTTGAATAAATTTTAACAAATATTTTTTTTACATGTGTTGTTACAAAAAGATACAAAGATTAGATTGTAGATTAAAGTTTAAAAAAATTCTATGAATCAATGACCTGATATCGCACTTATCCGCAGTCAGATTACAATGATATTTATACAGAAAAATCTATACGTGTAATATGATAAATACAAACGAATCGATACCGATCGAATGTTTAGCCGCGCTATTTACACGTCCGCGGACAACGGCAACGACAACCGCCGCGTCACTCGCCCAGTTTTTTCCGAATTTGTATTAAAGTAGACATCATATATATTTTTTTTAAATAGAGATTCGTACATGGAATACGTGTTATTGTCCTATGAAAATAGATCTAACTTGGAAGTCTCCTTGGACGAGGCTCGAACCACCGACCGCAGGATTACTAGGCGAGTATTTAATTTAAGTTTTATGATGAACCAACATCAGTAGTGCGAATTAAGAGACAATATAAAATATATGTATATCGCATTGAACATTCGGACAGAGAAAATAAAGATACGTAATACAGAGATGAAAGTGAGGTCAATACAAAAATTTGATGATAACACAAGTCATCTATTCAAGTTTAGTACTGATTGTGAACTTCATGTAATAAATACAATGAGCATATGCTACTATATATCCTTGTATGTCATATAGTGCTTGACAAATTTTAAATTTAATGAAGTTAATCTAACCTGTAATAACCTTTTGGTTTTATTTATTTTCGTTATCTTACATTTTTCACGACCTTGCACAAAAATACAATAGGCACAGATTGCCCTATTTACTGTTTTATTAAATCCAAAAACATTGAGCGCGGCTGTTATATGTATAATTTTAATATATTAGAAGTACGAAGCGAGTTATGATTCATTGCTTCATCTATTTTATACATAGATTAGAGTGACGTACAGATTGAGTACGTTGCCTTACAAACCTGCCAAAACAACAAAATCCATTCCCAAAATGTTTTTCGCTTTGCAACCGGCCATCAGTGGCGTAACATTACTTTTTTTTTAATCACCATAGCAATAAATAGAAATAAAATTTTAGAAATCATTTCTCACTTGTATTACGAAAAAACGTGAAAATATTTTCGAAGTAATACCCTGCTAATATTTCAACTAGGGACCAGACCATCGTCGAAAGCAAGGGATTTTTTTCAGTTGCAAATGCATATAAATACCTAAAACTACACTTAATGAAAATTTGTAAGACAGACGAAACCAATTGTATTCTTATTATTGAAAATCGCATTATATCTAATATTCTTATATCTCATGTACAATTCATATGCAGAGGGCACTTTTTTCCATTTTGCATTGGAACCCAATTTCGCATTCATGCATTTACTTAAGAATACATAAATAAATAGAAAAGATCTGAACACATAATATGTATCTAAAAGCTAAATGAAAAACTAAGATACAAAAGAGAAAAAATGAATATCAAAATCACTCATTGGTCGTGTATAATGTTGTTTGAATGGTTGTAACATGTTACTGGGGTATACAGTGTCCTAAAATCGAATAACTTTCATTGGTCATTGGTTTTCATGTCCTACGGAGTACCGGGTCACTTGGACCCCTTGCGCCTTCATCGTGTTGTACGCCATAATGGCCTGTAAAATGTCATCATTAAGGGCATGATACCGCTAGCTGACGCGGTGAGTTATGACCTCTAAAGGTGGACGGTTTTCGCGACGGAACGGTTATGTCGCATTTTGATAACGCGTTGATCGTGAGGTTTCAGTGCTGGGGGAGGTCAGCATAAAAACGCTTGAAGAGATGTTTTATGAACTCAAATAACTTTCATCCTGATATTTAAAGCCGTGTTTCTCTCCGATTCGATTGTTGAAGAGGGGAAGGATAAGGGCTGAGCCCTCTTGTCTCCGATATATGAGATAACAACAATGGCGAAAGATTTTTTTGATAGACCCTATTTGGGAAACATGGTGAAATTGTTTAACTTTATTAGGAGAACACGTTCTTATAAGAATGTGTTCTATCAGTTGTATCAATGTGTCCAAAAATTTAATAAAAATGAATTGTTAATTCTGGCGTCTGCTATCGGTATACTCAAAGGTATTTGATATTCGGTAAAAACAAAGTAGACGGCTTTCAAATGATGGAACGATAGATGGATTAATTTGAAAAAGTGTAACATATAGATTCGAAAATTTGTCGTCAAAAATAAAGTCGCCGTAGCATAGTTGGATAATGCACCTTCCCCGGTTTGGAAAGAGATCCAGGTTCGAATCCTGGTGGCGCAAGAACAATATTTTTTGAAAAAAAAAGATTTTATATGTATATCTTTCTAATTAATACATTTAATTAGTATTTTAACTTTGTATATAATTGTATAAAATAGTAACAAAAATGGGTAAAGTTTTTTATATAATACATTTTTTTAAATTTTATATTTTGTTAATTCTATTTTTCTTTGATTTTTTTTACAAATTGTTATATTTTTAGTGAAAGTTTTTATAGAATCTTTTTGTATATTTTGTTCAATAGGGTGAAGAAGTGAAATGGGACGAAGATGGTGGGGGATCGGATGAGGGATCACACAGGCCGTGTTCCAAAGTCGTATACCATTCATCCTGTTATTTAGTAACGACGGAAAAATAATAGTTTTTATAATCATAATTTAGTTTAAATGTTTAAATTGTGATGGTAAGTGTATTCATATTCTTGCATATTAATTTCTCGATAAATTACACACTATTTCTTCCATCTATGAACGTCTTAAGATTATTTATAATGTAAGGGAGTATCTATCTACCTACTTATTTAGTGTGAAGTCGATCAACGATGTTTTATATTGAAAATTATTATTAACAGTTTTGAAGTTTGCCTTTCATAATAACAGTACGTATTTGGTCGTTTTTAAGAGGTCAAATGAACATTGTTGTCATGCGACACGGACCAACGCGCGAGCAGGTAAACGAACGTAAAAAATATATTAAAATTCTAGTAAATAGTCCATTGATTTAAAATAGTTTTTATTACAGAATCAGAACAGAATCGTTTTGTTACTATGGGCGCCATAAATCAGTATTCAAAGCGCATCTCGGAAACGGAACCCTCGCAAATAGCGAGATAAAACAGAGAACTACTGGATTTGAATTTGAACCAACCACGTGGTTGAGATTAACTGTCGGTCACCGCTGACCAGCGCCGGGTAGCTAACGCGTTAACTTGGCGAACTACAGAAAAATTCTCGGCTACTCTGAGCGATAAATATGGAAATTATTCATAATGGTTCAAGCTTACCCCCTGCATTTAGAAATTAAATAATGTTGTGTGATCTAAGGGTGCGTTCATAACACAGTCAACACTTCTTGGATGAAGTGGAAACTCTCTCAGGAGTATTGCGTGTTATTATTCTATATGCAGGGGTGTGCACTCTATACTAGTGATGGTAAAATCGTTATTTTAACCGTGATTGCGACTGTGATTATGTTCGATTGTTAATTGATTAACCTAATTCTTCAAGCAATAACTGGTACACTAAAAAGTAAGCCTCCAACAGTTAAATCTTACTTAAAAATCATTGTTAAATCTCAGTTACCAATCAGTGATATAATCACAGTCACGTAACAGTTTATCATCACTATTCTATATTTTTTGTATTATGCATTGAGTATGTGGGTCCACACGTAAATAAATCAAAGTTCTCATGTTAATACGTTAACTAGCACCATCTAGCGGAAAAATTTAGAAATGATAAATAAAGCTACGCATGTGTTTCTCGCAAAACCTGTCCCAAAAGTACATGAACTGAAAGGCAACTCTCGCGCCGCGCGGTGTTCTGAGTACACGTCTTCGCTTGAACAGACGTGTTGAAAAACGCCGCAAGTGTGCATTTGACTCAAGAGTTGAATGTATGCGTTCCGGCGAAATAAACGGAAATCATTTTAGATAGGTATATTATAACAAAAATGTATTTCTGAAAGAGTGCGTTTCTTTCAGATGAACGCAATTTTCAGTGACAATACCCATCGTTTTTATAGCATTGATATTAGCAGCATAACCTAAATCCATGACTAGTGCACGCCTATCATGGACATACCTCAAGTAGACTGTGCATCTAGACAAAATTAATCAAACTGACTGGCTTGTTCCATAAAATACATGAATACACACAGAAGAATATAAAAATTCTCGTGTATGAGTTCTCTGTCAAGATTAAAATAAATACATTACCTATTTGAGGATCCAGAATAAAACAAACTTAGACAGATTTCAAAGACCACAAAATTAAATATTGAAAATGATTTACAACTTAAACGACCTAACACCGACTAAAACTGTCCAAGGGCCGGTTGTGTGATCAGTAGTAACTTTTTACTATGGTAAGTTTTTACTATGGAAACTTTTTACTAACACCCTAGTAAAAATTTATTGCGGGTTGTTGATACATCAAATTTACTACTATCAAAGTGTAGATGGATATGTCTATAGGCGCGACAAATATCTAATCATATGCTTTATTTTATGCATTATCTATGGATTATCTATCGAAATCTGTCACTTTGGTTGTGAAATTTTCTCGTATTATGTGTAATAGAGTATATTAAACAATGAGATTATCATCGGACGAACTCTTATAACTAAAATAGCGGGATATTGAATGATTAATTGTCGTATACTTCAACTTTCAGTGTCAATGTTTCAGATGACTTTTGGAACAGCTGTGAAAAGTCCGCCATATTTAACTATCGTTTTCGCTATCGGATATTGGAGAGTAAAATGAGTTTACTACGGAATGTACTTTCGAGAAGTAAATATATTTTTACTAACGATCAAACAATCCGTTTTCGCAAAATTTTTTACTTTAGTAATTTTTTTTACTATAGTAAAAAGTTACTGCTGATCACACAATCAACCTTAAGAAAAAAGCATCAAAAATATAATCCAGTATCAAAAATATAACGAAGTCTGTTTTTATAATATTTTGTTTTATTATTTAACATTAATATGGAGTTAATGATTTTAAATTGAATAATGATATTTATAATTATGATTATTTAATGAGCCTTCATTTGAAAAAAATGACCTGGAGGAGAAACGTGAGTTATATAGTATTTCTATACAAAATTATCAACAGAATGTTAAATTGCCCTTCTTTTTTTTCTTCTTTTAAAAAGACAATTCACCCTATTAGACTCTGAATTGACACAAATAGTTTCGTATAAAGTACCAACTCAAGCGAGACAACATGAAGTGTTATTTGTAGGTACACATATAAATAATTATGCTGTTAACTCGCCAATAACGCGGATGCGTCGGCTTGGTAACATGTTGACATTTTTCGTTGCAGGAGCATACCTGAATTGGATAAATATTTGTACTTTGTATGTTATATTTAAAGTGTACTGTTAAATTTAAATAAAATACATTATTATTGTGGTTGATGGAAATAAATTAATTATTAGATACGGAATTAATAGATTTAATTTACAATTTAAAACATTGTTCACAAAAACATTTAAATAATGTCGTGAGACACCATGATTTAATTGATGACAAACATGCCGCCGATGGATACGCGAGAGGCGCCGGGACAATGCGATTTTCGAATTCGATTTCGTTTCTCTTATCCATTTTCGATTATTTACTTTACCTAGTGTTTCACATCAAAAATATGAATACGAACTTACGCGTTATAGCCAAGTTCTTTTCCAAAATTTAAATCCAAAAGTTAAATCGGATATGTTAACACGTGAAACGTGTGAATTTACAAATATTATTATTCTGAACCAAATTTTGCATAGTCACTCATTAGGACCCCGCATAAACAACCAACTATTCGACTTCATCAACTATTCGAATATCGAATAGTAAAACTAAAAATATTCGAATAGTTTCTAAAGTATGACAACGGTATGAAATTAATTTTGAATATTTCAAATAAATCGTATTATATGTAAGTACTTTGGACTTGGGTCTCATGTCTAATAGGGTACCGGGTCCTCTGGACCCCTTGCCCCTTCATCATATTGTTTGCCATAATGGCCTGATAAATTTTATTTTTAGAGGTTTTATTATTATTCTGCTATAGAAAAATTTAAAAAAATTTCTAACCGGGCCCATGATTCCTGTTTAATGGCGCAGTGATTTAGTGGCCTCTAGGCTAGGACTGTCTTGGGACGTTTTATTTTAGATGGGGCGTTTATATCGTAATTCGAGAGTGAATTGATCCTGGGGTTTCGGTGCTTGGGGAGTTCCGCATAGAAACGCTTGGAGGTTTGTTTAATGCACTCCATGACGGGGAGTATGCCGGCGTCGTGGTGAAGTTGTGTGACTCTAATCCACTTTGGGCCTTTCAGAGCTAGTCTGATGACCTTATTTTGGAAGGTCTGTAGTTTTTTCATGTGTGTTTTGACCGCGTGGCCCCAGATGGGGGCTGCGTACAGGAGTTGAGGCCTAAGGATGGCCTTGTATAGGAGGAGCATATGTAAGTACATCAAAATTTATAAGAAAACAAACTAATTTAGTATAAACTGTCTATTTATTGTAGTTTTAAAAATACATATTTTAAAAATAACAACGCATTGAACGTATCCTATTTTAAAATTGTTCTTAATTTTGTCTTCGTCGTCGCTGCAGTTGAAAATACCCACCCAGTAGCTGTTGACGTTGGTTTAACTGTTAAGGACGTTCCGAAAAAAATCACTTTTCTTATAATCCTTTTGAAACTTTGAATACACATACTTACGAGTGTCTTTTATACGTAGAAATTTTTTTCAATAGTCCTTGCGGTGGTAAATTTGTAAATATTGACTATTAAAATGAGCATATTTAACATACGAACCATACCCCGATCGATGTTGTAGCGCACGTTTAATTGAATGGCAACAGTAATTTTCTTACGATTGTTTTGGAAAACTGAGAATCATTAATTGAAAATGTAACAAATATCTTTCTGTAAAAATAACTAAAACAAGCGGTATTCGTTTTGTTATAAAAAATGTTAAAAGTGAGCTACTTTTGATGGTTTTGACGTATCCTTTTATAATTTGAACAGTGAGAGATGGCGACTTGGCAACGTGGCACTACGCGGAAAGTTTGAAATACCGAAAAGCGCAGCAGTTTTTAATAAATGCGAGTAGCTCACAGATATAGGTTGACTGTAGGTTATTGTGAATGAAAAATCAATTTTTATAACAAATGAAATATTCAATATTAATAAGCATCATGTCAACATAATAAATAATTATTGATTCTAAAATATAATCTGTGATAGAATTTTGTTTTTAACATCAAACATAAATCCTAGCAATATTTTTATTTTTGGTTTTTAACTTTTGCGAATTTTGATTTTTTAAGAAGTCTAAGACTTTCGTTATAATATATTTATTTTTAGTTATCCGCACTTTCTTATCATCTAATTTTTCGGTAAACAATTGCACAATAGCATTTTCACCGTCTTTGTAGATTTTTATTTAAATGATCACATGAAATGTCATTTAAAGCTAGTTTTTTACACATATTGATAGAAATATCCTTTAATTCTGCTAACATTCGTAAATTTACTTTAGCTTTGTCTGACTTAGATAATTCTTGTAAATAATACACGCATTTTTTGTAATAGTTAAATAAATTACTTCGTAATTTTAATGTGTTAATCAAATTTTGTAGTTCTTGTCTGGTATTTCCATTGAGCTATTTTATGAAGTGTTTTTTGTTTTTTAGCTTCAGACATACTTGCTAAGGCTTTAGATCTACCATTTTTTTAAACGCAAACTCATTATTAATAAACTATTCGCAATCTCTGATATAAAAGTAACCTCCAAAAAAATTTCAAAACATTGACAGCACACGTCTCCAGCGTAGGAATATTCAAAGTAAGAATACAATGTTGCCGGATCGGAGAAACGACGCAATGAGAATATTTTTGAACTTCTGCGCATGTGAGCGGAAGCGAAAAAGTACACTGTACCTCAACTACTTTTTATTCTATTCATTGACGACTGCTCTTCGGGAAAAGATTTGTAGTTTCCACGAGGGATAAAGTGGTGCTTCTTAATTCAGTCTGCAATTCAGACACGAGAACTAGCAACACGTATCTATTCCACGCCCGAATCAGAATCCTGAGAATTGTTTAATATTCTATCCTTAGAAATTAGTACAAATACTATTCGAATAGCTGCACAAATATTCGAGTATCGAATAGTAGAAAGGGACGAATATTCGGATTGGAATCTCTACTCTTGAGCCTTGAGGAAAATATTATTACCCCTTTCCATCCCCCGGACACCGCAAAAATGCTTAAATAAATTATATTAAACTTCGGGCACGGACCGTTAGTTAAATCTATATCAACTGAAAATTGATTTCAAATTTTATTTACTTTTAGGAGAACACATTCTTATTGTGAAGTTGTAAGTATTCAGAGCATAGATCTGTGATATTTTAAATATTAATTAAATATATTAATTTATTATACATAAAGTTGTGTCAATGTGTTCAAAATTTAATAAAAGTGAATTGATAATTCTGGCGTCTGCTATCAGTTTACTCAAAGGTATTTGAGATTCCGTAAAAATGAGGTAGATGGCTCTTTCAAATAATGGAACGATTAAATGTATTAATATCAAAAAGGTAACATATAGGTTCGAAAATTTGTCGCTAAAAATATCGTCGCTGTAGCATAGTTGGATAATGCACCTTCTCCGGTTTGGAAAGAGATCCAGGTTCGAATCCCGATGGCGCAACAACAATATTTTTCGATAAAATTGATTTTATACATATATGTCTTTTTAATTAATATATTTAATTTATTTATTAGAAACTATATAATAGATGTGTGTAATATGTTTGTACTGTTGTTCTGCACATTGATAAATCATTGAAGATAATCACGGATGTAAATCTTAATAAGATACCGATAGATGATAATTAACATGTTGTGTTTGATTGATGTACAATGACGTGATGACAAGCGTGAATTTGTCACATTATCTTTTAATCGGCTGAGGCTAAGAGATTAATAATATGTAATGAATATAGATTGACCCATTAAATGGATATTTTTAATTGTGTTCTAGGAAAAAATACTGTTTTAAAATTATGCTACTTAATAATAATGATGGTTAAATCATTACTTAAACCGTTATTGTGCTTGTGTTCGATTCTAACGGTGATTAGATTCGTAATTCTTCACGCAATGTCTAGTAAAAAATAAAGTAAACCTTACTTACCATCACGCCGTTTCCCCGCGGGGGTAGGCAGAGAGGATAGAGCGCCACCCCTCTTCTGTCCTGACACACAATTCTCGCCTCATCCACATTCATGCATCTTCTCATGCAAGCTCGCCATTTCTGGTGCCATCAACACTTGCGTCATATATCTTTCTTACCATTCTCTCCTCATTCATCCGTTCCATCTTTCTTAATCTTACTCACTATACTAACGTCAGCTTTACATTCTTTACTCTGTCATAAATAGATTTGCCACATATACGCCTAAGCGATCTCATTTCCACTGCATTCAGTCTATTTTCGTTCCTCTTCTGCCAGTTCCAGGCCTCACTTCTATACATAAGTGTCCGTACCAGGACTCCATTGTGCACCGCTAGTCTTGCCACGGTTGACAAATTTCCGTAAGATATAGTTACATTCAAAGCGCCGTTCATTTTATTACCTGCAGTCACCCTCCTTTCGATATCATTCTCAGCCTTTCCGTTTCTATCAAACATACTTCCCAAATACACAAACTCGTCTACTTGTTCCTACCATTCATTACCTCCAAGTATTTAGCGCGGTGTCTCGCTTTCCTCCTTCTCGAATACCGTCACTTTCGACTTGTTAGCATTAATTGCATACATCATACATTCTACTCACTAGACTCTGTAGTTCTTGTTCATTATTCGCCATTAGTAAGCCTCCAACAATTAAATCTTAACTAAAAATCATCTTTAAATCTCGGTTCTTCTTTAAATCTTCACGATCAGTTACATAACGGTTTAGTATCACTATTAATTAATTTAAAATGATCTTGAATTGTTCTGTTTTCTTGTCCCTTTTAAATGTTGCGCGTAATTAAACTAGACACCTACGGTCATTGGATACTTTTATTACTAGGCAATAAAACAACTGGTACAGTCAATCTATAAACAATTTTACCTACACAAATATATCGTAGCGCTGTCCTTTGCATGTACATTTTATTTAAAACTTAAAATAAATTTAATATTTCACGTGTTTCCCTGCCCACCTCACTAGATCAGAGTCCGCATCGAGACTGGCAATATTTTCTTTGTATCATTCACATTAGTTTTTTTATATCATTTGCAATAAGTCGGTTACAGTGGATACATTGGTTACAAAAACTCAATCATCGTCATGGTGTCAAAACTCATCCACCAGTAACCTCATAATATGGGTTAAGAGTAGCTCCGAACGCTCTCGACCCACCTCTACTAGCCATCTGGCTATTGATCCTCTCAGATCAGATATTTTATTTTATATTAGTATAGAATAATACTAGTATTTTTTATGGAATCCCTTAAAATCAATTGAAAGAATCTTGTAGATTAAATAAACAGTCAAAATCATATCGGAATACTGATTGCAACAAGAAATAAATACTTAAATGATTTAAAAACCCAACTACTTATATTTGTCATTTTTCAACTCTAAAGTACTGTCCTGATTTACTCAGACGCATATCTATCCGAGTGCCAGCCAGGTCAACCAGAACTAATCTCACATTTAATCTTCCACATTGCAACACCAACTCATTTTTTTACCGAACACCCCTTTATTTCAATTCACAGCTAAATGAACTAGACATGTTCAATACCACGTTACCTCAATTAAATCTAAATTCAATACGTAAACTTTAAAGGCCTTTATTTTTATTTTTATCACTCAGATATTATTCCCTATTCCATTTTCCTTTTCCTTTCCCCTCGAATATTTTCTTACTTTCTTTTTTATAAATTTTTTCTCTATGTTAAAAGTCTTTTTTATTCTCAACTTTTTTCTCACATTTTTCTGCTTTATTGTCCTTCTTAAATTCTAAATTTTACTCAATGTATAAAGTATTTTGTCTAGCCTGAGAAAACATGTAACTGGTTTAATTATTGTTTATCTTTTATTGTAACTGGCATACATTATTTGAGAAATTAGCCACATTTTTTGTCCACGAACTTATTTGAAATAGGCACTGTCCTGGCATGATATATTCTATTTTATTTTTTGATAATCGATAAATCGCTGAAAGGTAGTAGGTACGTACTGAAACCAATTTTATTATTATAATCGCTAATTTATTTATTTTTATATTATAATATGATAATATGTTCATTTATTCATTTACTTTGTTAGGAGAACACATTCTTATTCAGAACATAGGTCTGTGATATTTTAAATATGAATTAAATAATAAAATTTTAATAATTTTAACATGTCACTGAATAATTACAACTTCACAATAAGAATGTGTTCTCCTAATAATAAAGTTGTATCAATGTGTCCAAAAATTTAATAAAAATGAATTGATAATTCTGGCGTCTGCTATCAGTTTACTCAAAGGTATTTGAGATTCTGTAAAAATAAGGTAGATGGCTCTTTCAAATAATGGAACGATTAAATGTATTAATATCAAAAAGGTAACATGTAGTTTCGAAAATTGTCGCTAAAAATATTGTAAGTAAATAATGCACCTTCCCCGATTAGGAAAGAGATCCAGGTTCCCGAAATCCCGGTGGCGCAACAACAATATTTTTCGATAAAATTGATTTTATATGTATATCTTTCTAATTAATATATTTAATTCATATTAATTTACTTTGTATTCGATTTTGCTGGCTCTCTATGCTTCGCAATGAACTTATTTTATTTCCTACGCTACAATAATTAGCACTGCTGCTAACTCTTAAGGCATGTCTCAGAGAAGCGATCATTTTGCCTTGGCCGTAAAAAAAAACCTGATAACCGACTACGTGTAGTTATTTTGATGAGTTTATTAGTTGTTATTAGTGTTGGGTTAACTATTTTTATCACTAGTACTACTAGTAAATTTTCAGTTACTGTCACCTGACTACGGTAAATACCTCGATAATCGCCTCCTTACCTAGAATTAAAATTTTGCATTAGAAAATGATACAGCGAACTGTCATACGAAGACAGGTTTGCGTGTTGCAAACTAACATACCTTCAACGATTTTATGGAAAGGTTACTTAAAGCGATTGCTCTTGTATCCTTTTCAGATTCTGCACCAATCTTTTGGAACTCAGTGCGAAAGCAGACTCCGTTCTAATCTGTTAAATACTTCGTACAGTGTACGAAAACTAGTGGCCCAAGAATATTGTATTTAATATTAAATCTCTTTGTGTTTCTTTCGTAAGATGTTACGATTTATTAAAAAAACTACCTTTGCTAGTATAAATTCAATATTTTAATGTTAGACCAGCGATTGTTCGAAACGTAGGAACTATTTATTATAAATACATTGTGTGGTGTTCTTGTGAAAAGGCGCGAAAAATTGTACATGTGCTCAACTTTTTTATTTGCCCATATTTATTTAGAAATGGAGGCTAAAGACGTGCAATCGGATATTCGTAAACTCTCCGACATTGAGATAACTGATCCATTTTTGTATGTGAAAGAAATTCAATCATCCTTGAAAGCCTTAAACAGAATGGCCAAGAGGCCGTCCGTAGATGTTGAGTTTGAAGATTTAACTTATACGGTGAGGAATAAAACAGGAGGAGGTGAGTTCGAACTTTTTTACTACATTGCTTATTCGACGAGTTTTACTTTTGAGATTTGTGATTTGACCTATGTTCTGAATAATTACAATTTCACAATAAAAATGTGTTTTTAATAGCTTTAAAATGTGTTTAATAATTTGTAAAAATTTTGCTCTGCGAGATTTCAGAAATCATTGCAAAGAGATGCAATTCTGGCGCAATGATTTTCATTATTGTATCCAAAAATAGGAAAAAAAGTATATTTATGAACATTTCGGAGTTAATTTTTTAGGAATAGATATTCACAATTAATATTTTAAAATTAATATGAATAATAGATATGAATTATATTTATTTGTGTTTACTCGACGTTGAGAATGTGGAACAAGGTTAAAATACATTCATTAGGGGAATTTTAGATCTATCTTACTCGGAGATTTTTTTTTTAACTTTTGTTAGTAAAATTGTTACGTACTATGTCACGTTTACCTCATTTTCGAAGTTATTAGGTTTGGAAATTATTAATTAGAACGTTACTTGCTAGGATTTGCGTTTAGATAGTTTATCATGCATATTCAATATTGCACAATGTGCGCGCAAATATCTGGCTCGTGCAGCATCCACTAGTCCACCATTTAAACCTCTCGTATCTGCACTTGTACATCCCGTATACTCTTATCTTACAGTCTTACGTTCTTTGACAGTATTCTAACACGTTGATATTTACGGAAACTTAATTGTAAGAGATAAAAATAGTTTTTTTTTCGTTTTCAAAAACTACTGCATTGGATAATCTCTAAAAGTATTAAACACTTTTTTTATATTATTAGATATACATTTTAATATCAACGGTCCTCCCTAAATATAATAATATATTCTTCTCCTTCTGGTGCCATGTCTGTATTCAGGCATCTATCTAGTTGTAGGGCCACAGATAGTGTACGAATTGAAGTCTACCCTTGGTAGCTTGGAACAACTCCGAGACCGGTCCATTTCCGGGAGTTTCGCAACTAGCACAGTTTATTTTTACCTAACTTTTAGTTAAATTTTCATTTGAATAGAATAAGAGGTAATGATTTTGTTTGGGACCGCGAATTATATGATCAAAATATCCAATTTTATGACGCTTAATGGTGTACATTATTTATCGTTCTTTTTGGAGGTTTTTTAGTATTGTGTATATAATGCTAATGACATGAGTGCGTAGGCAACTAATGTTTCTCATTTTTGTGAAGCCACTTGTTACCATGTCAATCGTCACCCATCTCTTCAAAGTCTATATCTTTATTAATCCTGGCATAATATTCAACCTGTTCTATTGATTGACCGTTTCTTTACTGACCATGATGAGCTGAAAATCACGAACCGTGAGTCAATCACTGATATCTTGAGTCACACTCATTATCAGTGATTGAATATCTGGAAATATCGTGATTAATATTTTTATTATATTTATATTTGGATGTTGACCGTGATTCGGCGCCTGCGCATTTGAGACGAAAATATTCGTGAAGGAATGTCAGCGCCATCTAGTAGATTCTGCCAAAACGTTTTACGCATTTGATCCGAAACGCAGAGAATTTGACCCGAGAAATAATGTTACGATTTTTAAGCGTTTTCTTTCTCTTTGTGATGATATTAAATTATATATATATATTCATTATTTATGCTACAATATGTTTTTTTATTTATGTATTTATTTCGTGTATTGTGATATCGTGCGGCGCGTGCGCATTAGTAATGAAACTGTGATCACAGTCACAGTTTTCAATCACTGATATCATCGAATACCAATCACACCAGTGAGTAAAGAGTGGCATTTTTTCTCATCGCTAGTTAATAATATACGAGTATTTTACGAAAATAAATAATGTATGATGATAGCCTCATCAATTTTCTGGATCATCACTTGTACTCGAGATTTTTTCTAATTATTGGCAATATAATGGGTTAGCACGACCAAAGTGCAAGACGTGTTTCCAAATGATGACGTCATCATCGTATTTCTTAAATTATTGATAGTAAAGATTTTTTGTTAGTAGAAACATCTTTTTGATTATTTCTGTTAATTAATTTCATCCTTTATAGAAACTTTTTGCTATATATTCACAAAGCATATTTTTAATGTTTTTTTTGTAATAATACTCGTACATATATTATAATCATAATCATTAACTATAAGCCAATTTAAAAAAAATATGTATTCGATTGGTTAGTTCTTAATTTTTTCATCAATGTGAGAATTGCAGTGTTCTAGAGGTCGCGTCCTCATATCCTATAGTCCTAAATTAGCAGAAAATCGTGTATTCAGTCCGTATAAAACTAACTTCACAATGATGTCATTAATACAATTCTCCTTAACAGTACAAATAGTCATATTGCATGAACGTAGAGATTGTTTATAGATGAATAAACAATTATAATAAGGAACTATTAAGAAAATAAATCCTTCATATCCAATCTACACACGATCCTAAATCCTAAAAAGAAGACTCGGTCCGAAAAATAAATTCTAATAATCTATTTAAAAAAGGAAATTTATGTTAAATTATTACATCAGCATTTTTAAGTAGTAACTTTAAAAAAAACATGTCATCTGCTAGCAAATGCATGTAATAGTTATACCAGTTAGGGGTTCTTGCAGGATTTTTAAATTTTCGTTGGTAAAAATTTCTTCAAAATGTTTGTCCATGTTTAATATTTAAAAAAAGAACCTATGATTAATTTATCTTAATGTTAGTGTGCGTGAAGACGGTTTATTATTTTTGAAATTAATAATTTTGTCCAACGACAAATTCCTCGCTAAGATTGAATCTCTTCTCAGCATATAAAATATTAATAATTTTAGAAATAATTGTAATTGTAGGACTACCGAAAGTAGGACACCTGGCAACCCTAGTTGGTGAGAAAATAGTTGCCCTAGTCGTATGAAAATGCGAAATACAATATGGTGGATGGATTGCTCAACGACTGCTCGGTCGGTCAAGGGCGTTAGATCTAGTCAGGTAGCCAGGTAGCCGGGTAGCCAGGTACCCAGCGGTCTAGCGTTATATGTGGGGCTGCAAGTCGGCGACACGAATCTTATCGTACCGAAACTGGTTATTGGACTCGGAAAGCATAAACTACAATTGCAATGAGCGGCAAAACGGAGGTATTGCAACGTACGTCTTGCGGCGTACCATTTCTTCAATGCATGTACTGCAATATCATTCAGTGCACTTTATTAAAATTATAAACCGAATTATGCATATTTGAGCCCCCCGCGTATGATTATATCATCGCTAGATGCTGACGGCATACTCATCGTCAGCCTGAATTCAATCCTCAAATACAGCTAAATTTTCACGTTTGAATTATGAAAAATAATGATAAAACAACACACTACTCTATCTCTAGTTTTGATATTTTTAAAAGTATATCTCTCAACTTTTAGTACAGTATTTATTTTTAAATCGCGTTATTTCGAATTTCTCCAGCAGCAGTTAAAACTGAACAAATGTTTGTAATTTAACGTCTTATATTAGGTAATGTTTAATGACTTACGCTAACTTTTAAAATAGATACTGGTGTATGGTGGTATTAGGTGACGTTTTCCGCACGTGGCAAATGTCGCTGATCGAACGTCGTGTACACTGATTTGAGTTTTAGTTTGTTATGTCTCTTTCTACCAATTTCAAGCTAATCTATAAGTTTATCTCCACATCAAAATCTCAATTCGTGTACGACCACACAGTATCGAGATGTGTCTCAACTAAATCTCTAAGATTATCTCATTGTGTCATTATTTTGGTTTACGAGATTAATGTTTCATGTTTCGGTGTGATCGATTATAACATTAATATTTTTTAATTTTTCAGGAAAACGGGCGATCCTCAAAAGCGTTTCTGGAACCTTCCGATCGGGAGAGTTGACCGCGATCATCGGCCCGTCGGGAGCTGGCAAGAGTTCGCTCATGAATATTCTCGTTGGATACACGTCAGTTATTAATACCGTTTATAATTTTGGAAAAAATGATGACAAGAATGAATGAGAAATCGTGTACTGAGATTCAGAACGGAACGCGGGAAATGATTTTTTTGATTTTATAATGCCATTATTAACATAACAAAATATTACACCATATTAGCAGGAGCGTGCAGTGCATACAAGCAAAAAAAACTGTGCATTACTAAAAATTCTGCGAAACAAATATAAATTAAATATTTTTAGGAGAACACATTCTTATTGTGAAGTTGTTATTATTCAGAACATAGGTCTGTGATATATGTATATCTTTATAATTAATATATTTAATTCATATTTATAAATTAAATAATTCGATTAACATAAACGGAAACATTATTTTACAATTAGCGCCATCTGTATACCAATAGAGACTTTAATTGCTTAGTTCTTAAAACTACTCGACAACTCACCGCTGTACCCATGGCGCTCTCGTGTATTCGCCGCATCGAGCTATTTACATTATTCTGTTCTGTCTTTAAGCTAGTGAATTGCTCGAGTTATATAATTGGTTATTTACTAAATTGAACATTTCTTTCGGTTAATCCGTTTTGTATGGAGTCGTTACCTATGCTGTTTTTTTTAATAGAATAATAACATTAGAAAGGGTCACAACTGCGTGCAAATCATTGAAGTGTCTACTTCCTCTCTTACTAATTCGCGAATTTTACTATCTTACTGTTTTCAACGTGTTGATTTCATGACTGTTCTTTAAATTTGGTGCATGGATTAGTTTTTGATTTGTGAAAAACAAAAAGCAATTGGCAGAACTATTTCCTACGTTAACTTTTAATAGAAATTATTATTTCCTTTAGTTATTACGTGAAAGATTTTCAAACAATAAATTAATCATGTTCAGTCATAAAAAGTGTTCTTAAAAACGTCCATACATTTTTTATATAGGTATGAATGTATTATTTTACGTTAAAACATAAAAATTAAAAACACTATTAATAGTACTCTAAAATAGGTAAGGTCGTATGAGCGACGGATTTATTTTATCTTGCTTAAACGAACGTACATATATTATATATGATTGTATAATGTCATTGGTAACAGCATAACCTAAATCTATACCTACCGCACGCCACTGCATATTAGCACTGTGAAATATATTTTAGGGCGCAAATCTTTTGGGTATCTGTCTGACGTAGGTCCTAAATGCATCGCGTTGGCTGCATTGCCGTAGGTACACCGCAGTCTTTACCGATAACATATATATTGGCGAATACTTGAAATTGACATAAATGATAATACTGATTTAAAGTAGTGACGATAGTTGACTAGTTAGAATCATTCTTTTGTTGAGTTCAGTACAGTCATTGGCAAAAGAAGGTACTCTACTAAATCCAGGAATATTTTAATATTAATAAAATTTCTGTATTCTTTTACCGAAAACGGAAAATTTTTCTGAAGCATGTGTGAACTTAGCTTTACAAACACTATGGACATAGTGCGTTTTGAGACCAATATGGATATTTGGTGACAATTTTCTCATGATAAAAAATAATGCTTGAAAATAAATAATACGTGGCTCAATATTATTCAATTTATACGAATTTAGATAATATAAGTTTTTCATATTAGACTTGAATATTATATTAGACTGAATTCAGAGAAATGTATAGACATATTATATTATATAATATTGAATAAAAAATGAACAGATGAGGAAAGAAAGAAGCTCACTCCAATTCCCTAATACAGTGAAATACGCTTATTGTGCTCACTAGTTATTTTTGATAACAATATCCGGCTGATAACATTAAAATATAATTATTGAACAAAATTAATTAAATAATAATACAAATCAATTAGAGAAATCGCAACAGAATACACTGATCACTTTGTAATCACTTATCAATACGTCCTTCATCGTCAAATAACACTGAACCTAGTGATACTGAACCTGTTGACACTAAACCTATTGACACTAAACCTATTGACACTGAACCGATTGACACACACACCCATAACGAACGGTTATGCTCCAGGTAAGAATCTATTTACGTGCCTACCTATTTTCTAAGAATTATTGTCGGGCATTTACGTTAAGAAAGTTTCCAAGAAAATAATAATTTTGTAGAAATTTCCAAAAAATTTACTTCCTTTAATAACAATAACCGAAAAGAAACTTTGTATTTGGTTTTAACCGATTGATAATATTATCCGTGATTATAATATCTGGATTCCACTATAATTCACTCATTGCAGAATGCTATATATCATTGCTGCAGTATATTAAAGTGCACAATTGCTGTGAAAAGAGCAAAACGAATGAGAAAATGATTACTAGAAGCTCAAAACAACCGACAAATTAAGTTAGTGCTAAAAATGAGAAAAAACATTGGTCATCACGAACGACAGCATAAAGACACGTCTAACTCAGCCAGCGCACGCTTTGCCACTAACTAAAGTGACGATCGGCATCTGGTACCCCGCGCCCCGCGCGCTACGCCTTTCGCACCACCCCGCACGTACAAATTCACGTCAGGTTCTCCGAGAAAACATTTTTTATTGTTGCGTATGGTAAATACTTATTTATTGTAATCATTTTATTATGCATAAACATATTACGGAGAAATACCTAAAATATGAACTCTGTATTTAGTATATTTATAGAGATATTCACATAATTAGAGGCAATGTCAACTCAGTTTACATCACCGGAGAGGAAAGGTTAAAAAATGTAATAACATTTTTAACATTAGGGACACAACCAAAATTTTTGAAATCAGAGCGCTCAATCTTACACGTCTTTTGTAAAAATTCTAAAAATTACCGTGTTCACCAATTAAGAAAAGTAATTTTTCACATGGAAACGTTTAGTTAGATTATTAGATTATGCAATTATTATTATAAATTAGTATTTTTATTATTGACGAAACAATATTTTCCTGTTGTTCCATAACACTGTTATTTCTTAAAGTCTAATATATGATAAGTTATTTTTTAACCCTTCCCAAACCATGCAGTAACACAGGTCTACCATCATAATTAATCTTGTAATATACATTAAACACATTAAACATAAAATACATAATTTTGATAATCCCAAAGAAAATGTTAGCGCTTAGGAATGACTAGTGAAAAATCAATTATGAAAAGGGAATCGTACAAAAACAATTATTTTTTACATTCACTCCGTTATAAAATTAATACATTGGTAAAAATACCATTTGTGATATGAAAGATAGAGATCACACACTATTTTCACAGTGAAAAGAAAAACAAACATATCTATCTTAAATATGAATTAAATATATTAATTATAAAGATACACATATAAAATCAATTTTATCGAAAAATATTGTTGTTGCGCTACCGGGATTCGAACCTGGATCTCTTCCCTAACCGGGGGAGGTGCTTTATCCAACTAAGCTACAGCGGCACTATTTTTAGCGACAATTTTTCGACCTTATATGTTACATTTTTTGAATTCAATACATTTAATCGTTCCATCATTTGATAGAGCCATCTACCTTATTTAACTTCACAATAAGAATGTGTTCTCCAAAAAAAAAAAAAATATCTCTATCTCACTAATTAAATGAAGAGAGATAAGAAGGAAGGACACATTGTATAGAACTTAATGAATGCTCTAAATCAGTGATTCCCAAAGTGGTCTATATCGACCCCCAGGGGTCTATGATAACCTGCAAGGGGTCTACGTTAGCGAAAAAATAAATTTGGGGGTCCATGAAATGAAAATGGGGGTCCACGATAGTGGATCTCAATATACACTGATAGTACCTATTTACTTACATTATAATTTTATAATATAAAGACATATACATTATTTATAAAAGTACCTATGAAGTAAAAAAATTATTATATATGTTTATAAAATTGTGTAAGTTGTAGGATGTGGGCATTCGCTTTGTGGTTTAAGTTTTTAACACTAAACTTCACTACAATTAGAAATTTACAAAAAATCAATATCAGGTAAGTAGTGGGTCTACCAAAAACCGAAAAACATGGCAAGGGGTCTACGACACAAAAAAGTTTGGGAACCTCTGCTCTAAATTATATTATTAATCATTTTTACAAATTTGAATACTCAGTATTTAGAATAAATTCGTGCCATTTAAGCTAATTAAAACATTTTTTCTAACTGTGACAGCATGGCTGCGTTCGGGTATTTTATATCATGGTATGGTAAAGGTTAAGGTCTGACATATGATAAGTTGTATCACATTTCAACAACTTGAACCAGTGTAATATGTATTGACACCATATTTAGGTCGAGTAATGTAACAGGCAACATTCTGGTGAACGGGAGACCGCGCGACATGCGTCTGTACCACAAGCTGTCCAGTTACATAATGCAGGACGATGACGTGCAGCCTTGGATCACCGTACAGGAAGCCATGGAGGTGGCCGCCAACCTGAAACTTGGCACCGAACTGGGGCGACAGGAGAAACTGCTGGTGGTAATACTTGACCTTTATCCGCAAGGACTTCACTTGATTGATACGCACTCTTGACGTATTAACTCTGAGCATTGTTGAGATACTCTTTGTTCTACACGGAACGTATAATAAATAGCGAGTTTTCTCAATACACAACTAATTTATTTTGCTTTAATACAGTATAATGCTACGTAGTACGTATAGCACATACTTCAGTGTAAATCAACTACACATGAGTGTGTATACAGAGGGGTCAAAAAAAAATGAGAACATTTCCTAAAATGTGATGTAATTACATCAAAACTATTTAGGAGAACACATTCTTATTGTGATGTTGTAATTATTCAGAACATAGGTCTGTGATATTTTAAATATTAATTAAATATATTAATTAGAAAGATATACATATAAAATCAATTTTATCGAAAAATATTGTTGTTGCGCCACCGGGATTCGAACCTGGATCTCTTTCCTAACCGGGGAAGGTGCATTATCCAACTATGCATAGTTGGAAAATACACCTTCATGCAGTCCGGTATATATTTTTCGGTAAAATTGATTTTATTTGTATATCTTTCTAATTAATATATTTAATTCATATTTAAAACATCAAAACTAGTTTGACTATATGAACAATAGCCATTTATATATATAGAATGATTATGGGATGCATAAATCTATTTTTTAAAAGGAACTGCGGTAATGATTGTTTTATTAAATGAAAATTGATTTTAAACAAGGCTTAGACTAAGGCGTTGACTTAGGACTGTCGGTACGGACCTTTGGGTTTTTCAGAAGAATTCTTCATCACGTTGAAACGGGCCATCGATAGAAATGCAAAACTAATTACAATGATATGATATTAAATAACAAGGATGCAGTACTATACTAGTGATGGTAAACCGTTACGTTACTGTGATGATTAATAACTAAGATTACGTTAATCAGTTATCAATCATCGCTACAATCGAACAGTCACAATAACAGTAAATATAACGGTTTAAATAACGATTTTACCATCACTATACTAATACATATGATATTTTTCAGGTCGACGAAGTCCTCAGCACGTTGGGCCTGGCAATATGCAAAAACACCCGAACTGAAAACTTATCCGGGGGTCAGAAGAGGCGACTGGCTGTGGCGCTGGAGCTAGTCAACAACCCTCCGATTATTTATTTGGATGAACCCACGTCGTGAGTCATAATAATGTCGCTTCTTTAAAAACACATTTGACAATATACCCGAAAAAAAAACAAATTGTCTCACAACCTTGAGAATTATTTTTGTATGATGTATTATATAATACATATATAATGAGTGCGCTGACATATATTGTCTTGAGACTCGTATTATTAATCATTGCACAATAAGCGTGCGCTCACAAGGAGGGAGCTGTAAATAGTTTATTTTTAAAACTATTTTTTTATTTCAGAGGCTTGGATTTCGTCGCAATAAAACAATGTATTTCTCTCCTAAAAATTTTGGCCAACTGCGGAAGAACTATCATTTGCACCATACATCAGCCGTCAGCCTCGGTGTTTTCACTATTCGACAATGTTTACATTATCGGGAGGGGTAAATGCGTGTATCAGGGTGCACCCTCCCTTCTAGTGCCGTTCTTGAGCAAATGCGGATGCCATTGTCCCACGACACACAACCCGGCCGACTTCGTGCTAGAGACGATCCACACCGACGGAGCCAACACAAAGATCCTGTCAAATGCGATACTAAATGGGAAAAAGCACAATTGTGACACAGATAACGCGACTATAATTAATGCAAAAAAGAGAAAAAATTCCAGGCACCAAAGTGTCGAAGAGGAGATCGCAACAGTTAAACAAATCGGCACAGGATATCCGACGTCGTTTTTGACTCAATTCAAAATCGTGCTGCGCAGAATGATGTTGCAAAAATTTAGAAACACGGTGAGTTGTCACAATTAATGTTAAAAATAAATAATATATACTATTTTTAAATTATAAAATTATGATTAGTTTCTTTAGAGAGGAGCGCACTCGTCGCCTAGTCACCGTTACCCATCACGGTTCCGATAATTTAAATTTAAATAATTTGTTAAAAAAATGTCTAATATAATACCCCAATTCTAGTCAATAATATAATACGTAACTGCTTTGTTAATAGAATGTCATGTCACTGCTCAAAGTAAATAATCGATGGTATGCAATAGCGACGAGCGCTATACGACTAACTGGAAATTATCATATCATTATCAGCGATTGAACATTTGATAATTCGTGTCGAAAATTCCTATCGGAATTCATAATTCTTATCTGAAAATATTGTGAATTAAAATACATACTTATAGTCATTCATGGTTGCTGCTTCTTGATTCAATTTTTAATTAAATGTGCTTTTAATGCAAAGAGAGGGTTTTTAATACAACGATGGGGGAAGTAAAATCGAATTATATTTATGTGCTAATTTTTGTTTATTTATTTATTTCGAATTTCGTACTATATCTCTATATAAAATACTGAATATCTGTCTGTATATTAGTTTTTTTAACCTCTTCGACATCTTTAGTTATCCGAGAAAAATAAGGGCACCATCCCTTCTACTATCAGAAGACATAAAGCATGTCAGGATGATGAATATATAAAAAAAAAAAAAAACAACTAAAAATCTATATTGCAGCTCTTAGATGACAGACGAAATTAACTTATCTTAATATTGCTACGTGCTTTAGAACATCATACACTGTCGGTCAACACTTGAGTTAATCTAAAGACTGTTTTAATGTATTTTTTGTGTAATGTATCAAGTGCAGGTACCTAATATTAAATCATATATTGATCAGTGGCGTGCAGTAGGTATAGATTTAGGTTATGCTGTTACCAATGATATTATACAATCATATGTAATACAATACATGTACTTTCGTTTAACCAACGCCTTTGGACAAACTAAATCCATCGTTTATACGACCCTATCATGTATTTATTTATAATTTTAGAGAACTGTTCATAGTGTTTTTAAAGTTTAAGTTTTAACGTAAAGTAATACTTTCTTACCCATATAAAAAAATGTATGGACGTTTTTAAGAACACTTTCTATGACTGAGCATGATTCATTTATTGTTTGAAAATACTTCACGTAATAACTAAAGGAAATAATTATTTGTATTAAAGGTTAATGTAGGAAATAGTTATGCCAATTGCTTTTTGTTTTTGTCAAATCAAAAACCAATCCATGCACCAAATTTACAATCATGAAATCAACCGGTTAAAAACAGTAAGATAGTAAAATTCGCGAGTAGACACTTCAATGATTTGCACGCAGTTGAAACCCTTTCTAATGTTATTCTGTTAATAAACAGCATAGGTAACGACTCCATACAAAACGGATCAACCGAAAGAGTCATTTGTATGACTTGAGTAATTCGCTAGCTTAAAGACAGAATTGAGTAATGTAAATAGCACGACGCGGCGAATAAAAAAAGAGCGCCACGAGTACGGCGGTGAGTTTTTAGAACTAAGCAATTAAAGTCTCTACTGGTACACAGACGGCGCTAATTGCAAAATAATGTTTTCGTTAATTTTTTAATTTATATTTGTTTTGCAGAGCTTTTTGCTTGTATACACTGCACGCCTCTGATATTGATGCAATGTACCAAACTTGTCAGTTATCGCTATAATGGTAGATAAGTTGAGACATAAAAAAATGCACCTCGCGACCTTTATTTTTATGTAATAATATAATAATTTCAAAGCATAAAGTTGCGCCGCGGAAGAGCGCGACAGTGGCTGCATCGCCGATTTATTGTCGATCCACGCAAATAATGTTAATAATATTAAAACAATATAATTTTTGCATTTTTCAGACATCATTGTGGATTCAATTAGGGCATCATGCGGTATCGGGGATTCTCCTCGGCGGAATATTCTTCGATATTGGTAACGATGGTTCAAGGCCGATCGCCAACTTCAAGTATTGCCTCAGCATTCTTGTATTTTTCATGTACACATATGTCATGATTCCGATCTTGCTATGTAAGTAGATTATTTTTCATGAAGATATACAAATATTATTAATTTTACTGTTTAATCTTGACGCGCGGTGTCTCGAGTATATCTCGAACTGGTAAAAATAAAGCCTTAATCTAAGCTGACCAATATTTCCAACGAAATTACTCCTCTCGATCAAATTAAGAGCAGTTTTTACATCTCGCTACTTAACACTAATGTACAGACGTATTTTATTATTAAAGAAGACACGTTCTTATTGTGAAGCTGTAATTATTCAAAACATAGAACTGTGATATATTTTTTTGTATCGATGTGTCAAAAATGTAATAAAAATGTTAAAATTCCGTAAAAACAAAGTACATGACTTTCAAATAATGGAACGGAAGATGTATTAATTTGAAAAATGTAACATATGGGTTCGAAAATTTGTCGACAAATATACTGTCTGCTATAGCATAGTTGGATAATGCACCTTCCCCGGATTGGAAAGAGATCCAGGTACGAATCCCGATAGCAACAACAATATATTTTTCAATAAAATTGATTATATATGTATATCTTACTAATTAATACGTTTAAATACATTTTTTTTTTAAATAAATCAATTTAAAGCAATAATAAAAATGACACAAATGAGAGAGATATAAACGTGATAAATCTCAATGAGAGTTAACAACGTTTTAAAATAATCCAACTATCACAAAAAATACGTTCACACGGTTCATACGGTTCACTAAATATTTGTGATAAATTTTTTTATCACATTACTAGGAAAACGACTTTGAATATTGTATTAAATAAAAAATATTATATTATATTATATTTAAAAAAAAACGTATTCCATCTTTGTAAATAAAATAAAACCAATTCTATGCTACGCGTGGTAAATTAGTAGATGTGCATTGTATGTTATTTTTAAGAGATCGAAACCAATTTTTTTTAAACGAAATACATACATTTAAAAACTGAACATATTTTACTATACATCATTCAGTGATGATATCCGCGATTTTATAGTTTTTTTAATAAATTGTAATGTTAAACAATTTCGTGACAGGACTTCGTTAAATGTTTAAAAGATAAACAAAACATTGTTTGAATACAAAAACATATCAAACTAAATTAGTTTTGTTTTAATAAATTTGATTTATTCAAAACAGTTGAGTAATTTGTCAAGTGAGAGGAATGTTTTTATATATTTTTTTTAATGAAGCTGTTTGGTTTATATTTATTTAGCGCCGCCCCAAGCCCCCTTTAGTGCGAATATAATGCCTTTAAGTCTTCTGTGGGGTCCACACCGGGGGTTCGGGAGACCGACAGTCACTCAAAATTCATATCGCGTTTTTTTTTAAATGCGCTTTCCCAACAATTCAAAACTTGTAATAGGATTAAGTCACCAGATATCTCCACCCGCCCAATTAGGCCACATGGGCTTTATAAGCATTTTAATCATACAACGCGCTACTGAATATTCATTCAGCATACTCTTATATAAAAATAGTGTAAACAAACAAACAAATATTACATATATATAATTTAACATAGGCACCAAGAAAAAGTATCAATACATAGAGAAAACTATTAATTCTAATTATTATACAACCAAGAGTTATGAATACTAGAAATAAAATAGGATGTATGTACCCAAAATGTGTAAATAGACAGATATACCGTATATATATTTACGAGCGTTATTGCGTCAGGCAATGTCACGTCATTGATATTAAATTCTCTTTATTTTACGCAAAAACCTGTTTTGCAAATCATATTTCTTTATGTCAAACAAAATATCTTGATTTTAATGAGCTTGTTCGATAATACTTTGCTATCCTTTGCGGACGTAATATATGGTAAATTTTTATTTACAAATAAAGTCGAGACCACTCAATCACTAGACAAGTGTCTTACCACTGGACCAAAGGAGCGCGTCATTTTTATGCGATTGAATCAATCTATTTTGTATACGAATATATTTTCTAGAAGTGCAGTTTGTCACATATTCTACTTCTCAAGAAACAAATATGAACCCAATATATGATCCAATTACGTGGAGATCAATCAGAAGCATCGCTGTCCAACATTCTAACATAATCATTATACAGTGCCTACACTAATAATTCTCAACACTCACTACATTTTATTTTTCTATTTTTATTTTCGAACCTGGATCTCTTTCCAAACCGGGGAAGGTGCATTATTCAACTATGCTATAGCGACGATATTTTTAGCGACAAATTTTCGAACCTATATATTACCTTTTTTTATATTTAATACATTTAATCGTTCCATTATTTGAAAGAGCCATCTTACCTTATTTTAACGGAATCTCATATACATTTGAGTAATCTAATAGCAGACGCCAGAATTATCAATTCATTTTTATTAAAAATATCGTCGCTGTAGCATAGTTGGATAATGTACCTTCCCCGGTTTGGAAAGAGATCCACGTTCGAATCCCGATGGCGCAACAACAATATTTTTCGATAAAATTGATTTTATATGTATATCTTTCTAATTAATATATTTAATTCATATTTTTATTCCTGTCGAATCTTCATCTTTCTTGAATTAAATAACACCACAACAGCACGGAAAAAACTGGCTACTTTAACACAGACGGCAGTGTAGCAAAGTAGCCAGGACAATGCTGTATAAATCAGAGGTGAAGTTACTCCATCCCACACAATAAATTACGAGTATATATTTAATTGCAATATAATTGTATTTTATGTTTATCATGTTGTATCATAATATATTCACCTCTGTTACAACAAAACCATGTATCTTAATAAAGTGTAATAAATAAATTCTATTGTCATAGTATACCTCGATACGGACTGTAATAATTAATGTATTATCCCCTTATATCGATTTATATTCAGTTTTTTTGTTTCCCAATTCCTTCGCACGCGTTGCATTCTGAAACTGACCCATGAACATTTTAATCAACCGTTCTTTGCTATTCTTTCTTTCTTTCTTTACCTCTGTCATCATGATTACAAGTATGCCGTACCGTGCGGAATGTTGACTAATAATGAAAAAAAACCCTCCAGTAATGTACGATAATGTATGCATAATAAACCGTTTTCAGATCCAGCTGAACTAAAAAACTTACAAAGAGAATATTTCAACCGGTGGTATGGGCTGAATGCGTATTATTCTGCATTGATGATAGCCGGCCTGCCAAGCATAGTGAGTATAATATCATTCTATGATAGAAATTGATAGAATATCATTCTATGATAGATATTGATAGAATATCATTCTATGATAGAAATTGATAGAATATCATTCTATTTAAGAAAATTGGCAACTAGATGGGATTATTAAATGTGCTGCAATTTTTTGCAAAATTCTTATGCTCCGTCTACTTACAAAATACAGAAATTTTTGAAGATTTATCCGATGGAAACATGATATCGCGAGACCAGTCTCGACACCAACAACAGCTTATTATCGAACACGAAAACATTAATTATTTTAAAATAATAATAATATTTTAACATTTTTAGATTATTCTAGGCACTGTATGTATGACAGTGTCTTACCTCATGTCAGGACAGCTGCTGGAGCTAGACAGGTTCATACTGTTCAATATTGCTGGAATGATGACAGCTCTGTGCTCAGAAGGGTTTGGATTCGCCGTGGCTTCCATATTTAATGCTCAGGTAAAAAAAATTAAACAGTTAATTAGTACATATTAATAAAATGAATAGATGCAATCTATTTTTAAGTCTGTCCATTTCTATTCCGCAAGTTTTGCATTTAGAATTAAATTACATCTAAAACTATACATAATTGTGATAACTATATTTTTTTAATGTGTTCAGAAAAGTGCAATGTACTCATATTTTGATTTTTTACTCATCATTTGAACGCTTTTACAATAAATATTCGAAAATTTAAAAAATATTTTTTTTATCTCTGGCTATTGACGGATTGTTACACGCGCCTTGTTACTTCTATTGGCACCTCTGGGTTTCCTGGTTTATAATAATGTACATGTGAGTGTGTGTATGTGAGTATTGCCGCCTTTTTCGGAAAGCTAAGAAGACGGTAACCGACATGCGTCTTTCTTATTATCACATGTGTGCTTATTGTTAATCGGAAACTTGTGAACTAGCTATCGAAGGAATTTACATAAACACCGAGTTTTAAAGAAATTTTATTATAATGCAATTTTCATAATTATGTTAATCAACGGAAACAAAGGTTTTTCAGATTATAAACATGAAACAAACCTTATTTGAATATTGAAATTTTTAGTATTACAAGAATATTTCATTTCCAACCTTCAACAATCTTTTTTAATTCGCAAAACAGTCAAAACAAAACTAAAAAAGAGCAATTCCTATAAAAAAAATTCAAAAATAGATATATGCTTAATTTTTTTTTGTCAAATCATTTTTATTTAAATAAATACATATTAGATATCTCATAGAGACGAAGCTATTTTTATTATATTTATTGGAAAATATATAGAAGTACAGGGCTTACGACCTGTCTTCGGCTGGCATAAGTGATCACTTTATATAAATACAACGTTCACCATTCTCACCCCATCAATCTCTACATCTATCAATTTTTTTGAAAGTCGTATATATGTTAATATGTGGACTCGCTTCGAGTACCACTACACCATCGCCATCTATGGATCAAATTTGATAAAAAAAAATCTTGAAACAGCATACATGAGATTTTAATTATTTAAAGCAATATTCTTTATCTGTAAAATTATCATTTTTATTTATTTATATTTTCTCTTCTTATGTACAAGTACTTCTACTGTACAAGTTGCATAGCCCAATCCCATAAGGGCGTGGATATGAATAAATAAATCCTTGAAAATTAATTCAATTGGTTAATGAGTCTCGTGTTCAGAATCTGTCAATGACAGATCTAAAATATTATTATTCTATGATTTTTGGTATTGTCAATGTTATAAGGCACGATCAATCCGCACGCATGATATATAGGGTCTTTCAATAAGGACGCTCGAAATTTGTTAGGTTATAGCAGCCATGTTGTTAAACTGACATCTATTAAAATTTGTTGTCAATTGTTTAGTAGTGTACGGCAAATCACAATGCACATGCATGCATGTATGTACGTCTGTGATCACGTGGTTTCCTCTATTCCGTGGCAAATGATACTGAAACACAAGGCATCGATCACTGGATCATAGTATCGTAATACAGATGTTGCATCTCTCATCTTTATTCAACAGCCGCATGGCGTGTTTAGATTTCGCAAGTAATTTAAAATGGACATATTTTACATTTATTATATTATGTGATTCATTGTCATTTATGTTAATGTTGCATGATATAGTTTAAATTATGTGAACAATGAAATAAAAAGTGTTGTTATTAATTATAAAAATACAATTGTTATACAACAATAATAAACAGGTGTCATTCGTTTGGATTCTTGCACGTAAGAGAATTCATGGAAATTAATGTGCTGATAAACTGGCCAAGGCGGCCCACTCTTTCTGGAGTTTTCCCTCATCAATTCCATATCCCGATGTATGACAGACTTAATATGGTAAAAAATAAACGCACGAATTCTATTTGGACTGCACAATGGATGGATCCAAATAATCATAAGGGTTATAATAATTCAAAGATCTATTTCCCGCACCCCCTGGTTCTCCAAAAAGAAAGTCTCCAAAAGAACAATATCAAATATCTCTAGAATGAGAATTGGGCATTGCCAGGTAGCTTCACATTTATTCAGATTGAACTTAATATATTCCCCAATGTGCAATAGTGCCGAGGAGGAAACCCTTACCCGTCTCGACACAGAATTTCTCTAGTGAGACGGGCACAGTCCAAACATATTTTTACATTGTATTATATAGTTACAAATAAATAAATAAATAAAATATCTTTTTTGCCTGTCCATTGCGGATCACAGGTTTTTTTCCAGTAATCTCGTCAATGGTAATTTTCAACTCCCGGTTAACTTGTGTCATCTTCTTTCCCTTAACTCGCCACATTTAATGTATATAATAATCATTTTTTTGAACGACAATGGTATTGACTTGTAATGTAATATTTCGTATTCTATAATATTATTGTATTTTTTTCTATAAAATAAAGTTTTAACATGATTAATGGTATAAATCACTCTTGAATAGTGGATTGCCTATTTAAAAGAAAAATTGTTATACATACTAGTACGTAAATTTATAAATGTATCCGAAAAACTTCTTAATTTTATTTATTTTTAAATAGCGTTGCATAACATGGAAATACATAAATATTATGACAAAAACATATCTTATAAATATTATGACTATTTTCAAACTAAGTTAAGCTTTTACGCTATAGTAATAATTAAACGTTTATTCCAGCGTAATCAATAAATGTAACTTACAAAATAAAAATGAATCATTAACTCGAAAATTCAATTGAGCAAGAAACAATCCTAAGATTCTGTAGGTCCCAAAGACTGCGATGGACTGGCCATATTGGAAGAGTGCCAGATGACAGGTCACCAAAGATCGTGGTCAAGTGGATATCCCAGTGGAAGCGACCTAGAGGCAGACCAAGGAAAAGTTAGTCTGACTGCCAAAGAAGACTAGAGCAGGATGGGAGAGCCCAGGAAGTGGAGAAGAAGATGAGAAGATCAGGGGTAGGAGTCAGTGTAGAGCACTTGTGGAGGAGGCCGAATCCCATCTTGGGATGCAGTGCCATGAAAGAAGAAGAAGAAGTATTTAACTATTGTATTTTTATTATTTTTTTATTTAATGTGAAATCTTTGGAAATACCACCAGATTCCCTTGGGGTTCTTTCCTCACTTTGCACTCTCGAATTGCTTTGGAGTGAAACTCACTAGATATGTGTAACGATATTCGTTTATTACAACAATGTATTTACAGTAATTTACTATTATATAACTCAGATTATTACTATTGCAAAGGAACGATGGAAAAGAGACCCGTTCCCCCCCCACACACACACATACAAAAGTGTCAGTTCTCACATTTAAATGCATTTCATACAAGGTTTTAAAAATATTTTCCATTTTATTTCATTAAAGTGTCAAAACGTAAGTTTGACGTTATAAGTACTGAATAAAATATGTAGTTACCATGGAATGGAATTTGTTTGGTCACTTTTTCGTCAACATATGTGTGTGAGATTACTATAGTACGATTTGTTTTTGGGGAGGGGGATGCAAACCGAGATGTTCACACATACATAATTGGTGAGAGAATTTCGCCCGCTTTTTACAAGAATGCCAGCTATCTGGTGTGTTCTGCCTGCGGTGTACCGCGAGGAGTTCTGTACACGAGATTGACTCCAAAGATCAGTATAGAGTCATCGATATGAATGATCAGAATCTGTTGACCTTTAGAGCTATTCTGGGGACAAAAGTATTCTCGTGGAGGGCCTCCTTTAGAAACCTTTCAACGTGATTACAAACCGCACACGAGCCGCACAGAGACGTGAATGGAAATTATTACATGGACATAAACATCACCAAACACCGCAAAACAACAGGTCGTAAAAATCGTTTGAATTTTTGTCTCTTTCTACCAATCTCAATCTGATTTGGCCATAGAGCAGGAAACATAGACGAAAGATTAACATCTTTTACATATATATTTTAAATACTAATTAAATAAAGTAGATGGCTCTTTCAAATAATGGAACGATTAAATGTATTAATATCAAAAAGGTAACATATAGGTTCGAAAGTTTGTCGCTAAAAATATTGTCGATGTAGCATAGTTGGATAATGCACCTTCCCCGGTTTGGAAAAGAGATCCAGCTTCGAATCCCGGTAGCGCAACAACAACTAATTAATTAGTTTTAAATATATTAATTAGAAAGATATACATATAAAATCAATTTTATCGAAAAATATTGTTGTTACGCCACCGCGATTCGAACCTGGATCTCTTTCCTAACCGGGGAAGGTGCATTATCCAACTATGCCACAGCGACAGTACTTTTGAAGATACATGTTTTTTCCTTGTCCCTCAAGGTCCAATTTTCTACTCTTTTCTTCAATGCGAGACAGTAGTGAAGCCATTTTTTCTTTTGATTGATAATAAACAATTTATATTTTCAGAGCGGTGCCATCTTGGGTCCCGCGATAGTAGCCCCGTCGCTCGCCCTGTCCGTGTACGGAACAGGCTTCGGCCCTTACATTGAAACCGTCATGCTCGTACTCATGCGGATGTCCTACCTGCGCTACGGCATCGTGGGGCTGGCTACGTCCCTCTACAGCGGCAGGGGGTTGATGTCTTGCGAGCAACTGTACTGCCACCACAGTGACCCCACGATATTCATGCGGGACTTGGGGATGAGAGACGCCAACTACGCGACGGAGATGCTGGGTCTGCTGGGCTTCACCGTGTTCTACAGGATCTTGGCGTACGTCTCGCTGAAGAGCAGACTGCAGTCGGAGTTTTCGACAAAGATTTTGGATTATTTTTCGCATTTTCTGAGACGAAAGCGATAAGTAAAATGGTGACTAGTGTGACTCCTGTCAAAGTTTAAAGTTCTTCGAATGTGAAGATTTTTTACGCATGTAAAAATATATAACTCAAATTTATATAGACTAACCTCTCTATCAATCGTACGTCGGCCGAATATTTTCCAACTGACATATATGATAAAAAAATGTCTATCTTTTGTATGTTATCATATTCTTAACGAAAAATCTATTGATTAGAAAGGTGTACATATAAAATCAATTTTATAGAAAAATTCCAACTATGCTACAGCGACAGTACTTTTGACGACAAATTTTCGAACCTGTATGTCGGAATCTCAAATACCTTTGAGTAAACCGATAGCAGACACCAGAAATAATAATTCATTTTTATTAAATTTTGGACACATTTATACAACTTATATATTTTTAAGGAGAACACATTCTTATTGTGAAGTTGTAATTATTCAGAACATAGGTGTGTGATATTATAAATAATTGATTTTATATGTATACCTTTCTAATTAATACATTTAATTAGTATTTAAAATATGACAGACCTATGTTCTGAATAATTACAACTTCACAATAAGAATGTGTTCTCCTTAATACATAAATCTTATTCAAAATAAATAAATTTTATTATAATATCACAATATACACTCTCTAATCCAAAATTAAGTACCTATGTATTTATTAATATTTTTAATGTTATAATTTATTTACGCGTCTTAGTAATTTATCTACTTTTAATTAATACTTACAAAAAGTGTAAAACATTTACCTCAGCAGTGAGGTTGGCTTTATTAATGTTTTGTGTATTAATATTAATTTTCATAAATAAAGGTAACATTAATAAATAGGTACTTACTCAATTGGTTAACTTTTTTTCTGCATGCACCTATTTACATTTCAATTGGTTTGTGCAAGTATAATACATAATAAAAATACTATGTGGAAGTTGTACATAAAATTCGAATTATAGCGTCATTTATATCTTTCATACGAGTATAATAATATAAATAAACAATAATATATATATTTCAATTTTTTAAAATCTTCTAATACATTTTTTATTTATAAATTGAGATCTGCAGATCTTACTGAGGTATCATATAAGTTTAATTGTATTATCTCATTATTTGCGGAAGTGGAGATAAGTGATTAAATTAATCTAATTGCACAACATTTAAGAAAGATCGATATAAATATTAAAATTAATAAGATTAATTAATAAGTAAGATATTACTTATTATTACTGCTGTTATCCGAGAAAATACCTCGCTTTTATTCTACTGACCACAACGCGTATATATATTTTTTCTTCTAGTTATTGTGATTTTTACTGTTGAAAATAATAAAATAAATAAAAATGGCCGCCACAAACTACAAAAGAGAACAAAAATGATGAAATGGTTGCCGATCAATATCGACTCTAATATACAATTCGTCATGGCGACTGATTCGAAACAAAGGAGTCAAATATGCATTCTGTTGTATTAATGAGTGTAAGTTTGGTTTGTTTGTTAACCCGTTAAATGTTAGTCTAAAAAATATGCTCCCTAATCCTGCTATGTACTTGTTCGGTTTTTTTCGCGATACCAGAATAATCTCAGTAAAATATTTGACTAAAAAGTGACCAAACAAATACGCCATACCCGTAGCCATGGTGACTGTATTTTATTCAGTACCCATTAACATCAAACTTACATTTAAGCAATTTAAAAAAATTTACACGTTCGAAAATTTAAATACGTCTTTTCACATCCCGATAAGCACCGAGATAAACGACTTCTTTGTGACTTTAGTACCTACACGGTACCTTCCTAAAAAAATGAAATAAAAAAATAATACAAACGTACCTACCTATACAGAGTATACTGCTAAGCAAATGTTTTCCACCCATTAATATTTTATTTAAATGTCAAAAATAAATGTTATTAAATAACATTCATTCCTTTCCAGTAAACTGTACATATAACATACATACATAACCATGAGTGTATTAATTGCGTTAACTGTTTTGGCCTTGGGTCAAGTATAATGTCAATGCGAAATAACAGGGGTAAGTAGTACAAATAATCTCCAAATTGTAGGGTGTCCAGCGGAAAAATTTCAAGATTAAATTGTAATTGCTCGTAAACCATCAGGGTGAGGTAAGTGGGAGGGGTATTGTTCGACGCGCGTAATTTGCCGATTTGCCAGTCGCAATGAGTCACTGGTCGGGAGCGCATCGCGCGTTCGCGGTTGAGCAATATTTAAAGGGCGGTGATTCATGGGTTCGCGCGCGTCGCGCTTTTTGTACTCACTTTAATATTCGACGAGCAAGTGATGGGTCGAGCACGCAACTTATCTGGTGTTGGGTTTAAAAGTTCAGACAAGAAGGGACAATGGTTAACCAAACTCCTCCGAGACCATCAACGTCAGCAGGGACGCCAGAATATGTGGCTCAAGTTCGACGTGAATTATGCACAATCGATAAGGACGATTGCAGCCATTTCTGGAATAAAAAATTCAACAGTGCTAGTTATTTTGAAAAAGAAACTACAGTTTCACCCGTACAAACTGCTAATCGTGCAGTTTCTCAACGAAAATGACTATTCTTTCCGTGAAACTTTAGCGAGAACGATGCTGGAACGTTTTGGAACAGCACGAACGCTTGGAAACATATTGTTTACTGACGAAGCACATTTTCATATCGATGGCTATGTTAATAAATATAACATGCGATACTGATACCCCGACAACCCAAGAAAACGCCATCAAAAATGTTTGTATTGCCCAAAAACGACAGTGTGGTGTGCAATGTGAGGAATAATTGACACTTATTTTTTTAACCAGCGAGAGACAGTCACTGCTGACGTGTATTGCCGAATGATCGACGAGTTTTTGGTACCGCAACCGCAGCCACTCCACACACAGCTAGAGTTTCAATGAAGAAGCTGAGAGGAATTTTTCCCAATAAATTAATCAGTAAGTACGGCGACATACCCTGGGCATCTCGGTCACCGGACCTTACACCGTGCGACTTTTGTTTGTGGGGATATTTTAAGTCGAGAGTTTCCAGCAATATCCGCCGTGAAGTTGCTGCCATTGAACCAACGCTTTGCTCTCGCGTGTTCGCAAATTTAAGAGTCCGATTGCAAGAGTGTCTTGAGAGAAATGGACGGCATTTAGACGATATTGTTTATAAAACGTAAAATCCGCATCGTTAAACTCAATTTTGAATAAATAAAATATGAGAATAACAGTGTAGTTTTTTTTTATCCAACTTAGGTACATTAATTACTTCGATTAAACTGTGAAAATCAAACGCAAAGAAGAGACGCATTTCATCATCTTTGTTATGTCTGTAGATACAAATATATTTATGCCACTGTGACAGTATTTTTTTTATACGTGTTCAAGAAAACAATAGAATACAGTGTGTAAAAAAATATGCGATATCGTCGATATACAGGGTAGCCCAAAAAAATGAGAACATTTCGTAAAATGTGATATAATTACATCCAAATTAGTTTAACTATATCAACAATAGCTTAAATAGTTTACTAATTTGCTTACTTACCTATGTTACGTTTTATTTCGACAATTTCTGATTATTAATTTTCTCATTGTTTATAGTTATAGTTTTTATAGAATCTTTTTATAAATTTTGTTCAATATGGTCAAGAACAGGGTAAAAAAGTGAAATGGGACGAAGATGATGGGGATCGTATGAGGGATCATATAGGCCGAGGGAGTTTATGGGAGGGTTTGGGATTTAAATTAACTTAGAATAAAATTTATATGATAAATCGTGTATGTTTCGTTTGAATATTCGAGTCTCTGTTCCTGACAAACCAGGGTGAGTTTGTGATTCTCCGATGTAGTTTTGTATTACTTGAACTCCATATGGGGCTCGCGTATGTGAGTATAGGACGGATGATTACTTTGTATAAGAGTAATTTATTTTGTGGGGATAGTAAACCGTAGGAATTTAGGAGGGGGTATAGTCGGTTGTAACTTGAGGAGCAACTGATGATGTGTATTATGATGGTGATATGTAAAATATATGGAGATTCCTAAATGTATAATTTATTACAAATACATATTTAATTATTTTCTTTTATTATATTAAATAACGCTTATTAAGTCTTTTACATATTTTTTACATTCAGTATTAAACTATTAAAATATGTACTTATTTTTACTTTTCGCTATCATTATAGATAGTTGTCAAAATGTTATTATAATTTTACCTTCTGATTTGATTAGGTGCCCACATAGAATTTAATTTGGGTAAAGGTTAAGGTTGGAATTTCACTTTCATCTTGTATTTGTGGGTCTTCGGGCAATCAAGTATTTTGATTAGAGTACACAAAATAGGCCAATTAGCGCCTAACTTCGAACTCCCATCAATTCTCATAGAGCAGAGATTTACATTAAGGGATGATTTCCTTGTGTACTCACATCATGCACAGAATAAGCAATATGTATTTTTGATTACTTGAATTCAACTGAAATTCAATTATAACTTTCATATTTTTTTACTTATAAATTGAACATACCTATATATCTCACTCATTCATGAGACTTTCAACCCGAGACAAAGTATTACACTTCAACGAGATTCTATGAACATAATTCTCGGCTTTTGCAATACACAGTGTACAAGCCGAGTCTCACAGATTCGAGAATACATGTACGTCAAACATTAAATGTAAGTCCACCGACCTTTGATGATCCGTTTGTCAGTTGTGTGACAGAATAAATATACGCGATTTAATACCATTTGTTTGTCTTTGCAGTAAACAGTGCTGTTTTATCATGTAACGTGGTGGAACGGCATTCCGGCACCTTTTTTTTTAAGGTACGGGTGGATTTTAAATTGCTTGTAGGTATCTATGATTTTAGGTGATGATTTTCGCATGTGTCGAGTCTTGCTGTCAAATCGAACGCGGTGTATACAGGTCGGCGCATCTCGAGCGGTGATCTCATTTCATGTTTATCTTCAGTTGCTGTTACAGATCATTTTATATTAACATATACACGATACTGAACATTATCTTAACTAAATCTCTGGAATTTATTGTGTATCGACTCCAATTCGAATATTCGAATACTCAATTATTCGAATATTTGTATAACTATTCGTTCACATTTGTAGGGAATGTTTTGAAAATTAGAATTTCTAAACATTTAAATATTTTACTCGGAGCGTATTTCAATAACACAGGTAGTTCAGGCTATCTCACGAAATATTTATGACAGCCCATCAAGCGATAATTCCAGATTATATTTTGAGAACGCATTTCATGGTGGAATTTCCGTCTCGATGTTTCGGCGAAATCGGTGCACATTTTTCTGTTGCTAAATGAAAGTTGAGTATTGTGTACGAGAGGCTTTGAATTAGTTACCGAGGAAGGGTCGACTCGTTCGAGTCTGTAGAAAAGGTTTTGAATTGTACATCCTATACGCAATTTTTTCATGAAACCGCAACCGGTAATAACTGTATTATATTATATAAGCGATCTGATGTATGGACTTAATGTTTTAAATAGATTTTTTAGATTTTTCATAGCTTCATGAATATACAGTGAAATCTCGATTGACCGTTCCACGAATAATCGTTTTCCCGCATGTATCGTTTATTACTTTCAGTCCCGAATTAATTTCATACAAAACACCCAAAAATAGATCGCATTGATCGGTCCCCTATGCATCATTTTACCGCATTAATCGTTTGAATTACGCAGCGTACTTCGTAGCTAAATGCTTGGTTTCGATTACCGACACTCGTAAACAATGAGCGGAACATTAGATAGAGAGAAAATGCTGCTAAGTTTAATTACTATTTTTTTGTTACATGTGAAATGTGTATCTTTTTTAGAATATGTATTAAACACTTGAGTATGGAAAATGTAACTTTATTCTATATTCCAGCATTCGTAGTTTATTACAATAATAGGTCCCTTCAAACACGATAGATAGAGGTTTCACTGTATTTGAATATTTAATCTTTTACTATTCGATATTTGAATATTTAATCTTTTACTATTCGATATTTGAATATTTAATCTTTTACTATTCGATATTTGAAAGCCTTTGCGGTGTTTGGAGAACGTCTAGAATAAAGAAAAAAAAACTGCATTGACTGACGGATACTAATTTGCCGTAACTGAGATACGAAAGTCCAAAGTTAATGAAATTTTAAATAAGACATTATTACATTATTTTATCACATCGGTCACCTAATAGATTATGCATCTAGAAATATAAGAAGGTTATGAATAAACATACCGCATTGTTATTAATTATTAAGGAGAACACATTCTTATTGTGAAGTTATAATTCAATATATTAATTAGAAAGATATACATATAAAATCAATTTTATCGAAACATATTGTTGTTGCGCCACCGGGATTCGAACCTGGATCTCTTTCCTGACCGGGGAAGGTGCATTATCCAACTATGGTATAGCGACAATATGTTACCTTTTTGATATTATTACATTTAATCGTTCCATTATTTGAAAGAGCCATCTGCCTTATTTAAAATATCACAGACAGATATAATAGAAAGATATACACATAATATCAATTTTATCGAAAAATATTGTTGTTGCTACCGGGATTCGAACCTGGATCTCTACCCATCCCGTGAAAATACATTAACCGATTATGCTACACCAACATAGTGCATTGACGACAAATTTTCGAACTTATATGTTACACTTTTCATATTGATACATCTGTCGTTTCATTATTAGAAAGCTTCTTCTTCTTTATTTTTACAACAATATTTTTCGATAAAATTTATTTTATATGTATATCTTTCTAATTAATACATTTAATTTGTATTTAAAAAAATATCACAGACTATTCAGAACATAGGTCATATTAATTAAATGTATTAATAATAAATATATATATATATATATATTTAATCAATTTGGATCTCTTTCCCAATTCGGGGAAGATGCATGCTATGCTAGTAACAGTATTTTTGACAACAAATTTTCATCGTTATTCGTAAAACATATTTTAATTATCAGCAAGTAAGAATAATCATTTTTGCTCGATTTCATTGCTGGATCACGTTCAGCGATATGCGACTTTCTGCGGACCATGCGCACCTTCTGATTGGTTCAATTGGGCCCGCATTGTGTGACGGGCCACGCCGGCGGTACGCATTCACGCGAAGTTAGTCGCCATTGTGCTGGGGAATGTCCCATTGTCGGGGACATCATGACGAGGAAATGATGACCAGTTCTTGACAGGCGAGAGTCTGGGCCCGCGTTTGTGTATTTATTCAAATTGCAATATTGTACATCGCGCCTCGGCTGAAGGTTCAGGGCTTTGATCTCTGCGTTGTCAGGGACCCTTAAATACGCGCTATTTTACACGAAGTATGTTTTATTACTCCTGTTCAATTAGAATAGTAACTAATATATTATTCCTCGATAGTTTTGTTTCTCATCATCAGTATTATTTTCATCTCCTGTCGCGCACTATTTCAGTACTCGATGACCAATTAAAATCTTATCTGTCTACATACACTATTTGGTTCTGTTCTAGCTATAGTCTAGGGCAGTGACGCGCCAGCGTTCACTAATATTAGAGTTACCAAAGAGCACGTGTCCCGCCACCAAACGTCTACCCGACAACAACATTAGAATTTATCAGTACATATTACATACATTCATTACTATCAGTACATATTACATACATTCAGTACTATCAGTACATATTACATACATTCAGTACTATCAGTACATATTACATACATTCAGTACTATCAGTACATATTACATACATTCAGTACTATCAGTACATATTACATACATTCAGTACTATCAGTACATACTACATATGTACTGAATTTTTGAAAAAAGTAATCAATTAATTAACATCATATAAAATACTATGTGTTCCATATTTTTTCCAGTTCTATTTAAATAAAATGTATATAAATTAATACGTTATTGTTTCGTTTTATATGATTAAATATCTAAAAAAAAATATTTTTTGTGGGGAGTGACACGACAGCAGATTTATGCTAGATTTTCAGAAGCATTGACAGCAAGACGTTTCCAAGCCACCCTATTCGAGATCGTTCTATATGTAAAAGTAGGTCCAGCAGACTGGACAACGACGGAGTCTGAATGACAATTTATCATGTTCAAATTCACAAACGTTAAACGAATAATTACCACGTAACGCTATTTTGGAAACTATTTTGAAGATTGCGAATTTTTTGGACGAAAGACGTTGCGTTTTTATTTCTCAAGTTTTAATATTATTTGAACATTCCAAATACTATTAAATATATAAATAAAAATGTTATTTTACATTTTTTTTTATTATTTTTCAATGATATTTATTGAAAATGCTTCTACTCTATAATATTGATAATACAAAAGCACGAACCTCTTTCCACGTTTTCAAGGTTCTTGAGAAATTTCATATTTCTTCTCTTTACTGGTGGATTATCGGCTATGGTTCACTGTCCCGACAGTCAACTTCCTGAATGCCAACTTCTCATTCGATGGACCAATTCCTCGACAAGCCAACTTTCCGAAAGACCAACTTCCTGACATCAATTTCCCGAAAATATTTAATGTATTATGTCAATATGTATTTACATATTTTTCAAACCATTAAACCGATAAATTTAAATAGTTAACTGAATTTCGAAGACTGTTCTTTTTAGAATAGTTATGTACACAAATAAATTATCTATTACATATATGTAAGTATAATACTTAATACATAGAAAGTGTTTTAGATATTATAGTGTGTTTAGTTGTAACAGATACTGGACCATGGTCCCGTTAGAAGCCTCAATAACCGTCGAGCTTGTATGAGAAGATGTATGACTGTGGATGAGGCGAGAATTGTGTGTGGCGCTCTATCCTGTCTGCCTACCCCCGCGGAGAAACGGCGTGATGCTAAGTAAATAGTTGTAACAGATGTTTATAAATATTTCAAAATAATATTTGCAGGTATAACTAATTCCTTAATAGTAAATTATTTACAGAAATACTATTGTAGAATTGAAATCGTACCATTTTCATTTAATAAATATATATTTTTTCGTTAATATACGCAAATATAATCGACATACATTTTTCTTGTCTCGTAAAAATAAACTAATATTTACGTATAGTAAAAATAAACAAAAATCTTTTTTTTTCGGAAACTTGTGTATTGGCTCCAGAAAAGTTGGAGAATTGGCTTGTCGAAAATTTTATTTTTTGGTTATTACCTCCCACACTAAAATGTTTAGCGATCTGTAAGATTCTAAGAAAAATCCAACATGAATGTAAGCATATTTGAGAATTCCGCGTAAAACACAAACAAATATTTTTGGAGTGTTAAAAAAAAATTAGCACATTAAAAAATATTTATTTACTGCCGGAGCGACGGTTCCATTTGATCGTTGGGCGTCAGTATAAGTCGCTTCATCAAATTGAAAGGTCATAAGTTAATAAGTTTAATTATTTTGTATATTTTTTTAGAATGTTTAGAATGTTCGCATATATGATGCTTTCAAGATGAAATGTTCTAAAGTAGAAGTAGAAGGATACCTAGGGGTATATTTTTACGATGGATAATATACGCTTATCAGAACAGAGAAATCTATGCTGGCATCTAAAAAAATACTGGGTTTGAAAAACAGGGGATTGCATATAGATTCTGATTATTATGGTCTGTGTCCATTGGAATGTGATACGATAAGATAAATCTCCGAGATTATAAATACATACACACTAGCGCTCGCGGAAACCTTAAATTAAACTTATATACATGTGTGTATATAAATGTCAGCGCCATGTGGGTATGTACACATTTATCTGTAGATAAACTCAGAGATCAGTCTAAGATTGGTCAAAAGAGACAAAACATTCGATTTGACAGCGAGATTTGAAACGTGCGCACAAACGCATGCTGCTGCTGCTGCTGCTGCTGCTGCTACAAATTCACCCAACTGACGAACGGAATATCAACGGTCAATGGAGTGACATTATTTATTGACATTTGTCGAAGTGCGAGACGGTGAATCACCGAGACTCGGGAGTCCCGCACACACACGGATGCCACATGGCGATACGTCTTACGGAAAAATTCGGCGAGATGTTTATTTATTTTGTAGTCAGAATGATGCACGGAAAATTATGCGTAGGCGTCGCAACATTTTACGAAGTGCCCAACAACGAGACGGCCGCGCAATTGATTGCAATTAATATTATAGTACATTTATTGCTAGCTCTCAAATAATATTTTAAAAATAAATAATTAAAAACATTAAGAATTTTTAGAATTGCTACAACGTGCGAGAAGTTAGTTGGACTTGAGTGTTAACAAAGTTTGTTGACTATTTCTTTTTAATTTTATAGCGAGATAACTTTAGATGAGTTCAAATCATTATCTAACCCGATAAAGGGTATTACTTAAGCAGTGTAAGCGATCCTCACATATTTTACAAACATTCAGTTGCTATCGGCCGAATTAAATGCAAATGAGATAATTTCCTTGTTGATAGATAGGCGATAACTTTATAGAGTTTCATCATCAAAGTGGACGGATATAAATATAAACAGTGCTGTAACTCTACGCGAGTTTGATTTCGAGAGAAACGGCAAGTCTCATCGACAGGTTTCTCTCGAAACTCGAGCAGTGCAAATAAATTGTTTTTTTTTTTAGGAGAACACATTCTTATTGTGAAGTTGTAATAATAAGGTAGATGGCTCTGTCAAATGATGGAACGATTAAATGTATTAATATCAAAAAGGTAACATATAGGGTCGAAAATTGTCGCTAAAAATAATGTCGCTGTAGCTTAGTTGGATAAAGCACCTTCCCCGGTTAGGAAAGAGATCCAGGTTCGAATCCCGGTGGCGCAACAACAATATTTTTCGATAAAATTGATTTTATATGTATATCTTTATAATTAATATATTTAATTCATATTTATAACATTGTTTTATTTATATCCATCCATTTTGAAATTATTTCCATTTATTGTTCGAATTGTTTGATAAATTCGATTCAGCGGCATGCAACATTTACATTTACACCTTGGTTTATAGTTTATTATAAAATATAATATTAAATGTTCGATATATCACAATATATCTATCGTATGGTGTGATTATAAATTAAATATTTGATAGTATTTATAGGTTTTTTTTGTCGAAAACGAAAAAGAGTATTGGTAGTCACGTGGGATGCATGTGCCGAGTACATTGCAACTGGAAACTAATTTATTATATAAAGTATAAATACAACCACTATCGTCGTGATCGTATCACACAATGGAGTCTTGGTACCGACACGTTCCGGAACCTTATTTCGACAAAAACTAACAGCAATGAAAGGAGTTGAGAAAATTTGTCGAACGAGAATTGGACAAAAATTTGTACTCTACAATTCGCCTTAAATACAAACAAAGAACTGAATATATAATTTTTTAATAAAAGATTAACAAAATGCGAGTTTCGATACTTTTTATCTTACAAAAAAAGCACTGCCTTTTTCTATTATAATAAGAGAGAAAATTATGTTTGTCTATGTGTCACGCGGAAAGATTGAATAAGAGATTTATACATTTATGTGAAGAGAAGAATCAAATTCCTTTAAAATGTAGATATACTTACGATATTTTTGTTCTGAAGATACAACTTAATCAAAAGAGTAAACAATAAGATTATTTCAGTCAGAAATTTGTCAGTGATTTAAATTAAAAATAATTAACATTTTATATTGTAATAATAATTTATATCATATCGGTCGTTTTTCAAAATAAAAACGTCAAACTAACTTCATTAACGTTTCATAAGACGTTGGGTTAAGTATTAAAAATCTCCGTGGCGCTTTGTTAATACGGAAGACGATCCAGTTCAGTAAAAGCGACGCCTAGATAAAAGACAACAAAATGGCGAGCTCGATAAAGTAACGACATTTTAAACATTGCGCGGGGAACGTTGAAATACGATTTTGTTTATTAAAATGTAAAAAGTGTTTGTGATGTGACATTTAATAAATATATAATATAGCGTACTCAGTTGAGAAAATGTGACATTTAAACGACATCAATAAATAATGTACTGCCAGGGTCGTGTGTTTGAAAATACGACAAATCCGAGAGAGAAAAAAACCTCCAACTCGTGTTGTCATACATATTTCCATCACTGCAAACATTCACATCCATTATAGAACCTATGCCTATACGTGCGATGCAAGCGATTCATACATTACTTATCCACACAGTGCTCGAAGCGAGCCGGAACGCACGGGAAGCGGCGAATTCGGTACGTAACGTTACATTTCCGTCTCGATTTATGGAACACGAGTCACATGTACAACACATGGACACTTGTAGTTAAATATATATATATATTAAACAGTTGTCATTGTATGCATTAAGTTCCAATTTAAATATGAACCGGTGCGGTAATGCGCGAATCGAAGAATAGTATTCGATTGAGACGTCGCGTCTATACAGCGCATTCTAAAGGACCCTAGACGAAGATAGTGATAAGTTTACAGTCCACCTTGGAGGTGTCTGAAGAACTGGATTGCGGCGAGTGCAAACCTCCTTCCGAATATCTTGTTTTCTTCCGGCAACTATGCTTTTAACGCAACATTTGGTTTATTGATTGATTACTTTCATTTTTACATTTAAAAAAAAAAACTATAAATACAAAATTGAATGTTTACCTATCTACCTGTTTGCTACGCATTCCTACACGCATTGACGGATTTAAATTTTGCGTACTTACTTTTTAGGAACCTTTAGGATCCTGCACAAAACATAGATTCCTCCCTCTCCCTTCCTCTTCCACAAATAAAGTTGTTAATTATATTAAATGTCACTTGTTCCAAATTTTTACACATGAAATACATTCTAGCACCATGAGAAAAATATAAATATTTTTTTCGCTTTAATTCGGAGATAATCATTTAATATTTTCCATTTCAAGCACTGCTTTTTCTTTACTACAAACCTCGCATCAGAGCCGGTATAAGGACTTTGGGCACCAAAAATTAAACTAGAAGAAAGCAATCAGCGGCTAGGTAGTCGCCGCTTCGTGACCACTACCAGTATTTCCGTAAAACCATATTTTAAAAATATAATTATATATTATATTTTAAATAGACGTGACCCATAACTGAAACCCCGCTCGACGACAGATTCAGGATTTCTCTAAATAAAGTGGTTTGTCTCTTGACTATTTTTTTCAACTGGTCGGCCGGTGATTTGAATCCGAGCACCCTGAATCTGGTGTCTTAACAGTCGGTCACGACCAGTAATATGAAATGTGTCGATATTATCGTGTTTATAATAAATGTGTACGTATTGTACATCGGCACGTGGTATGGGTTACTTGCATTTGCAGTCCAATATAATTAAGGATTCAAATTCATTACCTTCAACAAACAACAATCAAAAATTTAATTTTACAGTTGGCTTGGTAATTAATACTAGACAATAGAGGACTAAGCGTGTCTATAACATACTTTTATTTTTAATACAAATTAAATTAATCAACAAAAAAATCTATCTATCGAAAAAATATTTAGTTGCTACCTGGATTCGAAACTAGACCTCTTCCTATCCGGGGAAACGTGTTAACCATTCCATTACAGCAACCGATTACGATTACGATAAATTTAAAACTTATATCTGTATATTTTTATTATTGATACATTTTTTATTCCATTTTTTCAGTATAGTAAGAGATAGCAATTATTTTTTTTTGATTAATAGAATTATACTATATATCTTTCTAGTTGATTAAATTAATTTGTATTAGAAGTATGTCTGATAAATACGGAAAGGCTGAGAGAGATATCGAAAGGAGGGTGACTGCAGGGAATAAAGTGAACGGTGCTTTGAATGGAATCATACCTAATGGGAACTTGTCAACCGAGGCAAGACTATAGCGGTACACAATGGAGTCCTGATACCGACACTGACGTATGGAAGTGAGGCCTGGAGGTGACAGAAGAGAAGCGAAAGTAGACTGAATGCAGAAATCACATAGGCGTGTATGTGGCAGATAGGAAAGAAGTGAGTAAGATTAAGAAAGGATCACAGGTGGTTTGGTCATATGAGGAGAGAATGGCACCAAAAGTAAAGGACGTCCGCGAAAGACATGGTCCTGTTAGAAGCCTCAATAATCGGCGAGCTTGTATGAGAAGATGTATGAATGTGGATAGTGTGTCAGGACAGAAGAGTGTGGCACTCTACCCTCTCTGCCTACCCCCGCGGTGAAACGGCGTAATGGTAAATTAGTTATGTTTTGAAAGTGCAACTTCACGACAAAAATGTGTTCTCCTTAAAATTACATTTATTTATTTATGTACGTTGTCATTGATAAGAGGAACGATTCATTTTGCTCGCTTTTCCTTAACTATCACTGCAAATCATAATCATCTCGAGACTCTTCGTTTCTTCTGGCGACACGTCTGCAGTGTGCGAGGTTTGAACTAGCTGAGCCGGCCACAGAAGCGACACCCGCGCGTGATGCTCCGACCTCGTGGTTGGCTAGCGACCGACGCTCCTCGCAATAATGTTGACGTCAAAGGTTCGATCAAACCGGACGAGCGACGTCAAATGTTTAAATAATTTCGTGTTATTGTTATGATTAATAAATCTCCACACTTCACCCGTGGCCGTGCCTGCAACTAGGCAAATATAAATAGCTAAAAGAAAAAAACAATTTAAAAGACAGTATGACGCGTGAGGACACTGCGTACGCCAGCCTGTTCATTTGTGTCATGTGTGACTTTATCTATGAACTGTCATACAACACGAAATCCCTGAACTTTACACGGGCGTTCTACGGTCACTTTAGCTATGCTGCGGAATACATTTCAGCATAACATCAATGCGTTTGTTGATTCGTAATATTTTACACATGAATAAACATGACTGTTGTAGAAACAAATTATATAACAAATCCCTTTCGGCACTGGCAGGGATGGCCACAAGAATCAGGTATATTCAGGATTAGTGTTTTCTGCTTTTGTCAATTCATAATTAACGAATTTTTGAACAGCCGCCGCCATTTTAAAACAAGATGACTTACTTACCTGATAATTTAGCAAACTTAGCGGAGATATTTATTAGGTCAATTTTTGAGAAAAGTTTAATCGAAATCTGATAACAACTATAATCTGGTGTAACTGTAACCAAGGATATAAGATCAGCAATGAGATAAAATAAGACGTTAAAAAAATAATTGACTAATAAAGAAGATAAAAAAATATTTTAAGTCATTTGTAGAAGTATATATTTTTATTTATTATCTTTGTTTTATTAACCACTTAAAAGAAATTGTATTTTTCGAAACCGGTAGACGTATTTAAACTCAATTAAGTGGTTAATAAAACAAAGATAATAAATAAAAATATGAATTTTAACCACAAAGTTAATATTGCTAATTTTAAAAGTATTTGTAGAAGTCATCTGTGTATAGTTTCTGGGCTAATCTGCCGTGTATATCTGACCTTTCTGGCCGACGTTTTGGATCCCATTACAGGGGCCATCATCAGGGTTGTTAGTGTTATGGTTAAGTGCTGGCTTGCAGTACCGTGTCGAAAGCAGGTGTTATGTGAAGAAATGAGTAGTGTTGTGTTATGTTATGTTCCATCTACTGTCGGGCTCTTCGACTCCTGTGGTTTTGAAGCGAAAGATACCACGAAGTTTTTTAATTTTAGGCCGTCATCCCTGGGTGTTTGTATATTTCAATTGCCGTTTTAACCAGACGTGCAAAATGGTGGCCCGTATCCAGAAAGAGTTCAGCCAATGGCGATTTTCCTGGCCCTGGTGATGGACCTTGCAATGAATGCTGATGAAAGATCAGATTAGGTCAGAAAACTTTACACATAATATTCTGAACGGCCATGAAAACCTAACAACATATATTTGTAGAAGTGTCTAGAATTGGTGCACTACATTATGAGTCACAATTTTTAAAATATAGATATCGTGATTTGTTTTTAACAATCGAAGTTAAATTAATTTAGAGTTGATAAAGCAAATAAAACAATATGTAAGCAGAAATAACATTTTCGCCTACATTAACACTACTGCAGCGCGCCAGCGTAGTACAAATTGCCTATGAACCGGGTGTCACGCCGACCTAAAAAGCAAGTCGTGCTACTTGCAACCATAAATAATATTTTCCATTTTTTTTGCAATACTGTATTCTGTATCAATTGTGAGATGAAAATTGTAATTGTTTTGATTGTTAAATAGAACGGATGAGCCTGTCTCCTTTCGGTGTAGTTAAAGATATAGTGAACATCTACTTATTAAGAGAACACATTCTTATTGTGAAGTTGTAATTATTCAGAACATAGGTCTGTGATATTTTAAATATATTAATTAGAAATATATACATATAAAATCAATTTTATCGAAATTTATTGTTGTTGCGCCACCGGGATTCGAACCTGGATCTCTTTCCTAATCCAACTATGCTACAGCGACAATATTTTTAGCGACTATTTTCGTAGCATAGTTGGATAATGCACCTTCTCCGGTTAGGAAAGAGATCCAGGTTCGAATCCCGGTGGCGCAACAACAATATTTTTCGATAAAATTGATTTTATATGTATATCTTTCTAATTAATATATTTAATTCATATTTAAAACATCTACTTACCCTAAATTAATAAAATATATATTTTTACTTTATTACTGAAAGTTTATTATTGAGGATGACGCAATAAGCGTCGAAAACGATTTAATTTTAATTAAAATGTACTGTGAAGTAAACAACGTTGTGTTTTATTTTTATTAAATATTTAATACATTTTAATAAAAGTTTTTTTTTTAAGTTAATTACAATGGTCTTCCACAAAGTTAATTACGCAAATTTTGAAATATTATATTGTGTCTGTTTAGGCGATCTCTCATCAGCGTGGCACGCGCATCGAGGGTGCCCGGGGCGAATCTGCGCGAGGAGGAGGTGAGTATCTATTATGCATCATACATATTCTGCAGCAGATAATATTTCGATGACCTAGTCAGTTTAATATCGTCCTAAACTGACCGCTGCGTCTCGTGCGTCATGGCAACGCTCTTATCTCTAGGAAATGTACACACGGGGTAATGTCATACAGATCACGTTGGGATTAACGAGTCCAGTAATGTCAAAAGTTCAATGTTACAACAAAGTTAAAACTGTGCCGGTAGCGACTTTGCGGACATCGCTGTGCTGCATTGGAAAAAAGGGCACTATTTCCTTTGGCCTTATTTGAATCCAGTCATCTGTAGGTCATAATTCTTAAGAAATTCTCATATGTAGTTTTCTCGACATTATTACGCAATAAAAGTACGAACGGTGAACAATTAATTAACCCGCCTCGGGTGATATCTGTTTGGAATTTTAAAACGTCATTTAGCTAAATGATATGAGGAAGTATGGCCCAAAGAGATCCTCGTTGCTTATTTCATTTTATGTGTCCAAATACGAAAATGAAATCATGTCAATTGTTCAATTTTTTATTTTTTAATGCAGTCATACGCGGCAGGGGTGGTCGCTTCAAACATGCTTTGGATGCTCCGCATCCCTTGTGTTCTAAAGTCATAAAGCTTTTAACTAAAAACAGCACTGCTGCAAATTCGTCCTGTCCTTTGAAAACCAGTCATAACACACACTACGACACGGCGCGAATTAAAATATATATACATTCTCAACATTCGAACATCGTATGAATCGCGTAAACACACAGATACTAGCAACAGTGGATTCTGTCATTCGTTCCGTATCCACAAAGTTTGAAAGTATTCGACTTTCGACAGCTCCGCCTTCGAATACTGTACACGCATTCGTTAAAAGCATCCAAGGTACAAAAAACTACTTTAATGCTTATGGGTATTTAAGGGTTAGGGCGGTGGTTAAATGAAACAAATGTTGTTTGCGTGTTGAGTTGTTTATTGTGATGGATATACCAATGAAGATGGATGAGTGAAGATGTGAAGTTCGAAGTGAAGCGAGTCAGCGGTCTCGCTCGGCGCGCGTGGGCCGGCAAGACCGCCGTTGTGAAACGATGAAACTGCTTGGCGGTGAATGATCGAGCCAGACTTGTAGCAGCAGCCGGCCGCGCTGTCGCTAGCTTCGATGCCGGCTGAGATGGCGGTGGATATGAATTATGATCGCTACAGGTATAATGCACAGAATAGCGTACATATTACGGATTGTTTTGAAGAATTTTTTTGTGTGACGCATTTTTGAAAGTTTGGTTTGAATACTTGAAGCCGAATTATTGAAACATTGAATATCTATCGATTATCATTCATCATTTAAATATAATAATAATGGATCTGTAATTGATATTGCGGAGCGTAAAAGATTTATAGAATTAATTTGATAGACTGTTTTTGTCAGCAGTCGCATCTTGTTCGCGGGGTTAGTCTATAGATTTGTATATTTGACAGTAGGTATAGACTTACTATCCAGCATCGATACGTGAATCTTAATTCTGAAGAGATTCCCGTATTTAGTTTTCTTGATATATCTTTTATACGTCGTAAAAGCACAAACGAATTGGTGAACGGTTGTTTTCCATAATAATTAACTTTTAAATTGAAATCTGATTACAAGCTGTTTAGCTGTCATAAAAATGAATTGAAATGGATTTTAGATAATCTGTTAATAATAACGTGGTGCAGTACACACAACAGCCTGACTAGGCCAATGCAGTTCATTCAGTGCATTGGGGTCCACGTTAGATAAGACTTGTGCTCTATAGAACTTTTGGATTTGAGAATCGATACTTTTCTTAGCGCTAATATGGACAAATATACATTTTTTTAAATCTACCACAGCAATAAAGGAAACATTTTCTGTGTATACAGAAGTACTCTGCCAATACGTTGGGTTGGAGATCACACCATCACCGTAAGCGTAGTAACGCTTGATTTTTTAAGTTTTTTGATGATTTTTAATTATGTTCTTACTATTTAATATATAAAATAGCGTAATACTTAATATTCCTACATCGTAAATACAATATATTTATAGAGAGCTGTATTTTCCATTTTGCTTTTGGGCCCATTTGTTTAAAATTACAACTGCAGAGTATTGTATATCGTCGCTATAGCATAGTTGGATAATGCACTTTCCCCGGTTTGGAAAGAGATCCAGGTTCGAATCCCGGTGGCGCAACAATAATATTTTTCGATAAAATTGATTTTTTATGTATATTCTTCTAATTAATATAATATAAATTATTAAAAGACAATGTAACATGCATACAGAAGAAGAAGAAATTTTGAAAAATACATTACATTAAGGAGTTAATAAACGCAAACAAACGATAGACAACAACAAAATGTTAACAAGAAATATAGTTCTAGGTGAACAATTGTAATAGTTGATAATTTAATTGTATTATTTTTCAATAAATTGTGTTTTATTAAATATATTTTAATCTTCTGGTTAAAATTATCAGCCGGGTATTATTATCAAAAGTTATAGTAATTCCACTGTAATTATTTTTTATAACCTTTTTTCAAATATTAGTGATATTTGACCAATAAGACAGAATGATGAATTTGTTTTACATGAACTACCAATTAATCGCTAATCCTAGAAATGTCCTCTGATAACTTTTCTGATATTGAATCAACCTTTAACGGCCTGTGATCCGCTAATTAATGATATATAATATAATAATGATAGTATTGCTAAAATAAATAAACAAAACACACTGCCATCAGGGTACAGCCGGGTCAATTTTTCATAAATCGTAGGATTCATAATAACTGTTTGATATTATTCTAAATAATGAAAATTTTATAATTCATGTTAAAATATACATTTTATAGTACGGTGGATATAATTATAAAATGTCCCTTGGGGCTACGACTACTTTCAATACTAATTCAACGTTTCGCGATTTTTACGAAAATGTGGGTTTTATTATTCAATAATACATATCGCTTAATAATTAAAGATAATAAACGAATTATTTGAAAGACAGCAAGTATTAAATTCGTATTCAGCGTGCCAGAAAACTCTCTAATTGCGGAAAATTCTCATATATACAAAACATTTTTCAGGGTCAAAGCTTAAAAAATTGTAAAAAAATATTAACAATTTTACATCGTTAAATTAGACCGTTAAAAGTCAGTTTTAGATGTTTTTAAAATGCTTCGTATTTGTAAAAAAAATTAGAAAGATATACACATAAAATCAATTTTATCGAAAAATATTGTTGTTGCGCCACCGGGATTCGAACCTGGATATCTTTCCTAACCGGGGAAGGTGCATTATCCAACTACAGCGACAATATTTTCAGCGACAATTTTCGTAGCATAGTTGGATAATGCACCTTCCCCGGTTAGGAAAGATATCCAGGTTCGAATCCCGGTGGCGCAACAACAATATTTTTTGATAAAATTGATTTTATGTGTATATCTTTTTAATTAATATGTTTAATTCATATTTAAAATATCACAGACCTATGTTCTGAATAATTACAACTTCACAATAAGAATGTGTTCTCCTAATAAGTAGATGTTCACTATATCTTTAACTAATAATAAAATTGTATCAATGTGTCCAAAATATAATAATAATGAATTGATAATTCTCGCGTCTGCTATCAGATTACTCAAAGGTATTTAAGATTCTGTAAAAATAAGGCTCTTTCAAATAATGGAACGATTAAATGTATTAATATCAAAAAGGTAACATATAGTTTCGAAAATTTGTCGCTAAAAATATTGTCGCTGTAGCATAGTTGGATAATGCACGCATAATCATGATAAAATTACGATTAAATCATATTTCATTCTCGTCCTTTTCTATTAAAATCTCTCTATGACAGCAATGGCTACGTACCCTGAAGGAATTTGACCGTTTAATGTAAAGAAAATGCATTATCTAAAAAAAAACATGGAATATGTCCCAGATAAGGAAAAAAATACTTTTGGGTCGAAATATAGGATTGGCATACAGAAAATTGATTTTTCATTGATGATTAAAAATAAATAATATTTTTCTTTTGTATTTTTGAAGTAATAATTTTTTTATTTTTCAGAACAAAACCTCATATAACCAATATGATTGTAAAAATATCCTACGCTTCGCAAATTATTAAAAAATAATAGTTAGTATAATACAGGGTGAATATTATGACCCAGGCCGATTTTGTTTGACCGCCATTTTGGTTTGGCAAATATTTGTCAATTCGCATTTGGTAGTCGTGTGGAATAGTTGATCACTATTTATTATGGAGCATCTAACGCCTCAACAACGTGTTGAAGTCATTAAAACATTTTATCTAAATAATAATGGCAATGCTATGCTGCCGAATTGGGTTGATTTGGCCTGCATCACATGTGGTTTCAACAGAACGGTGCCGCCTCGCACACAGCCCGAGCTACGCTTGAAATTTTGCGAGAAATTTTTCACGACCGCATAATGTCAAAAAGTGGTGATATCGACTGGTTTGCTTTGGCCTGATTTGACGGCTCTCGACTATTTTCTGTGGGGATACTTGAAAGGAAAGGTATGCGCCAATAAGCCAGCAACAATTCCGATGCTACAGGACAATATTTAAAATGAAATTGCTGAAATAACACGCGAAGTGTGCGAGGATGTTATGAAAAATATGGTTAAAAGAGCACGCATTTGTGCTGCCGCCAAAGGTAGCCACATAACCAATGTCATATTCTATGCATCATTGTAATGAACCAAATAATCGATAAATAAAATTCAAATTAAAAAATTGTGTTTTATTTCCTAGTTATTCAAAAAGAACATCGGTCTGGAACATAATATTCACCCTGTATAAATATTAACCAAATGTAATCATTTACATTAGAAAAAACGCAATACAATCGAAATAAAACGTTTTTATTGATTTATAGGGTGTTTTTGCAATCACGCATTCACATATAATAATGTACTTTGCTAGGCTTTCTATTTTTTATTTCATTTTTGTAGTTTCTGTAAATTGATCAGAAATGGAGTCTTATGTACGTTTTCAGTTCATACATATGGATACATTGTGTATGGATGTAATGTTCTATTATGTACTGTTTCCAGATCTTTCCAGGATATAGGGAGACTATCGACATTGAATGAATGGACTGGATTCGTATTGAATGGTGGGAAAAAGCTGTAAAATCTCTGACATGCCGATGTTATTGACAAATTAAACAAAAAATGATAGGATCTCTCAATCCAGTCAAGTCCCTAATGTTCTCCATAGCACTATAATGTGATATATAGACGTGGATCCTGAGACTAAAATAATGAAATATGCTGGATGTGGTTGAGATGTGGTGTTGGCGCTACATGTTGTATATCCTGTATTATTTATTTTATTTTCGTATACACTCGGGTCCCTTTTTATGTAGTTTATATTTCAAGCTTTATTTTTTTAAATAACTATTTTAGACCAATTTGACTTGTTGAAAGAGTCAAAAATTCGGAGAATTTGGTCTGTATATGCAAAAACAGTCTGCGTCAGTACAATTCAGCCGAAACCAAGTGAAATTGGGCATGTCTGGACGCGTTTCTCCCCTCCATTGTTTTCAGAAATTATCAATGAGCATAATGCAGAGGATAATGTCATGAATGATAATGATATCATTGGTATAACTATTGATACCGTCGAAGAAAAAGAAAATGAATTGGAAGAAAATGAAACTCCAGTCACCCTCACTGCAAATGTAATTCGAGAAGGTCTTCAACTTTGCAGTAAATTGGCAAATCATTTCATTGAAAGATATGATAATTCTGAACGAGCATTCAAGTTTCAACGCGAGTTTCAGAATTGTATTTCTGGATATCAGGAATTGTACAAAAAATTAGCAAAGTTTAATCACTGATTACATTGTCAAAAGGGAAAAATCAACATGCGAAGTTGAGGCTAATTTTATTTGTGAAGAATCATTATCTTCAAGACATAGATCTGATGCGCTGACTATCTCTTCTAGTGATGAAAGTGATTGAGAACCAGTTCGCAAATTTTGCTCAACATTGTCATATAGCGATGATAATTCTTAAGAAAAAAATATGCAAAAAAGATAAAACTTTTTTTTATACATAAATTTGGAAGGAATATGTTAAGATTATATTTTTCTGAAATTTAATAAACTTTTTTTATGCGTTTTTCGGTATATTTTAACTTATTGATTAGTTTCATGCGATTTTAGAAAATTATGGAACGTATCCTTTATTTTTATGTGTCTAGTCTTTTTTTATGCGTTTTCCTGTGGAACATATCTACCGCATAAAAAGAGACATGAGTATATTTTTAGTTTGTCTTTGCTCTCTCCTTATTTTGCCTTTGACTATAGAGAGAGAGAGAGAGAGAGACTTTTAAGTAGGTATATTAAAATATTTTCACACAATTTATTACTAAGCCCAGAAATAATTTCCATGGCTAAATCATTTGGGTTCTTTGACAGTGAGTCAGAGTACTAAGCCAGTTACAAAAATAAATAAATAAGTCAAGACAATGGGAGTCTGTTATAATACAGAGAAAGTACTATATCCATTTTGGCACAAAATGAACTACAAATACTAAAAGTTGCAGGATGTGATTTTAGAATTTATAAAGGAGATCTAAAATAAGATAAGATGTAGGTAACATTGTTATAAGTTTGATATTTGTATATCCCTCGATCATCCGAGGTGGTAGGGAAAATATTGACCAAAATAAAAAAAACGGATTTCAATAAAAAAATATATATATTATCCTACATATTTACCAAGTGTTTTAAAAAAAATAATAGAGATGCGTACACGTCACATCAATATTCTTACTATTTCTAAACTAAGCTAAGCATTTGTGCTATGAAAATAGGACTAACTCGAAACCCCAACCACTAGATCACTAGGCGAGTATCGTAACCACTAGACTTACATCAAAAGTAAATACCGAATCTAAGCGACGAGCGAACACTTTGAATATTTGGAAATTTTTACTGCCCACATTAATGCGACCCTGGATAATCCAACGACCCTGGAGAGATAAAGAAAAAATCATTTCTCGACTATAATAAAAACTGAAATGATATTGGTTCCTTACCATATCAAAAATTTACATTAATTTATTAATAAGTTGTGATAAGAACAGATTTGAGTTATTCACAACATGAATTCGTAGCTATCGATTATAAATAAAATATTTAAAATACATAATTATTTAAAAAAATATATAAACCAAATTAAGAGAATAATGTAAAAATACACTTTAACCAAGGGTTAAACCTACACAAAGACTCCCCAACGTGTGAGTGTGGTGCCGAGGAGGAAACCCTTGACCATGTCTTTTTTGCCTGTCCATTGCGGATCACAGGTTTTTTTTACAATAATCTTGTCAATGGTAATTTTCAACTCCCGGTTAACTTGTGTCATCTTCTTTCCCTTAACTCGCCACATTTAAGCTATATAATAGCAAATTTCTTGAACGTCAATGGTATTAACTTGTAACGCAATATTCCCTATTCTACAATATTGTTGTACTGCTTTAACTCGTTTAATGGCACAAATAACTCTTGAAGGGTGGATTGCCTGTTTAAAAGAAGAAGAACGTATACAAGAACCTTAACTTCAAAATTCAGTTGATACTTGATTTTTGCTTACAAGGAATATGATAATATGGACATAGAACCATTTGCCTTCCAGATACAGAATTTATCTTACAATGCATACCATTCATAAACTGCCAGAAATATTACATTAAAAACCTGACACTTACTTCATATGAATGTCCTTGTCAGAGTGAACCATTTGAGACATCTAGTTTCAAAATCTAATTAGATTATTTTTTTGAAAGTTGAGAAAAACATATATCTCCAATATTCCCCAAATTTGATTGTTAACATTCACCAATGTCAAATAAGAATTATTGATAATTCTTTAAAAAAATTAACATGAAATAATACTAGCCATGTTGCTTGAAAAATGAGCAATACCGATTACTCAATCTATCATTTTGTTTTCCATTTCTATAGTCATTGTTGCTTGCCTTAACCCTGTTTAATTTTCTGTTCAAATATTAGTACTCTAGACTGGTAGTACTAAGATAATTATTTAATTTTAGCGGCTCCAAACAATATTTAAAATAGATTTATTTTAAGGAGATTTGAAACTGGTATTCAATTTCAAAAGTGTATGAATATTGTATATGTATAAAATAAATCTATTTCTTATATTTTTACCAGCTACCAGTCTCATTGCAATTTTTTGGTTTAAATCTTTACAATATACAGTAATACCCCGAAGTTACGCGATAGGTGGGACTGACAAAAATTGCTTAACTCGAATTCGCATAAGTCGGGGTACAACTTGGCATATAAATACATACAATTTTGTTTAATTGAGACCAAGGACTAACAAAAACACTAGTTTAGAAGAAAAATATTAAATAAAATTACAGCTCTTTATATATATTAATACAAAATATTAAAAAATAAACGATTTACGTAAATAAGTTCAAGGATTGAGCATTTTTCATTGCTTCAAGAATTATTTCTTTATCTTTTATTTTTGTTCTTACTGTGGATTCCAGTAGCTCAAACTTCTTTGCTAATTCACAAATTTTCATTCCGCTAGCAAAATCTACGATAATCTTATGTTTACATTCCAAAGATATCGATTTCCTTTTCTTACTACTTGCAGGAGAATTAGATTTACTTTGTTTGGACGACATAGTTTTTTTAAGGGTTTCGATCATATGTTTAGGTCGTATAACAAATCAATCTTAACTTTCATCAATCGTTGAATCGTAATCGTTCACGTAGAGTCCGCGTGAAACACATCCAATGCGTATCACAGTAAGAGAAAGAATGAATATAGCAGGCGGCAGTCTAGCGGCAGTGTCGCCAAACGAACCGCGTAACTCTGAGTTCGCATAAGTCGGAGTAGCGTAAGTCGGGATATTACTGTATGTAGTTTCATATTTGTTATGAATATCTATGATGTTCTGAATGGAACAGTATTTAATATTATAAAGTAAATTGGAACTATTAAGGAGAACACATTCTTATTGTGAAGTAATTATTCAGAACTGGCGCTATAACACAATTGGTAGTGTACTTCCTTGGATTGGAAATAGAGATCCAGGTTCGAATCCCGGTAGCGCAAAAACAATATTTTTCGACAAAATTGATTTTATATGTATATATTTATAATTAATACATTAAATTGGAACTATTTAATATTACAATGTGGAATGCTAAATCTATTTTGTGTATTATTTTGATAAAACATGATTATTCAAATAATGAAAAAAAAAAGTTGTAGGTTTTGAAACTAAATGATTCATTTGCAGTTCTGATTCTGGGCTCATTAATGTCAAAACATAAATATTATGGACCAAAATATCTTTACAGTATATATTAAGTTTCTTTGATAAGATTAATAAGCTGTATGAATTAAGCCTTAATTATGGCTCCAACAAGCCATTACTCTTGGCTGAGTTTAAACATTCAGGAAAATGAATCCATCTTTGTATTTCCTAACCCTCATTCAGCTCCCTCCTCACCATGAAATCATTCATTTCTCTGTTACCAGTTGAAGTCACATGTAGTGATTTTTGTTGCTTATAAAAAACCTTAATACTTCTCAAAATAAAAAAATTATTCCAGCTTTTTTTTTTGTGTACTCTACAAATTCGAACATCTCCGTAAAAGGTAAGATTAAAATTATTCTGTTTAAAATATATATTTTTTTTAAAACGGTCTTTAAGAAATCCAAAAAAATTAGCACGTAAAAAAATACAAATACAATTATTAGCTTCACAAGTTTTGCCAGTTTCTAAGAAAAGTAATGCAATATTAATTCAGTCATTAAACTTTTCAAACAGAAATGAAAAAAATTTTGTCAGATATTAAAGAGACCCCATACAAGTCAGTAAGGTTGAGAAAGATATCAAAAGAAGACGACGTCAGTCAGCTTAACTACCAAGTATACTAGTTTACTGAAAAGGGCATTTGCAAAACAAAACTCGAATTGTATATTTTGTATTCAATTTATAAATAACATTTTTGTTTACAGAACTATGGCAATCTCCGGCCAGTGGATAGTTATAGGTATTACAGGTGTCACGTGCGGTGGAAAAACTACATTAGCAAATAAGCTAAAAGACAAATTCAACAACTGCATAGTGTTGCATCAGGATGATTATTTCCATCCCGATGACAGTCCGCTTCACATTAAAGTTCCCGAACTAAACTACAACAATACTGATGTGATTACATGCCTTGACATGCAACGCATGTACAATGATGTCATAAATATAATTGAATTGAAAGGCAATGAATATAATCAAACTAATGATATATTTACAAATGTAAAAAAAATCTTAGTTGTTGAAGGTTTTTGCCTTCTAAACTACAAACCCATTGCAGAATTGTGTAATTTAAAATATGCATTTATTTTAAAGAAAAAAGTTTGTATACAACGGAGGAATAATAGAGTATATCCAAAGCCTGACTTGCCAGGATATTTTGAATTGTGTGCCTGGCCAGAACATTTGAAGCAACATGAAGATTTGAAGGATCAATCTGGCATTGTTGTTGTCAATGGAGAGGAAGAAAACTTGTGTCAAAGAGTTTCAGAAGATATTGAACTCTTATTAAAGGAATAGTTCTCTCTATTAATCTTACATTTTTGTTATCAAGCCATTACTCATCTGTTATCAAAATCATTGTAATATTTTTCAATCCTTAATATGTAGCTGTAATAAGTATAGAGATTGTTCTTTTAATACTTTAAAAACAACTTTTAAACCTAAATTACAAAATTTATAACATATTTACATAATTTATATGTATATACACATTTAATAAAATTGACATGTTTAGATAACTCTGAGTTTATATTTAAACATTGTACCATTTAAAAAAAGATAATAGAGTAAAAACATTTTGTAGGCCATTTTCAATGCGGATACGTGTAATTACAAACACAGGAATTTGTATAAGTACACGGAATCGTTTAATAAATATCTTTACAAGACATATAATTCAACATTAACAGATACACTTATTCATATATGTATACGAAAATAATGTAATTATTCACCCAGCAACATCGATGACAACCTTTCCTCTAAGATGACCAGTTTTCATTCGGGCATACGCAGCTGGTGTTTGTAAAAATGGATAAATTTGTTCAACCACTGGTCTCATCTGAAATAAAAGAAAATAATTCAGTAATAATATTTTATTTTTTGTTTAAATAAGATTCACAAAATAAATTAAATACAATTGAATTTTTCTTCCGGGTAGAGTTTTCTGAGCTATTCCGCCATGTGTATCCGATGTTTCAGATCTTATTGTAATCAAAGCTAATATCGCTGATGGCATCAGATATTATTTGAAATGTTGACCAGAGAGATTGTAGACAAAAGGTAAAATAGCACAGGAGATTTTGAATGGTGGTGAAAATCTGAGAACATTTACAATTGAAGTGTAGAAATACAAGGGACCATGAGCACTTTGGTTATAATATGGCCTATTCAATTTTTGTACAAATTAAAATATCATGTTTATATTAATAACATCAAAAAAATGGTTCTATTTGATGTGTGCTATATAACAGATCCCGCTATACGCATACATATGTATGTACGTGAATAAATCTAGCACTACATGCATCTATTTGTGCATTTAAATGTAGCCCTTGTTTATTTCACGACACATGGCAAATGCTAAATAAAATAAGTTAAAAAAACCATGAAAAACTAATTTAGTTTCTATCTTACTGACATTTTGCACAAATCATATTAAATAAATATATTTTTTAATAATTAGCCCCAAGAACACATCTTTTAAAATAATTTGCCCGCTCAGAACTTTTAACAAAAATTTGATAATTGGATTTATACAGCCCGTGAAATTCCAAAATTCTGCATATTTTTTGATCAAACCTTGTATATATGTACTTGGGCGGTCAACAGAAATACAACAAACCAGATAACGATAATAAGCTGTCATTGTAGTCAATTTAAAAAGAAAGAAGTAAAGAAAACGAAATGAGAGAATAGAGATATATGCACATATGAACTAGATATCAGCACTCATAATATAACACATACCTTATTCGATGTAACCAAATCGGTTATATGTTGGATTGCATCAGCTGTTGGGACAAAATATGCCCACTTGATTGTTCTTCCTTTCTTTATGGCTTCTATATTAGGACATAACAGGTCAGTGGCGCTCGTGATTGTCCCACGGACGAATCCCAGCGTGTCAAAATTTTTTAATAGCGGTGTAGTAAAGGTAACATAATTTCTGAACTCCCACTCTTTCGTTGTTGCATACTCTGTGCCCAATCCAGCACAATCTAGAATCAAATCATACCTAAAAAATAAAAAAATATCCGTTATTTAAAAAGGAAATAAAATATTTATAGAACTCATGGATAATAATTGAGGTGTATTACATTTAGAAATTTATTATAATTTAATGAATCTAAGGGCTGACTAGAATTATTTTTTTGCGATTTGCCATTTTTGATTTGCTGTTTGCTGATCGATCTGATGGCGCGTGTACATGTGATGAGACAAGACATTACTGGTCTTGAAAGTCAGTCGCATAGTACTGAATAATAAATAATTGAGCACGAAGCGAGCTATGGTTCATTGCCTAATGTATTTTGTACAAAGAGTAGAATGACACAATTGACAAATCTTTGAGACAAAAGATCAAGGATTCCTACCACAAGAAACATCAATATTTTTTTACAGTAGATCAAAGGAAAAATTTTGTTGTATAAATTATTGTGACAATTTTCAGCATTTATTGATCAAATAAAATTTTATTAGAACAAGTAAAATGTATATCTGCACAATCAAATGCTTGAAACCGCCATACATAAAATTTATTTATAATAATAGGTAATTAAAAACAACTAATAAAACAATGATATCTCATATATTACTTCATAAACTGTAATGAAACAAAATTGTTCTTGAATGACTCTAATGTGAAAGATACTATACACGATGAACATCCAAACCGATGTTATTCTTGATTTTATAAAAATAATCATAAAAAAACAGGTTGAAAACTCGGGAGATGTAAAAAATAAAAAATAAATTTACACAGCATAAAAGTAAACAATGGAAAAAGCACCAATAACATGCTATTAGCACTGATTTAATTTAACCTCCTATTAAAGTAATCCACTACGGGCTATAAATATTAAAGCTAAATATAAATTATAAAATATACATTAACCAAATTCGTTGAATTCGTAAAACGTGCGCAACATGTAATAGTTTTATCAAGGTTAGTTGAAGATAAACGAGTACTATCAATTAGGCAATTATTACTCGGTAGATGTCGATTTCCCGCTATATTTATATTCTTTAGGTGGATTGCCTGCCAAGGTATGAGTCATAATATTTCTCCTATGTCGTCTAAGAGAGCCTTAATGAAGATATGGTGGCTACATAATACAGCGCGAACTTTGCAGTGAAATCTAAATTATTGGTACTAAATTAACAAATCAAGTAAATGCGTTGAGTGATTCTTTCAAAATGCTGTTTTTTTTTTTCAAACCATAATTATTGTATTTCATATCCATGGATTGAACTGCACAAAGTCAGCATTCCAAATGTGACTTGGTAATCTCTATTTTGTTTTCCCTACATGAAAAGTATACATTGTAAATTTGGGTTTCACATTTCGATTGCTTCTTGGAATTTTTGAATAATAATTCAGGTAAAAATATACTGGATATGACATATGGATATGGACACTGAGGTTAATATTTTTTTTTTTCAAAATACAAATTATTTGGTTTTTAGTACGAAATTGATAATTTGGGTTGTGAAATACTTTTGACAATTTTGAAATAACAAAATTTTACTATAATGAAGGTACAAAAATAATTTTTAATCCTAAAAAATTATCACCTTCCGTTATCCAAAAGCGTGGATTCAAAATCTGGATGGGTATAATCCAATACAAGATTAGCTCCAAGATCTTCAACAATTGGAACTGCATCATGGGCACAGGTAGCTGTGACCTACAAATAAAGACATGTCAATTAATTCGGAAAGATTAAAATTAGAAAGATTAAGGGTAGGTTTGTGGCCGTCTGACAGTAGTGTCAAAATAAAAAAATAAGAATTTAAAAAGTGAAAAGTTTGACATGCATCAAAACAACGCAAATCGAATCACATTTTCCCATAAGATCCCATAGAAATTATATTTCTCAATTGTCACATAACAGTTGAGATTCTCATATACAGCACAAATATTTTAAACCTAAATTTTGAAAAAGTATGCCCTCCAAAAATATTACAGACTTTGGGCCGGTTGTGTGATCAGTGGTAACTTTTTACTATGGCAAAGTAGTAATAGTAAAAAGTTACTTTAGTAAAACATTTTGCGAAAACGGGTTGTTCGATCGTTGGTAAAAAATATTTACTCATCGAAAGTACATTCGGTAGTAAATTAGTTTTACTCTCCGATATCCGATGGTAAAATCGTCAATTGTTAGTTAGAAATGCCATAGATAAAGCATAGCATTGTATGTATTGCCAATGGTGAATATTTAAAATAAATCAATTTTGGTAAAAATCACAGGTATTTGATGATTATTCGTCTTGCCACACTATTAGACAAGATCGACATTGACGGTAGTAAATTTGACTTACGAACAACCCGTAAACGTTTTTACTACGGGCGATTGTAAAAAGTTACAATTAACATCACGCAATCAGCCTACATCTGTTACACCCCAAGCAATAAACTTTAACAAATACCTTAGCAGAGCCTGCACGCAGGAGTTGTACGGCAGCATTTCCTACACCTCCTGAAGCTCCCAATACCAGCGCCCTTAGTCCTGACATGTCATGCATGTTCAATCCTGCACTCCATTTCAAACCAGAGTATGCCGTTAGACCTGTATATAACATGCTAGCCGCTTCATGCACGGACAAGCCTTCTGGAACTGCTGAAATCTTAACAATTATTTTTTTAATTAAATTCTTGTTTTTTTATTTTAAAATGTAAAAAAAAAAACAAATATCACATTATTTCGTGGTTTCACACAAAGTGATTGCTTTCTACAAAAATAAAATATCACATTATTGGACAAAAAATAATCAAGAATAAAATAATTTTAATAAATTAATTATAACATATTCTACTGATTCCTGGCATAAAAAATATAATTTATTTATTAATAAATGTCGAGTTTATTAACACACTAACGGTGGGAAGGTATTAATATTTGTTCACTGGACTGGTGTCTAACTGTGGGAAGGATATTAATATTGTTTACGTAAAAGCTTTTTTTAATTGAAAAAATGTAATTAAACTCAATCACTTCCTTTGGATATCATATTGCATTGTGTAGATAAGAAATAAAAATAATATATTAAAGCAATAATTGTTTACACACATTATGTCACCAGTTTTTGTGAAAAGTACCTGATGGAAGTGTGTGAATAGATTAAATTAAATTAAATCATTGTTTTCATACAAATAAAAATGGAAAATTCAGTTTCACACGAGGTTTTGAAAAAAGTTTTCTCTATAATTTAGAGCTTTGCCATTTTGCTGTTACATTACTTTGGAATGACAAGGAATCATTTGATATTTGGTCAAAATTGACTTTTTAGTTTCAAAATTCTGATAATAATATTCTCTTTAAAACTGTTTTATAAATAAATCAAATTTCCCAGTAGTTTATGAGATAACAAGAAAAAAAGTAATTTATTATTTTTCAGAACAACTGCTGTTGATTTAAATTCAAATCAATTATATAACATGCCCTGTATCGGGACTCAGATTGTTTTATTACTCTAAATTATATATGTATATTTTTGTAAAAAATTTACCTCACGAGCGATGAATCAAAAATCAAAAAATGAATATTTCAAACTTTGAAGCGCTCTATCGCAGTTTCATGTAAATGTCAAACGATACCTTCTTGTTCCAATAAAATAATAACATGCTTGATTTGATGCACGTTTCCCGGATTGGAAGAGATCCTGGTTCGAATCCCGATAGTAACAACAATATTTTTCGATAAAATTGATTTAATGTATATATTTTTCTAATTAATATATTTAATTTGTATTTAAAAAAAATCTAGATGTGGTTTAATTATGAACTAACCATTCTTCTATCGACGATCACATACTCAGCATGACAACCCTGCTCATGCACAGGAACCACTCCCCATACCAGAGTTCCTACTGGAATACTGTTATGCCCACCAAACCCTTTGGATACCACAGTACCAGAAAAATCTCTCCCTAATGTCAGGGGAAACTCAATGTTGTCCATTTTCCTCAGCAAATTGAATGCAGTAGATCCGTAACCGCCTGAAACAAGCTCAAGTTGTTGTAAATATGAATATTATAAATTTGTTTGTTAATAATTACAATTCAATAAGTCAGTTGTAATTTTCATATCAACAATGTCTCCCAATAAAATTATTAACCGATTTGTTAAACTAATTCTGATAATATTTTTAATATTTGCAAAATAAACTTTGTAGTCTATTATGTTAATTATTTTATAGATTATTTAAGTTTGTTTATAATTAACCACTTAATGAGTAATTTTTAAACATCAACCGGTTTCGAAGAACACAATTTTCTTCTTCAGGATATAAAATTAACTAACCAAAAACATATATGTCACGTTATTCTAGTGTTTTAAAAAAATCTATTTAATTTATTTTAAAATTAAAATAATTATTTAAAAAATAAATTTAGTACTGAACTTAAATTATTACGATGAAAGATGTGTAGTTGGTTATTTATAATAGTTTGCTTAATTTTACATTATTTACATTCATCTTTTAATAATTTAGAATTATTAGAAATAAATAAAGCACGTTTATAAAGTTTGGTAGAAATTTCCATCTTTTGTATCCATGTATTGATAACAATAGCCAAACTTTGATTATAATAGGCGGAATATTTTAATATTTTGTGTAATAGTGTGTTGGGAGTGACAAATAATGATAACAATAACTGATTTATAACATTATCCGTGATTATAATGTACGGATTCCATTGTATTTAAAAAATAAAAACTATCTAGTTCAATAGGTTTGCTCTCATTTTGAATAGTACGATGGGTATGTCAAGTTGAAAAACATATAAATTTGAAATTTTGTTAACCAAAACACATTTTCTCTATTAAATAAAGTTTTGCGTCATTCTGCTGATCAGATGTGTAACACCTGCGTCACACTTGGTTTTGTGACATGTACGATGAATATCTGAATAATTTGAATATTCATTACTCAGATTTTTCACAAGATTTTGTTCTAATTCAGAGACTAGATACTGACAAAACTAAAATGTACCTATCATTGCAATATCAATAGGATTCACTGAAGCAGCATGCACCTTGACGAGGACATCATTCGGATTAGTGATGTAAGGAATTCTCGAATGCTGAGACATTTGCAATTCCTCTAAGCTTCCATAAGAATGTATTTGCCATGATAACATTTTATCATGATCGTTGCTTCTTTCACGGACAGCTTCTGAAAAATTTCGAATACATTTTTTTACGCTTGAACGATGTTTTGAACACACTTGGAGGATGTTTTGAACAAGCGGTATCATTATAAAATTAAAATAATCCAATGTCGTAAAAATACGTTATCAACAGTTACAACTGTTGACAGTTGACAACCAGCTGACCGCATTTCTTTTTCTATGATATTTGCGGCTGCATAGAGATCATAATTATGTTTGTAAGAATAGACTTTACATACATAACTTTTGAGAGTATTTTTGCATACAGAGGCGTAGCTAGGGTATTTGGCGCCCAAGGGCAAACAATCCAAATGGCGCTCCCCCTCCACCATTTTTTTAAATTATTGAATTACCTGATTTTACCCCATTAATTTTAGGCTTAAATTTTGTCTTATCGCCGTTGTTTTCCAAGTAAAAATGTTCGTTTATATCGTTGGCACATATGTTGTGTCGCACATGATAGCATCTTGTAGACCGCGACGTGTCGCGGCTCTGAAAAGGGCTTTTTGCGAGCGCACAATCTTTTTTCTTTTCCACTGGAAAGCGGCTGCCATTGCGCTTTGCGGCTGCCGGATGGCCCTGCCGGCCCTTGGCTCCGCCCTCTTGAGCTGCGGATTCAAGTAAGAATACAGTTCGAGAAGAAAAGGCAGTTTTAGGGCTGAAATAATAATATATCAATTATTTTTAAATATGTAATAAAGAGAGCATGAGGAGGGCGATCGCTCGAAGATAATATTGTACACCTTAAAGATTATTTATGGTTAAAAAATGGCATTCCAAAGTTTAAGGTGTAATAAAAAATCCCTAGGCAATTGACCCAGCATAAAATGTATAAGGCATCGTGGGGAATATTAATAATAAAAGGATAAAATACACGCGATGCCTTTAGGTTAAAGATTGTATTTTTTAAAGATTAAAAACCGAGCGAGATTGTATGTCTGCCGACCCAGTGACTTTGTCCCCCAAATGGCCGAAAGTTGCGGCTCATCACATGTGACAGATAGTGACGATATCACGATATTTGACAACACTATCACACAATGCTTTGAGAAATTATCAGCAAGCTTCCACAAATCTTGTTCCCAACCATCTCAAGATAATCCTCTCATCCGGAACCTCGGCTCGTACGAGCACAACATCAGCTTAATGCCTTTCAGATACAAATACAGATTGCCCAGGCACTATTTCCTGCGGCGAAGCAACGCGCTCGATCCTCCGGACTGAGCTGCACACAGAAGCGGACAGCGTCGAGAGAACTCTCCAAATGATGATTTGTAAAATAATAAAAACATTATATTTTTAAGTCTTGTAGTATTTATTTTAGTTTAAATATTTAAGGATTATGTTAAAATAAGGCGGCACTGTACATAAAGTGTCGCGCCTAGATAATTTGAAATACTTAACTTCCAGTAAATTGTTTAGAGGGTTTTTTATCAGTAATTTTTTACCCTTCCAATTCATGTATTAATATAAAACACTCAGATGTTTATAATAATAAGGTAGTTAGTAAAAGTGTCAAAGTGACTAGCGCTGATGCACTTGTAGTTTGTAGATTAGGCGGTCTAGCCGCATGTAGAGTACTCAGAGTATCGTAGACTCTAAGGAATTGGAAAAAAAAAAAAAACAGGAAATCATTCTTGCAGCTGCGCTCTTTGAGTAAAGTTCTGTGTATTATTTTCTCTACCATCTCGCCTTAACCCTGCTTGCTGCACTACTGGACCTTCTGGGATTTGACTTTTGGCTGATATACTGGACGACGATTTGGACCGCTGCAGATATCATTGGATCAAGAATCGAACCGGCGAACCACTCCTGCATATATGTTCTTGTTAAAAGTCATAAATTGAAAGGATTTATTTTTTGCATAGATTTATTTTTGAAAGTTATAATGATAATTAGCGATGGGTCCACACTGCACGAAGTACTTCAATGAACTAGTTCTTTATACTCACTTCGTAGTTCGCACGTTTTAAATCGTGTTGACGTTTCAATAGTTCAATATTTCGTACTATATTTCCACACACTAGCAATAACTTAATTGCCTGCAAACATCTTGCAAATAAGCTCTTACTCAGCAACACACAATTAACTGCGAACTATGTATGTATAGAGACGAAAGAGTTTTCCGCTCACTTGATGTAGTTCATTGAAGTGTGCTCTTTGCGAAGTATCACACTACACTTCGCTCCGCACTTCAGACACTATTGAAGTATAGCTAAATAACAGTTTAAATAACGACTTAACCACACTTCATTATACTATATGAAGTGCGAAACGATTTCAACCTGTATCGGGAGTGGGCCAACCAGTGATACCAACATTCTTAGAATGAAACGTTCATTTCGAACGCTTTAAGTTGGTGAACGTGCATTTCGTGAAGCGTTCATTATGAAATGAAGTTGTATCTTTCGCTAATGCCGATTTATAGCTATGACAGCACGAGCGGTCACTTTCATCTCGTATTAAGCTTAGTCCATCTATCTGGAAGGGTAGTAATAAAAATAATCGTGCAACTATGTAAAATTAAAATAAAGGGAAGTAAAATATATTTACACACAAACATCTGTTGTGAATAATATACTTAAATGTAATAAATTAAAACTATGATTATGTGAATTTAATTTAAATTATTCAAACCCCCCCTTATTAACTACGCCTCTGCAAACAAAATCCTATACACTAAATTACCACTGAGATTAAAAATGCCTAGTTTTTAGTGGTCTTTATTATTGGGTACTATGTAATTTTTATAAAGACTGCTGGAGGGGGGGAGGAGGACCCACCCTTTCCTGAGACCAGTTTAGAAGCTAAGGCTTCCTTGTCGGTCCCACTCACCAAAACTAATAAAAATACGCAACTTTAATTCAATAAAATTTTCAAGTACAGTATATAAAACGAAAAAAAGAAAAGAAATTAAATGTAGTTATTAGCATTTTTAAGTGCTGTCTTTATTAATATAAACCATAATATAAATCCATAGAATAAATAGTTTTATAAATAGATGGTAAATTAAGGTACATTTCAAGGCATATACTCGGGGATTCAGTCATCAAAAACACCCCCAAAAGAAAGACAGTGGACGAGACACAAAATGGTTTGAGTCACACTTACATGGACAGACTAATGGAGTTACAAAACACGGGGTATGGAGAGAGAAAAAGGTAGGCGCGTAGGTGGATATAATTTTCACCCACGCAGGTCGGCCTAACTACCTAGTCACCCATACCCGAGTAAATTTTTTATGTAAAACAAGATGCCAAATAGATTTTCCTGTCACTAAACAATAGATACCTATGTAACAACGGTAGTTGTAAGGTTTATATTTTGTTTAATGATTAACGTAATAAGATGAATACGTATAGAAATAAGTTCATCATAATTAAATATAAGAAGGGGGCGGGGTCAAAAATTAGACCTAGAAAACGGACGTGGCTTCTCACCGTCGAGGACGGACCAATAGAATTAATTTCTGGTCCCACAGTGAGGACCAGCTGGCAGGCGAAAACACCCTCGCAGTAAGTCTTTAAAATGGACCGAACGTCATTTTACAAACAGTCCGCCACCGAATTTGGGAGCGCCCATTAGCTAGCCTCGGAGACAATTCGTCTCAAAATTTGAAAGAGTCCGTCAGGATAGTCCTCCAAAGCGAGTCCATCAGCTAGCTTTGGATCGCAGTCCGTCACTGAACTCGAAAGCAATCCGCTACATGAGTTGAAAACGAGTCCACTAACCGGTCACGTGAGAGAGTTGAACAAGTCCGAAAGTCTGGAGATCAGCCATGAGAAGTCAGAACGGAAATGAGTCAGCCTGCGAGGGAGAAAATTAACTTAACTGAAAGCAGTCACTGAGCCAGCCTGAAAGCAGCCGCCCAGCCAGTCGTCGAACCAGACTGAATGTAGTTGTCAAGCAGCCGCCCAGCCAGTTGTCGAGTTGTCTGGAACAACTGCTCAGCCCGTTGTCGAGCCAGCCTAGAGCAGTTGCAAACGACGCCACTCTGCCCGGCCGTAAACCTGACTCTCGGAAGAAGACTCCAGCGAAGCAACGCGGATTAATATAAAGTAGAAATTAATTTAGGATTCTTTTCTTCTTCTTCTTCTTCTTTTAAACAGGCAATCCACATTAATTTACTTATTCCACATAATTTAGGATTAAGTTAGCATAAAAATGTACACCAGTCCATGACGTGTGTAGTATGAGTATGTGGCGACTCGCGCGCTTCGTCCAGATGTTCCTCGTTCTGTCATTTTTCTGTATTGCGCCATCCCACGCGAACAAACTGAAAGCGTTTGAGGAAGGCCGGGCTGCGCCGTCCGGCGGGTATGACACACATGCACCACAGATGTATACTATCATATTCAATTATATATCAGCTACACCAAGGTGACCAAACGTACTACTTTTTTGTGAACCGTATTTTTTATTAAATCTGTACTCCCAAAATACTGTATGGATTGTACCATCAAATTATTTAAAAAAATACATAATGTAAATTTTTCTTTCATTTGTACCCTTTTGTACCAAAAACAGTTGGTCACCATAGCTATATGTGCTTATGTTGTGTTCACTATTGGCCCGTAGGTATTGAAAAATGTTATTTGGAATTTAATTCTTTGATGAATTTTGCCAGCAATTTTTTTTATTTTCTTATACCTGATCTAACCATGTAACTGTCAAAAGATTATCCTTAGAAAAAAACCATTATAATTATAACCATAGAAAATAAATATGTATTATAACCATAGATAAAAAATAACCTATAAACTTACTGTTTTCTAAACTCTCGTCAATGCGTATGTTATATTGTTATTATGTACGCTGATTAGCTTTATAATTATGTCGTCTGCCTTACTGAGAAAAGCTCTTGAAATTGTTGAAGCAGATTCAAAATTGCAAGGTTAATTTTCAAACTATGTATTCTCAAAACGTTTAATTCGGCAACAAAAATTAATCATTATTTTCATAAAAATGCGTCAAAATATGAATGTAATCGTAAGATAGCTTTTTAAAAATATATTTGTTTTGAATTTTAGGACACGGCAAAAAGAAGAGTAAAGGGGTGTTTGATTTGATTCCTGCTAATCATAGAAATATCAAAACCGTTGGAAAAGGAGGCAAAATAGGTAATTTTTTTAATACAATCCAATATAAATTCTCACTTTTATATAATAGCTCTGTTAAATAGGTGCTCACACGAAATTTATTATAATGGAAACATAAAATATCATTAGGATAAAAAAAATTGTTACGTAGAAAACTTTTCAAGAAATTTAGTCAACCCATTCACAAATTATTAATTTCTAGAATTATTACTAATTGTTTTAGTCCATTTAATTTCACTCACAAAAAATTAACACTACCTACTGTGTTTGCTAAAAGTGGTAGGAGTTATTTATAATCAAAATGAACCTAATATCTTTTTCTTATTTTGTTTATGCTTCTGATTTAACTAGGCTGATGAGTTAAAATGGAATATTTTTAATGAAAAACTATTATATATTTGATACCTGATAGAAACATGCTATTGTTAACCCAGACATGTCTAATAATTTACATGCCGCCCTACAGCTTGCTTATTGTTGTTGCTTGCTTGTTGTTGTTGCAAGATGGAGGCACTTGTGTGTCATGCTGTCCACGGGATACGTAACGTCCTTCTATTACAACAAGCTATCATGACAAGCGTAAAATCACTAAGCATCACTGTCTTTCCATATTCTCATAAGTTTTTTCGTAGCAACATTAGCTAATTGTATTATTATCACTCCTAATAATTGGTGGAGTTGGCCGTCTACTTTTTAGACATTATATTCTGTTAAACTATAATAAAAACCTTTTACATCTGTTTATTTGATAAAAAAAACATCTCAATCAATTTACTTAGTGAATTAAATTTGTTTTAAATACAAAATTTAAATGACATTTATAATTTTTTGATTTGGAAATGAAATAGTTATTTGAAGGTACATGTGTCTTCTGGATGCAATAGGTTGAATTATGCATCAGAAGCATCGTGACATAACTCATTTTTGATAACTTTTCAGCAGATAGAAAAAACTATTTTAACTTTGTCAACTTTTCACTTGGATTTCAATACTTCAATATTATTTTACAGATTGTTAACAATGTATTTTAAGTGAAAGACAATTATTAATAAAACTCAATTAGTTGTGCTGTGTGATGTGTTATGTGTGTGATATGTAGAGTTGAGCCTTCAACGTTATGTCAGTTTGAAGGTACAATCTCCTTGTTGATTGGTGACAATAATTTGATGGCAATTTGGGAATTTCCTTTATAAACTTGTCCAAGTGGTCATGACTTACGGAAATCGAATGGAGTGTCTGAGGATTATCGTGATTTTGATTTAAATACACAAAAAATTACTAAAAACAGTGCAACACTCATCTCAACATCATCCTCCCATACATCGTCCATGGTAATCGTGCGAGTTGAGTCATGATACTATACGATTTTAGTTGTGCAGTGATGACAAAAGTGGCTACAGCGGCTCTGCAGTCAACTGAATCGTGAAACTAGTTTGACAGATCGAACCAGCGTGAAAATTTAAATCCAACCATACCATAACTCAATTTTTCTTGAGTTGCTTTTCCTGCTTTTTAGAAGTCGATATATAATTTATATAGCAATAAGTAATAGGTACAACATCAAAGTTCTCTGAAGAGGGAGGAGCGGCACAAATTGGCTAAATATAGTGTGATGTTGATTATACGAACTCTGGATGTTAAGACCACTAAAAGTTTTGGATTATCAGTGATAGTTTAATTTTTATTAGAAAAGAGAGCTGTTTACAATATTGGAGACAGAAGTTCTAAGAAAAACAAGAAGCCATATAAAAACCCGAGCAGTACTCTCGAGGAAAACTTAAAGAAATTGAGTGCTTTAGCTACTTCTAGCATCAAAGAAGACATTGCTGAAAAGGTAAATTATTATATTCATTAAATTAAAATCCAATGTTTTCTGGTATATTCTAAATGACGTAGGCTTAATTTTAATGTGAAATTTATCATATTTGGTTGATTTGCATTGAGTGTGTAATACATGCTTATCGTATAACAAAATTTGCACAACTTTGAGAATACCATTGAGTGTAATTTCACTAATGTTCTCCTTTATTTGTGATTTGACAATGGTGCATAAAATATAATATAGCACGCACACAAATTTTATTCTGTTGCGTAATTCTGAGTCTACTCTGAGAAAAATAGCCGTTAACCTCATTTATTTTAAAAATATTGCTTCCAAATTAGGAACATTCCTCGTTTTGTATTCTATTAACGTAGTGAAAGGTTTGTGTCAATTAAAAAATTTAACCAGGGTTACATTGTCCCAAATGAACTTATTTTATTGATTAGCATAATATAAATACTCAAGCTCCTTATTTGAATTTCTACAAACCTAGTAGAAACCACAGCCACTTCTTATTATTTATTCCCTCTATTATGCCAAAATATGCAATAATTACATATGTCTATTATTTTTTTACTAATTTATAAATAATCCATTTTATTATTTTAGATTCTGAAACGGGCCAGAACAGGCAAACCTTTAATAGAAATCGAAGAAGAAAAAGAAGACGAAGGAACTGTATTCACCGAGGAAGATTTCAGAAAATTTGAAAACGATCCTTTCTGTTCATAGAATTTCAATGAATTTGTCAACTGCATTTCTTGGAAAATCAATATTAATCATAGTTATTTTATTATTTACATATTTTGTCATCTGGTTAACAATTTTGCCATTTACTGAACTAGAAGAAGGTAATTATGTACATATGAAGTATCCAAAAAAAATTATACTTTATTTTTTAATGCAATTGTAATTTTTGATGCTGTGTAATTCAACTTGTTTCTTGCTACAATCATCTCACATATTCGTGAGCAGTTTGAGGATGAAAATGAATTATATTTTCAAGAAAGTGGTGTACCTTTCTATTTTTATTGTGATGTTAGAGTTTATTCATGGATCAGATGAAGAGGTAATGTTGGATATCCTCACCAATATTTTTTTATTGGGACACCTCAATGTTAAAGTTTATAGTACCACAAAACCGAAAACAAAAACGACACTTCAGTTTCTTGATGATGTCAACGATCACGTTGTCCTGGGTGAGAATTTGAACACTTTCAGTTAATGTGTAATATTCTCTTCATTATAAAATTGAATTTATGAAAATAAATGTAGAATGATAACCTATTCAGGTAGAGGGGCGAGGTTTGGGAAGGAGGGGGAGGTTTCGGTCATTAACCCCTCTCCGGCCCAGCACCATATGTATCGCAAAAAACATTCCATCACGGCCAGTAACGTATTTATTTGTGATTTACATTGTGATGTAATTTATTAAGCTGATGCGTCTTGTATTTTATTTTTGCTTTGAATAGTGACCCCCTACCGGAGTCCTTGATTTAGCCTCTAAATAGAGATACACTTATTTTCTTTCTGGCCGGGTCGTGCTGAATTAGTCACAAACTTTAATATTTCCACTCTCTACCTTATAGAGGATTAATAATGAACAATTTAGAAACTGCAAAATACAAAAGAATTTAAATTCAGAGAAAATAATAATTAATAACGTCACATTCCCTAACACTTCAGCTCTGCTGTCCATATTCCTGTTTTTGACCAACCCCCCCTCCCCCCCAAATTAAAATAATCATGTTGCACCGCAGGGTAACTATCTGCCTTCATTTTTTGGACACCCATATTATGTATCCATCTATATACATCTACTTATTTTTAAATACGTATAAAAAAGTTAGATTTTTTTATGATAAATAGATTAGATATATAAAATTATATAAAAACAAATGTAAAAAATGTTTTAGCTGACAAGCTAGCTCCTTGATTTTGTAATTGCTTTATGTGCACCCACTTAGTCACCAAGTCCAAATAATATTTGATGTGATCTTTAAAGTGGGGTTAATTGGTAAAGCACAGGACTACCATATTGTTCATGTATTTATAAAACAGTTTTATTTTGTTACAGACCATTGGTTGTACAAGGGTTTTATGGATCGTGATATTGCCTTATTGTTTACTTCCTTATGGGGTTTTATTTTTATTGGATCTTTGATGGGATTTACTCTTTATCAAGTTTACCCAGTTCTTTGAAAACAAGACGTATATAAAAGGTATGTATTATTAAACTTTATTTCGTTAGCTCCTAAATTTTATACATTAAAAATTTGCTGCACTTGGAAAATAATATGTATAATATATACATATATTTATCTATTTTCATTATTAATTAGATTCACTCATTTGCGATGCGGGTCAGGGATGGCGAGTTGACAGAAGTTCATTCACTGAAAAGAAGAAAAAAATGGGGATAGTTTTGGAATTCCTGTACATTTATTTATTTTCTTTTTATGTATTCAGTTTTAGTTTTAAATTGACGAGTTTCATATAATTTCAATAATTACCTTATCAATTTCAACGCATTTAAGTTTAATTAATAAAAATATTGATTTTTAACATATTCATTAGGGCAAATTAGTCTTATTGTTTTAGCGAGATTGTGTTAAATGCCTAGATCTAAAAGATTAATTTTAATATACACAGTAACCGCATCGCTTAGCTCTTTAAGAATGTTCAACATTTGTGGAGTTGAGAATCAGCATCCAACATGTATCCACACTATTTCTCTTTGTAATCTTTCTAGAAATTCTTAATTTACTCTGAATTTTTATGTTTTCTAAATCAATTTAGTAATTATTTAATTTTTGTAAAATAATTATATTTACGGGGAGACCTATTGCGCTATGAGAGTGTGAACATTCACCAAGAAATATATAGTCTTTTCAAAAACAACACAGATAAGCAAAAATATTTTCAGAGGGATTAGTCATGCCTTTAACTTGTTTGGCAAACCAAGGACTAACTGGCAGATCAAATTTCAAGCTATTAAATTTGATATATAGGGTGTATAATGGAAAATTTTCAAGTTTAATATTAAAAAAATTACAATGTTATTCTCATATTTTATTTATAAAAAATGGAGTATAACAATGCTTATTTAACGTTTTATAAATAATATCGTCTAAGTGCTGTCCATTTCTCTCAAGACACTCTTGCAATCGGACTCTTAAATTTGCGAACACGCGAGAGCAAAGCGTTGGTTCAATAGCAGCAACTTCATGGCGGATATTTTCTTGTAGAGCCTGAATTGTTCGAGGATTGTTGTTGTAAACTCTCGACTTAAAGTATCGCCACAAAAAAAAGTCCCACGGTGTAAGGTCCGGTGACCGAGGTGCCCAGGGTATGTCTTCATACTTGCTGATTGATTTATTGGGAAAAATTCCCCTCAGCTTCTTCGTCGAAACTCAAGCTGTGTGTGGAGTGACCCCGTCTTGATGAAATTGTGTTCTGTTGTTGAACCGGGGAAACAGCTGCAGTTGCGGTACCAAAAACTCATCGATCATTCTGCAATACACGTCAGCAGTGACTGTCTCTCGCTGGTTAAAAAAATAAGGGCCAATTATCCATCTTTTTTGAACTTTTGAACACAACACCAGATAAGTTGCATGTTCGGCCCATCACTTACTCGGCGAATATTAAAGTGAGTACAATAAGCGCGACGTGCACGAACCAATGAATCACCGCCCTTTAAATATTGCTCAACCGCGAACACACAGTGTGCTCCCAATCAGTGACTCATTGCGACTGGCAAATCAGCAAATCACGCGCGTCGAACAATACCCCTCCCACTTACCTCACCCTGATGGTTTACGAGCAATTACAATTTAATCTTGAAATTTTTCCGTTGGACACCCTTTACATACATATATATATTTGCTAGCTCAGATCTAAGCCATTTATTTTGACTTGTGTGTTTCTATTTGAATTAAGTGTCAAAACAAGTTGTTATGCTCTTCCAAAAGCTGATTAGGATTGTTTCATTTATAACATTTACTGATAAAATATCTCCTCTGTATGTCATCTTTTTTCACATGAAATTACGTATTTTTAGTTAGTTAAAGATTGCGATTGAGAAAGGTTCTGTGTAGTATTTTACCCAACTGACTATTTGTAATTGACAAAGGTACTGTGCCCTTCAATTGTTTTAGAAAGTGAAGTTATTTTTACTATTGTATATTTATTACGTCCATAAACAGAATGGTGTTCTCTAAAGAATAGGCGATCATTTGTTTGTATGAATTCAAGTTGGGACACAATGCAACCGGAACAGGTAAAAATATCAACAAGGCGTTTGGTGAAGAGTCTGCTAGCCAGAGAACAATATGATTATGCTTTGAAAAATTTCATTTCGGCAGTATGAATCTCGAAAACGAGCCTCGAAGAAGACCAAGGCGTGTTGTAAACGAAAAAGAGTTAAAGACAATAGTGAAATCTAATCCACGTATGACAATTCGAGTGCTCGCATGTGATCTAGGAGTTAGCGTTATGACTATTTCTCGCCACCTCGCTGCGATAGAAATTGTGAAAAAGCTAGGCAAGTGGGTATGACAGAAGTCAGAAAGTTTGATATTTAGAGGTGTTTTTAGAGGAGTTGTTTACAGAAACTGTTTATTATTCTTTATTCTGTTTATTATATTAGCCAGTTCACATTGTTATGAAATTATGAATGAAATTTTGGAAAAAAATACAGTCAATATTAGCTAACAAATATGGACCAATTATACTGCATTTCAACACTACTAATATATCACAAATTACCGACAACAATTTTTCGCATCCTCCGTGTTTACCCAATCTCTTGCCGACAGATTTTCACATACTCCGCTACCTGGAATTATATTTAAGGAATAAAACGTTTTGAATCCAGGTATAAATAATTAGAGGGTTTGAAGAATTTATAAAGTCCAAAAATGAAGATTTATTTAAAAATTGTATTTTTAGCATAGTTTCTCATTGGGACAAGACTATAGAAGCAGGTGGAGCTTAGATTAAATATAATTTTTAATATTAAAAATATTTTATTTTTATTTTCACCTGCAAATTCCGCAATTTCATATGATACAACTAATGCTATCTATAAATTTTCAAATAAACATGATCAATATTTTGATGAAATCATTTGATTTAATTTCTACAAATCATTTTACATAATTGCAGATAACCATGGCGGTAAATGACAAGTGGCTCATTGTCGGTATTACGGGTGTAACCTGTGGAGGAAAAACTACATTAGCCAATAAAATAAAAGACAAATTCAGCAATAATAGTGTCGTGATCCATCAAGATTATTATTTCTATCTCGATGACAGTCCTCATCACGTGAAAGTTCCGGAGCTGGACCATAATAATTATGATATTCTTTCTTCATTGGATATGAATCAAATGTATACGGACATAGTGGAAACCGTTTCAAAAGATTTAACAGCTGACGAATCCAAAATGTGCAGCACAAAAATATTAGTCATCGAAGGTTTTAGTGTTTTAAATTATAAACCTATTGCAGATATGTGCAAACTGAAGTATGAAATATTCTTGACCAAGAGTGAGTGCATTGAAAGAAGAGGCGGACGAGTGTACAATCCTCCAGACATTCCCGGGTATTTTGAGCTGTGTGTCTGGCCGGAATATGTGAAATACCACGAGGATTTGAAAAAGCAACCCGACATTGTAAAGTTGAATGGAATGGCAGAAAAGTTACATGAAATAATTATAAAAGATATTGAAAATTGTTTAAATGCATAATTTTTTGTTGAATTTTTATTTTGTATTTAAAGATATTTTAATTTTAAAAACTGATTTACATAATAAAAGAATTGTTTTAATTTGGTTTGTTCATTATTGTATTGTACATATTGTGAGTTTGTTTTTTCACATATATTTTTGTGCTGTTTCCATAAAAACAGTTTTCATTCACGTGATTAGTATTCCTTGAAACTATCATTATTTTGAGTTCACAGAGATAAAGAAGATGCTATTTTATTTTTTCATTTTGTAATGCATAACATTGCATGAATGTCAACTTCGAAGGTTCTGTTAGGGAAAATCCCGACAAAAGGTGAGAACTAAGTAAAAAAGGCACAATGATATAAATCTAGAGGCGGTTGAACTGTACAGTGATGTTTTATAAAAGTTTTTAGAATAGTAGAATGGCATGTGTTAAAAAGCTTGTTAATGCGAATAGTATAATTAAAAAATTCAATATTTGAATAATTCGCCATATTGAATTTTTACACAAAATGTACAATGGTGAATTTTGAAGTGCTGTCTGATGACACTTAAAAAAGGTATAAACCAGAACAAACAAAAAGTTCTGGCGGTCTCCGTAATGGGCTGCTTCCCGCCAGATGCTGATGTCAACAATATAGGTCTTTATTTATATTATCAGAAAACGTTTATACCAGTCTGGTATATATAAAGTTATTTTTAAATAAATTAAATTTATTAAAACTATTAATTTTCTGTCAATACGTTATTTCTCGTTATAATTGTAAAGACATGCGTGGTGAAATCTTACTGATTGACTTGTATTTCGTATCTCAGTTTTCAAATATTCTTTATGTTTGTTTGATCTAGCGGTAAGATCCTCTATTCTTAATAGTACAAGAGCTTAATTTTAAAAATTGTCTATTAAAAAATTATATATATCTATATATAAGATTTAAAAAAAAACACATTTCTCAGACACAACATCTTGTATTCAGATCACTGTTTAGTTTTGGTCTCTTCGATTATCGTAAATTTTATTTCATGTTCAGATGATATCCCTTTGTTTTGTAGAAAATAAAGACAATGTGCGTTTTATACTTTTATTTTATTAATTGCATATTCTGAAAAATATTACACACTTTTTATTGCGGTTTTGTGTCATATTTTACCTGGGAAGTCTATGAAAAAATATGTTATACGTTGAAATGGTGTAAATGTCACAAATAATCATTTATAAGGGATACGGTTTACCCCCGGATTTTGCCGGATTTACCCTTGTAATCAGATTCCAGGAGTCCCTATCAATTTAGGGCCCCTTTAGCTATATAGTAAGTTTAGGCATGTCCGTGGGATGGACATACCGCAGGGTATAGGAAAGCGCGGCCCGCACCTTAATTTTTTAAACAAATAACTTTAAATATAATTAATGGTAATTACAAACTTTGGGTCCTTTTTGATGGAAGATAATTTAAATAAAAAAACGGTACAATGTGGTGTTATATTTGGTACATATTTACACAACCTTTGTCTTGTATTGTGAAAATAATGCAAAACTTTTTAGTTTATTGCATAGTTATTTTATAGCCGATTATATTAAAGTGTTTTTAGGTTAAATTTGTGGCACTGATTATGAATACGAAATCCTTTTTGCTAGATTTGCTCCATTTTTTGAATTTTCGTAATAATGACCAGCTTGCGGGGACTCCTTTCACCTTGAAATCGTTCGACAAGATTTTCAGAAAAAATTTCAACTATGGTGAAGAAAAATTAATGAAGATGGTGGGCAAAGATTGTTTCCCCATATTGCAGCAGTTGTGAGCTCTAACAAAGTTTTTCTTGTGTTTTAAAATCTGCTTTTTGAGGAGCATTTATCACATCTTTTCAATTGGCTTGAAAAATACTTTCAAAGAGATAATATCGACAAGTTTGCGTAAATACACAGAGGGATTGAAACACATTCACAGAGGGATAATTGGGTCGCTGTGGAAAAATCCTAATGTACCAAGGGCGCTGTTGATTCAAAATTGTTTGGAAACCGTTGCTATAAGGCCTTGACAAATTATTTCATCGGTCCCAGCTTGGTACGGAGATAATGATTTTTTTCCCCTTACCTGACCAACGGCTGAATGTCCTATTGCTGAGAGTAGGTATTCATTATCTATCTACTATAGACAATCTCAAAAAGCTGGCAAGACCAAAGCATAATCGGGAAAACGAGACTAGTTAGAAACTTTATTTTCCCAATTTTTCTCTATGATGAACCATGGACTCTTAAGAGAATGGAAATGCACTTTAAAAATGTGGTGTTGGCCTGCATGTTTCATGGACAATCTGCAGAATGCCTCGAATGTAGAGGAATTAAACATGAAGAAGTGTCTTTCTTCAGATATTTTGGCCATGTCACCAGATATGAAGACTCCATGAAAAAATTGGTAATCCAAGGGAGGCTGGAAGGAACCAGCTCTCGTGGAAAGTCAGGACTGTCCTGGTTAGACCTTCGATGCAGAGCCCACTCCTGGAATGGATGGCAATAGATTATCCACAGTTGCAGTTCCAAGATCATTTCATTCCATTCAACCGTTTTCATTGAGTGTAGGACGAAGATGAAGAAGATTATTATTTAATAACATTACTTTCTCTAATACTTCACCCCCACTTTCCATATTTCCAATAAGAACAGCAGAACACCCCCTCCTCTTGTCCGGCCTCTACCCAAGTAGGTTGGCGCCTAACTGTATTCAATTTAGCTGTCATTTACACATGTTGATGAGAGGGACTGCACCTTTCGAAACTAGTCATGACAAAAATATAACTTAATATATGTAGATTATGCTATTTAATTTTTTTTTTAAATACTTGTTGCAGCTCAAAGTAACTGGTATATTAATTATTGATATGTGAAGGCTCTGATCTATTTTCAAAAAATTGTTGCATCTATTTGTCGCAATGTTCACTGGGGTAGGTAACTTCAATCCAGTATGATATCATATTACAACTTTTTTTTGTATAATATATTCTTCAAATAACACGGGATCTAAATCAAGCTCCCAGACGAGTTTATAAATAATTAGACAAAATACTTTGTTTAAACCACTATTTATTGATTATTCGACATGTTTCGATAACCATGGTATCTTCAGAATACAATATATACTGAAATTAAAAATACAAGCATAGATAAAAACAAAACAGTAAAGTGGTGAATAAATAAGGTTTGGTTATTTATAATATTTAGCTTGCTATTAATACTTTTTTTTATTTCTAAAATTTCAAATTTATCTAACTGTAAACGCTTAGTATTTGTATGTATAATTTCTAAACCCTTGTTAATATCAAAAGAATGGTTTGTTTCCAAAAGGTGATTGGAAAATTCTGAATAATCAATAAATAGTGGTTTAAACGAAGTATTTTGTTTAATTATTTATATAAAATGAGGCCAAAAAGTAATTTTGCTAATATTGAAGAAGTATTATAGTTTAGTTTATCTAAATTGGATCAATGTGATCAAGTCGATGAATGTGCTAGCGATAAACGCATATTAACGTGTAACGTCGTACCGCGGGTGGAGTTTGTACTGTATAGCGCGATCGTTGAGAGGTGTAATGTCATTTCCGTAACAAGATTTCGTTCTATTTGTCAAATGATTGTAGGAATTTTTAACTTTAATCTTCTGGAAATTCACCCGTGCCGTGGGATATTTTATTTCTATGGGTAATAAATCCTTTCGGTGTATTATTTCAATTAATAATCTGAGAATAATCGTGGCACACTAAGCAATGGCATCTGTTACAATTAAAAGCACCCGTTATGAAAATGATCGATGAGTCTCGCCGCGAACTTACGTATCGGAAAATAAATGCTACACCGACAGCAAGATTACAATCCCGAATTCGAACATTAGTAAATTATTTCATCGGGACAGGCCTGTAAAAAGGCATTATGGGATAATTGTTTTCTAAAGGCGCGCAAAGAATAACAGTAAAGGTCGATAGATAACAGTTCGTTCATTCAACTTTCAAGACAACATTTAAATGAATTATTTATCATAACCAATAAGGGTTCAATATTGAGAATCGCTGTTTGTTTTGGTACATTCAGAGGCAAATCATTAAAAAGATACCGTTTTATGACTTGTGCCATGCTTTTGAAATACTTCAAAGGGTCACACCATATTAACATGGTCTTATAATAATAATTAATTAAAAATGCATTTAGTATATATTTTAGCGATTTTTGGAGGACATCAATAGATTCAGCATTAACTTTGTATTTAGCTTTATCGTTACTCACCATTTTTCTAGGAAGAAATCACATACGGGACACGTCCTTGGGTAATTTATATAATAAATAATGCAAGTGCCTGATTTTAACCAGATAAGACGGTTGGAAATGAGATTTTTATTAGTTGTAGGAAAGCTGTAAATTTAAAAATTAATACATCGATGTGTAAAAACCAGATACTTTTATGGCCTATAGCTATTATTATTTTATTTATCGTTAAAAAACATTGAATTTGTTATTTAATGTGATTAGTACATAGTGTTTACTTATTAATTATTTGGTATTACGTTCGATTCTAAAAATAAGGGAATTTCTAAAATAAAATATGTTTACTAAGTGACAGAGAAAACAATTATAAAATTACATCCAACACTGAGGAGATAAATACATATTTAAGTACAGTCAGAATAGCCTGTTTATTTACAGTTTAAATATTATCGGTTTTGCGTGTTTCCCAGCGCTATTAAAAAATTGTAAAACAATGTGGTAGAGAGTTTATTAAATGACAATAAAATAGAGACATTTTAGAAACAAATATTGATGTAGGAAAAATACGTCACGTATATCACACCACCCCTGCATGCAATATGTTTTCCTGATTCAAAAAAAATCATAAATTCAGTTAATTAATGTTATGTAGCGATTGTATGACGCGCGCAAGTTGGCAAGAATGCCAGCGTGGAAGGGATAAAAGAGCGTCGCGCTCTCTCTCTGTTCGGAATCGTAGATCAGAACACATCTCTTATATTGTATTCATAATTGTGATCAGATCAGTATTGTTGTACATTGAGTTCTTAACTACCTGAATTCCCACACACAAGAAGACATCATCGTTTGCAGCCTAATAGTCGGGTTAAGGATCATAACAATTAAAATAATAAATACTAATTTAATGTATTAATTATAAATATAAACATATAAAATCAATTTTGTCGAAAAATATTGTTTTTGCGCTACCGGGATTTTATATGTATATATTTATAATTAATACATTAAATTAGTATTTAAAACATCACAGACCGTCTGTTCTGAATAATTACAACTTCACAATAAGAATGTATTCTCCTTAATATTAAAATAATAATCTTCCTACTGGAGAACGAAACTCTCGTGGTATGCAGAGATGTTAACCACTAAGCTGTTGAGGAATCAAGCAAGAAAATAGCAGTTTACAAATAGCTTAAGTTATTTATTAATACTGGCTCCCTACAATTTTTAATAGGGATAGATAACTATACTTTTAAGTACAATTGTATATAATTATTATTAAAATTGTGGTTAAGAATATGTAAATAATAAATTATATCAAAAAATAAACGATTTAATTTAATTGTAACACAAAAAATCAGATGTCAAATCAATTTTACGACAATTTGGCAAGATGACTAAAAGATGCGTAGCTAAGATGATAAGCATATGAGAGGTAACGGGATCGATAGTTGGTGCCTTCAAAATTTATTTGAAATAAACGTGGAAATAAAATACGAACAAAGAATTTTAGAAATTTTCTAACGCACTTTTCGTGATAAATTAAAAACTTACACTTTCTACAATGATTTGAATTAAACACATTTGAACCTCGCATAAAAACGATTGTTTGTTTTAAAACACGTTTTTCCATAGGACATTGACATTATCTATGTAACTCTTAGTATGTATAAAAATCTTGTTTAGAACTGGAGTATCGTATCATAACCATGGTTATCTTCAGGCATTATCCATTCGGTCCTCCGCTAATCTTCGCTACGTCGTTCATCTTCACTACAGGTGAATAATATGTTCCAGGTCGATTTTGTTTGTCAGTTCGCATTTGGTAGTCGTAGAGAGTAATTGATTATAATTTATTATGAAGTTTATCTAACGTTTCAACAACGTGTTGAAGTTATTAAAACATTTGATCTAAATAGTAATGGTAATGTTGTGACCGTTAATGGTGATCGCTACAGGACGGTGCCGCCTCACACGCAGCCCGAGCTACGCTTGAAATTTTGCGAGAATTTTTTGTCATATTTCACACATAATTGTAATACGCCAAATAATCGATAAATAATCGATAGATAAAAACCAAATTAAATTAAAAATTGTGTTTCATATCCTAGTTATTTAAAAACAACATCGGCTTGGAACAATAATATTCACGAATGTTAATAAATACTCGTACAATATATGTAGCCATATAAAAATAAAACATGATACCTAATAATAATCTTTTAAAATTCATTTATAAGGAAAGTTGTTCATAAATAATATTTTTTTCATATTTTAAAATGTTTAATTTTAGCGATGTGAGTTTTTAAGTGTTAACTATGTAATGTAAGGCAGCCAGCCCTCTGCCTTTTGTACTTTGGTGGCTTGATCCTATTAGAAGTTTTGAAGTATCAGGAGAGAGCGTGGCTGTTATAATTTTTTTTTCCCGGGACTGTCGTTCCCTCGGACCCCCTGCAGTGGACCCCACAGAACAATAGACTGACTTGAGGGCGAATACTTATATTTGCACGAGAGCGCTTACATGGCTTGGCGCAGTCCTGAATATAAATCATGACCTAAGAACAACAAGGTATCCATTTGAAATTTTGGTCAAAATTAACTTGTATGTAAACATGTCAAATTTCTTAGTAGTTTAGAAAATAACAAAAAAATAAGTTATATTTTTCGTATGTGGTAGCACTTGTAATATTTTTTTTAAACATTTATTAATACAAATAAAGTGTATGAGTTATATTAGATATCGTGACTGATATCAGTTTATTTTCTTATATTTAATTATATAGCGATATTTTCGTAAAGAATTCACCCCTGATGGGCAATGAACAAAACTGCTAAAGAAATAATATTCAACACTTATCAGATGAAAACTTGTTATTCAATGGGCGCAATATATTATGTACATAATATGCATTGTATATCTATTGATCCAGCGGTGGGCTGCCAATACGTTAACAAGGGGCTCGCTTAGTCTCGGAGCTATTCGCAGTGTTTCGGGGAAGGGGCGGAATTTTTTATCACTCTTATAAATTACTAATAATTAATAGAGAAATCGAATATATGGACTTGTGGACTTTTTGTTTCTGACCGAAAACAGCACTGCTGTAAATAAATTTGTCCTGCCCTTTAGAGATCAGTCATAAAACACGCACTGCGACACGGTGCGCGCATGGAGCGTGTCGAAATACATAATATACATTCTCATCTTTCGAACATCTATGAATCGCGTAAACACACAGATACAAGCAACAGTGGATTCTATCATTCGTTCCGTATCCACAAAGTTTGAAACTTTTGCGCGTGCGTAATCAGTTACGCCTGTAAAGACCGAATATGTATACGCATTCGTTAACATCACCCGACGTACAAAAAGCGACTTTATGCTTATGGGTATAATGGACAGAATAGCACACATATTACGAAATTGTTTTGAGGAATTTATCGAATCGAATTTAAGTAAATGAAAACATAGGTAGATTTTTTTATTTATGACATACTCTTTTTGTCAGTAGTTGCATCTTTTGCATATTTGATAGTAGGTATAAACTTATTATCTAGCATCCCTTCCACAAAAAGTCACCGACCGCCACTGTTACCTACCTTAGATTGCAAGAGTGAAGAGTTCCAAGACTGACGCAGAAATAGGTACTATTCTTTTCGCTCCAATTCAAAGTTATCCTTAGTTAATGACGGTACAAAGTAATACATTTTAAGACCTGTCCTCAAAACTGTGCACAATTACGGTAAAGGGAAATAAATGTGCACTTGTGAAATATGAAGAATAATCGTTCACAAAAAGGTTGCGTTGAACATCTAACAACATATGGAAGCAATAGTTTTAAAGCATTGTTAGACTATAGACAAAAAAAAATCGCTAGATCTGATTTATAATTGCACCTTTCAATGTAGACCTTATCTATTTGCCGTGTTTTGAATCACGACTAATTTAAAAAATGGCAGTTCCTTTAGATGATTTTTGCTAAATACATAACATAACCACTACATACTCCACATTATGCCATTTATTTCATCTCTATATCGCTTTATCCGTGTATAATGATTAATAGCATTGGTGCGTTTCCACAGACAGCAAATCTACGTCATAAATTGTAATGTTGTCGAATTGAAAAAAAATAAAAGTGGGATAAACGCCGCAGATCAATATTTATTTATATCAATTTATTTCAACGATCGCTAGTCTCATAAAATTCCGGAGATACGAGTAAGTACCTGCCTACCAGTGGCGCGCAATAGGTATGGACTTAGGTTATGCTGCTAATAATAATGGTCTGTATTGTCACTAAAGGTTGTATTCATCTGAATTGGAGGCGCTTTGCCTGGAAAAAAATACATTCTCTCAGAAGCACATTTTGTTGTAATCTGTAACAAATATTAATATTATTACAATTAATCTTGGGTATCTCTTTAAATCATTAATTGAAAGATTAAGAATATTGTAACATAAAGCAAAACCATATTTATAATTTAATGGAATGCATACATTCATGTTCGCTTTAAATATAGATTTGCTCCGTGTAGTTGAAAACGTTTTGCAACACGTCATGATAAACGTTCACTGATGGGATCTGTTTCAGAGACTCGTATATAAAGTCTTAAATGAAAGTCTTTCTTCAGTACGATGTTCCTAAATAATAGAGATATTCATCAGTCTTCATGTTATATGCAGTAATACTGCAGTTAATGGTATACGCAAGACCGACGCTAACACCACATCTCAAAGGCATCGAGCATGTTTATTTTTTTATTTTTCAAGGTTGTGTATGAGTTATGGAGCTATGAATAGGGCTTTAGCCAGTAGGACTTTTAGGACACATATTCACGGATAAAATTTTATAAGATCTTTGACTCGAGATAATTTCTGAGATACGGATTTCGCTCCCATCAGACTCTTTGGAGACTATTCTCGGCTCTCTTAGTCCCCATGTACACAGCGTATTTCAGAGATTCGCCATCTCATGCTTCACTTATTGTACGTCAAATGTCAAACGCTAGTCCATTGACCGTTGATGGTCCGTCAATGAATTTGAATCTTCTCTTTGTTTTTACTGAAAAAATATCTATTGGTTATAGGTGACGTTTAAGGGCACACGTCGAATTTCGCTAACAAATCGAACGTCATGTACACGGGTTTGAGTTTTTGTCGCTTTCTACTAATCGCAAGCTATTCTCCGAGTTTATTTCTTTATGAAAATCTCGACACGTATACGAGTCGCACAGTGGCAGAGTTGCTCAAGTGAAAAATTTCATATTTTAATTTACATACATTAATACACTCAAACTTAATTGTTTTGTATTAGTTTAATTTAATATGTAGGGATGTATAGAAGGATTATATAATTATAACGATGTTAAGGCTTCCCTTATAATAATAATTCATATTTACGCGTTTTTTACGAAAATATTGGATTTTATTAATCATTTATATCAGAAGTTACATACTAGATAAGACTTTTTTGAAATTATTACTTAAATATGACTTTTACACTAATTTAAAACTAATAAATTGAAAATTATTTGTCGTAATCAAGACAATACAAGCATTATGAGAAAGACCGCGACCATTAAATTCATTTCCCGTGTGTATATATATATATATATGAGGTTTAGTCGTCTTTGCAATCCCTTAAACCTCCATTTGATTATTTTGCAGATGTGCCACTCTACCGTTGTGCAACTCATATACAATACTGAGTCAACTAAATCTCTCGTCTCATTCTATGAACACGGGCCATTACGTTTATTAAGACGGAGCGTCTATTTTAAATTTTGGTCAGTATCGACTATCGACATAATTGATCAAATATACTTATGTGTTATTTAAGTGCACGCCCCTGCTACATATCTACGATGTACCGGCAGTATTACGTTCCCTCATGTCACCGCAACGTACCCGATATACTCGCAGCAAAAACAAAACCCGCGCTCAAAGCTTGAAAATGTAGGTCTTCTGGTTGCGTCGTTGACCGTCAGCGATATACGCGTTTCATTTCCTTTTGTTTCCAATACTTGTCCATCTTTGAAACGTCGCCCGCTGCATGTAGCATATCGACATCTTCAATGTGACAGTTGTGCGGGGCGGGTGCGCGCAGCAATGCCGCGCGACGGAAAACACTCATTCCACGTGCGACCGCCCGAGCCGCGTAACGCGTGCGCAGGTCCACTAATCTGAACGGTCTCGATCTACGATTTCGCATTTGAAACAGGTGAAAACAAAACAATCATTTGTGACAGTTTAATTCCCCGGGCGGATAGGCCAGTTTATACATATTTAATCTCTGTGCTGCAAGTTTTGGTGAAATTTAATGTGTTTCGTGTGAAATTATTATTGTTGACATGAAAATTGTTGGGTAGAGGGCAACAAGAGTGCGTTATGCGGTGGTGGTAGATCTGGAAAAGTTTTATGAATTCTCATCGGCTGAAAGGATTTTAAAGGATACGGTACATTTCATCAAGGACAACACTAAGGTATCAATTTATTATCACATTTCACACAATCTTTTGTACTATATTTGATCATTTAAAAATATTTATTGTACTTAATTAATCCACAGTCTTTGTATTGAATAACTGACATTTAATTGGTATTTAAAAATCTTTTGCGGTTGAGTACATTCTTAATTTATATTCTTATTTAAGTATAACGTTCGTCTGTAAACTCGATCACGGTTTTCTTTAACATTAATAACATTACATTAATAAATTATGAATTTCTTAGTAATAAATATATAAAAAATATTGAAATACCTTTTACAATATTTGAAATCTTTGAACATCTAGAAAAACCCAGCGTATTTTTTTTTTGTATCCATCGCATCTATACAATGCTTAAGGTCTATTATTTTACACAATAACGATTACTTGTACGATAACCTTTCAACCGCAAGTAATAATTAAGTAGTCATTTTACTTTGAAATGAAATATTCTACTATGTAGTTATATCTAATCCACCTGTCTACAAATAACACGTTGCTGCTATATTTGTTTTCTCATTGTTTTGCTGCTCATAATGCATGTCATCATTTCGTGTTGTACGCAAGCTTCCTAAAGTTTTTAGCGATCTGTAATAAACGATCGAAGAACGTATAGCGAGAAAACGTTTAACATGAAAAATCGGTAAAAAGGAAAAATATGAAATAAAAACGCTTAACATGAAAAGGTTTCACATCTGACTTACCAAAATATTAACCTTTTTTTAAAAATACAAATTAAATGTATTAATTATAATAGAAAGATATACATATAACATCAATTTTATCGAAAAATATTGTTATTTCTACCGGGATTCGAATCTGGATCTCTTCCCATCCCGTGAAAATGCATTAACCGATTATGCTACACCAACACAGTGCATTGACGACAAATTTTCAAATTTACACTTTTCAAATTGATACATCTATCGTTTCATTATTAGAAAGCCATCTTCATTATTTTTACAACAATATTTTTTGATAAAATTTATTTTTTATATCTTATAATTAATAAATTTAATTTGTATTTTAAAAATTATCACAGACCTATGTTCTGAATAATTACAACTTCACAATAAGAATGTGTTTTATTTTATGTCTAAACTTTCTTATTGACTAGAATGGCATCTGTCATTTCTTTTAAAACGAAACTATACTAACATCTAATAATAAATAGGGATTCCGCTTGCCTTACGCCACTCTTACCATTTTGAATGTTACTCGGGATTATCTAACAGCCGCGACGTCACCGAATTGCTTACTGTTTATGTCTTTACGGCTCAACTTTACATATATTGACTAGGACGACATCTGTCATTTATTTAAACATGAAATTCGTTTAATGTGAAAAAATATTTCGATCTCCATAGTTTCATGCTAAACGATTTACACTTTATGTACTTATTTTTTATTTCTTAAACCGAAACTTGTGGTGCACACAACTGGGTATTATTTTTATCACGACTTTCCCTCCCCTTTCCCGCCCCGTCAATCTGCTCGAATAGGTCGTTATCCGATTGTAGTTATTATTTATGTCTGTAACTATAGACGTGATAAAAGTAATACTTGCCGTGTGTGCAGTATAATGTTTGGTTCAATAAAAAATAAAATAATCACGTTACATCACAATATAACTGCCGTGTAATTGAATGAACTTATGTATTATACATATTATTTACAAAATACTGTTTTTGTCGGCTAAGCTTCGACAATTTGATTTTTTTATTTTATTCCAATAAAATCACATTTTATTTATGAATGTTCCATTGTTTAATAATAATTAAAACAAATTTAAATACGTCACTTAGAAAAGTACACAGAAAAAATATATCTATCGGTAGTTTAAAATGGACTGGAAGTCACCTAGCATGTTATTCTCAAAGATCTTTGAGAAACATAATTAAAAAGATGATCGCCTCCAATAGAAAAAATAGATCTGTCTCACCTAGAAAACGTTCAACTTCTATATATGTATGTCATTATAGCTAAATCGATATAACTATCTACCGGCTATATAAAGTTACGGGTTCACGTTCTGGCTATATATATATATATATATATCAATTTTTCGATGGATTCTGTAAATCTTTCAAAGTGATTTATATAAATATGTTTTAATGCAAAGTTGCACCTTTTCAGAACATAATTCAGTAGGATTTGAAATTCGTCGCAACATAAAGTTAATTGCTTAAAAATTAAATATATTATATATATATATATAATATATTTAAATAGAAAGAATTATATAATATAATTTCTAAAAACTACTTGCATTTACTCGGATAGGAAAAGGTCCAGGTTCGAATCCTGATAGGAATTAAAATATTTTTTGATAAATATATTTTTTCTGTATATCTTTTAAGTTGTTTAATTTAATTTGTATTGCAAATTTATATGTAAGATTATTAATCGACTCAAAAAAATACATACATATGTCCATAAGTTGGTTGGTGAATGATAATTTTTGCATGCAGTGTTTAATTATTAAATAAATTAATGATTTGTTATCCCCGATAAGTCTCACCTTCGTACTGAATGCAACAGGTGTTAAACCGTTTTTAATAAGTTATTAAATGATCATTAAACAAACAGGATGCGATGGTTTAACCATCCGAGAACATTACCAATTGCACCGTTAAAGTGTTGTAAATCGTTATCTTTGTGAACGATCAAAATCAATTTGTACGGAGTTCTGCAGTCAGGGCTGCCATTGCAACTGCATACTTGTATTGTCCAACATTCTCAATCACATTTTAAATTAATTAATTTCAATATCCTACAGATTTAGACGGCCATTGGACACGCGAACTTTTGTATTAGAATTTTGTGAAATAAACTCTGATGTAGTTTTATTTCGTTAAAGAAATTTTAAGACAATTATAACAAATTTTTTAATAATATATATATATTCCTTGAATTGATATTAACAAAATCGTAGAAAACTTTTTCAAATATGCCCTAATGCACGTGTGTAAATTGAAGTGTTATGTGTAGACTTGCTCAATACAAAAATTAATCTTGTCATGTCTGTCGAGAAAACGGTACAATATAAAGGTTAATTGTCCCATGTCAGCAAATATAAAAGACACACATACAAAAATGTATTTATACCGTATGAATAATTAAAAAAATGACTTATCTGATTTTAGTTTTGTCGCCCCAGAAAATATATAATACATGCAATGCGGAGGCTGTACAGATAATCCCCGTTGATGGCGGAAGATACGTCCTGGACATGGTCGCGATTATCGAAATTTCGCGATCAACGGGGGATTTAAAAAAAAAAACATTTTAAAATAGAAAAACACATTATTAATAACAACAAAAAAAAAGACATACATAACGTAATTTATTTATTTTATTCTGCATTTCAATAAGAATCTGGCCTACGTTTATTATGCAAAATTAACTGATAACTGTCAAATAAGCCGTTACAATAACGCTTTACAGCATTCACTCGATCGTAATCTTCGTCGTTTTCTTCTAACTAACTAACTCCATGCATTGATTGTGAAGAGAAAGGGCCTTTTCAATAATTTTGACACTTCACTTTGTGAACGAGCAAGAAAGATAGCACGCACGTGCGACCACTCATTATGACGATTCCTGGCATGTGTCAAAGCCAGATAAGTGAAAAGACATTTTTTTTTTTAAAAGATCGCGATATAACGAATCCGCACTCGCCGGGGTCGCGATGTACGGGGGTTACCTGTATTGGTATTAATAATGAAATACAGAATTATTCGGACACAACACTGGCACAATTATTTGAATAAATAATTTAATAAAATAGTTTTAGATACCGACGAATGAGATGGAGAACGATAACATCTATATTTTGAAGTGAAACCTATATATTTATTATTATTATTATATAAAATTATAAACCTACACATAGATCACAGGGAAGATAAAAAAGCTTAGCGAAAACAATAAATGGAGACCAGGGGGTTAATATCAAGGTCTGAGATACACTGGAAATGTTTGTTAAAATTCCGTCGATTTGAACTATTGAATTTACAATATGATGAAATAACGTAATGCCTTATTATTTTTTTACGTCGCATGATTATTTTTGCATGAAATAATTGCGCAGCTGACCATCTTTGACACATATAGAACGTTTTAATTTCCGACATACACGTAAACGCTGCTCGGAACTAAGTAAGAAACAAATCAAGGTATTAAGTATTAAATATATTAGGACGTTCAATGCCCCATAAAGCAGGGAACTAAAAAAAACAATTATTAAGGAGAACACATTTTTATTGTGAAGTTGTAATTAATTATTCAGAACATAGGTCTGTGATGTTTTAAATACTAATTTAATGTATTAATTAAAAATATAAACATATAAAATCAATTTTGTCGAAAATATTGTTTTTGCGCTACTGGGATTCGAACCTGGATCTCTATTTCCAATCCGGGGAAGTACACTACCAATTGTGTTATAACGCCAGTATTTTTCATGACAAATTTTCGAACCTATATGTTACACTTTTTCAAATTAATACATCTGTTGTTTTGAAAAAGTGTAACATATAGGTTCGAAAATTTGTCATGAAAATACTGGCGCTATAACACAATTGGTAGTGTACTTCCCCGGATTGGAAATAGAGATCCAGGTTCGAATCCCGATAGCGCAAAAACAATATTTTTCGACAAAATTGATTTTATATGTTTATATTTATAATTAATACATTAAATTAGTATTTAAAAAAAAAACTATTATAAATACGAAAATAAAATAAAACATTTTCCTTTTGTCAACCCTGTTTCGACGGAAAACCGGTGGCACATCCGATGCCATAATACCGCGGAGACCGGTAATAACCAGGGCTGAGCGACGTCTTTTGGGACCATCGGGTAAAAACAGTCGAACCTTCTTACCGCTGCCAATCTCCACCGTTACGTTCGTCCCCATACATTGATCGATCCTCTAGGGCTTCCTTTATGGAGGGACCTATAATAATATATATATATATATAATTATACTATATTGTTACTTGAATGTTTACATGAAACCAATTTCAAATTTCCGATATGTCTTCGAACAACTGCAAAACCCAAGTAAATCCTTCCACGAACAAATTAACTGTAAATTTTGTCGTCAATATTTTTCAAATTCATTTTGTCTCGTCTTAGAATCATTGCGACTTTTTATTTTATTTTGTTTGGCGAACAAATTAATAATCGGTTTCATGTTGAAATGTTAAAAAAATAATAGTATCAATAAAAACTACCTACCACCCCACTTAACACGTCGTGTTATGGTCTTGGGAAATTACCTATTTTTCAATATCCAGAAAACATTTTTTGTATATATTATTGCAGGTATAGTTCTTTAAATAATTTGGAATAAAGCCTTATATTGATAATTCACATTAATTCATTTTTCATTAATTCATTTTACGGGGAACGGGGAAATATAAATAATTCACGTTCAATTGTAAATTTAAAAAAAGGACAATAAAAAATATGTATTATTAAGTTTAGTTGAATCAATGATGAAATCGGAAAAGTAACTGAAAATTGTGAGATCGCATTTCTTGATTTGTATGGATCCACGAAGTTTTTAACCCTTCCCAAACCATGCAGTAACACAGGACTACCACCATATTAAACCTGTAATATTTCGGTGAACACACGCAACATAAAATTCATATTTTAGATAATCCCAATGAAAATATTAGCGCTTAGGAATGACTAGTGAAAAACCAATTATGAAAAGCGAATCGTACAAAAACAATTATTTTTTCCCTTCGCTCCGTTGTAAAATGAATACGTTGGTAAATATACAATTTGTGATATGAAAGACAGAAATCGCATACTATTTTCACAGTTAAAAAATCAACAAACATACAAATATAATTGTCTCTTTCTCACTAATTAAATGAAGAGAGATAAGAAGGAAAGACACATTGTATACGACCTAATGAACGCTCTAAATTATGTTATTAATCATTTTTTCAAAATTGAATACTCAATATTTAGAATAAATTCGTGCCATTAAAGCCATTTAAGCTAATAAAAACATTTTTTCTAACTGTTATTTACGGTAACACGAGTTGACAGCATAGCTGCGTTCGGGTATTTTATATCATGGTATGGTAAAGGTTAACTGCTTCTTTCTGTGCTTGCGTGCTGGGTTCGAGTCTTCACATTTTGAGTGATATATATATATAAATATATATTTAGTTTTATTTTAAATATTATAAAAATAGACGTGCGAACTTGATTTTTTTTCATATTTATCTAACCTTCATACGTATACAATGAAAAATAGGAATAACTTGCTGGTCTGAGACATGGATTTCTAGATCACTGTGCAAGCTCCGCATGGATCAAACAAGATAGCCAAATTAATACATTTTGTAATTTGTTCACACAATTTCTTTAATTTTAATTTTATTTGAACTTTTAATTGAGTTTCTATTTTAATTGCAAACTGGGTATGCCGATATAAAAAAATATTTTTTTTAGATTAGCTTAAAATACTTTTGATGGAACTGATTATGATAACATAATTAGTTAAATATTGAGTAAAATATAAAAGTGCTTTATCGCCATCTATATACATAACATTAATATAAATAAACAACCGACCAATTTTCATTTACAGTAATCATTGACAACTCAAAATTATTTTTCGAGCAGGACAGCTATTCATGACGTTGAGGAACAAAAACTGTTTTTTCAAAATTGATAAAAATAAATTAGTTTTAATTGTTTCATTTCTATTTTTTGTTGTTTAACCTCATTGTTAGGTAAATTTTTATATTATCGTAATTGTGTTCTTGTTTTATATTAAATAAATGATGCAATGTATCGTAAATAAACAAATAAAATAAAATTATACGTCTTTAACATACTGTCGATCTAAGAAAATCTGGTTAACTCGCTGTTAATAAATAAAATTGATTGAGAAAAGTAATTATTTGAAATGTCGAGTTTTTTTTTCATTTTTTTTTGTAACTCGTATAGGGGCTATTTTTATTCGGATTCATATATTTTGTATTGTTATGAGAGTACCATGCAACGATTACGTAGAGGATCTAGTACTTAAATAAAATCATAACGGTATAAAGTGATCGGTTAGCATTTTATTTTAAAATGTCAATTCGCTACTGCCCGACGTACTTGTTTTTCCTATAGACGATTATGTTTGATTAATATAGATATAAAGACGTATCCGCAGAGACATCAATATGTCATTTTATGGTATGTCACGTCTGCACCGCGGACGGCCGCTGCAGCGAGCACCGTTAGTGCATTATCGAGAGCCTCGCCACAAGATGTCTCCGGTTATTTTATTTTATTTTTTACCCTGTGTAATAATTATACACGTAGGCGAGTATTCGCAACGGACTCTTGGATGTTATTTTTGCTCCTTTTATTGCGTTTGATGAGATGATTCATCTGTGACAGACGGAAGTGCAAGGCTGCTGCGCCGCGTTTTCTTTGTTTTTCGTTCAAATAAATCGCGCACTCGTTGAAATATATCTAAATTATTATTTTTAGAACTTAATCTACTAGAATTAAATCAAAATTTGTATCTCTTATGGCCCGTGTTCACGGATGAGACATGTGATGAGATAAATGTCAGTACCGTGTACACGTGTTGAGATTTTGATCTACAAATAAACTCAAGAGATGCATTTGAGATTGCTAGAAACAGACAATTTCAAGTGACTTGATTTTTTGTACATACTAGTTAAATAACAATACTATCATCCTTCTAAATTCTGTAAAGATATGAGGAGAAAATCAATTATCATTTAATGCTAAAAATATGATTTAGTATTGCATATCAAAAATTTAAGCAAATAAATAACATTGTATAAAACGAAAGCATTTTACTCGGATTAAGATTACGTAACTAATTAAAATTGAATTGAAAACACCATATATAATAATAATAAATAAATATTAAATAACCAACTTTAGTAGTGCTCTCGCTTGTCATATCAAACGTCATGTTCACTGGTTTAGTTTTTGTTTCTGTATACCAATCACAAACTAATCTCCGAGTTTACCTTCAGATCAATATCTCAACACGTGTAGGCAAATGGATATATTTAAAATATAAATTAAATATATTAATTAGAAAGATATACATGTAAAATCAATTTTATCGAAAAATATTGTTGTTGCGCCACCGGGATTCGAACCTGGATCTCTTTCCAAACCGGAGAAGGTGAATTATCCAACTATGCTACAGCGGCGATATTTTTAGCGACAAATTTTCGAACCTATATGTGTTACCGTTTGGATATTAATACATTTAATCGTTCCATTATTTGAAAGAGCCATCTACCTTATTTTTACGGAATCTCAAATACCTTTGAGTAATCTGACACCAGACGCCAGAATTATCAATTCATTTTTATTAAATTTTGAACACATTGATACAACTTTATTATACAATTAAATCTCTTAAGATTATCTCATTGTGTTTGTCCTTCCGTGGACACCGGCCTTAATGTTATTACTTGAAAATCAGCGACAAAAAATAAAAATGCTCTATTGGAATGAAACCTTCGTTATCTTTCATCATAATTGGGTTCAGTATCAGAAGACGACGTTGATAGAATGCCTCTTGTAACTGACTATACACGGTAGGAAACTAATCACATTCTTCGTACGTTAAACCAACATGCTAACATACCTCCCAAGAGTCCTGCTTTCCCGGGAGATTTCCAAAATTGGCTCTGTCGTCATTATTTCTGGCATACCTGTCCTACACGGAGGAACATTTAATACATTGTTATACGTGGGAAATAAAAACGCACATTGCATTAAATGTTTCGACATGCTTTAATTAATTGCGTCGATATAGTAGCCATCGCCGTTTTCTAGGAAAGGAGAGATGCGGGAATTTGAGTGTTTTATGGAAAATGTCGGCGTTGACCCTTTACAGACTTGCCGCGGCTTGTGTCGCGCGTTTTTTTACCCCGCGCAAATTAAAATGCCGGAAACAGCCGCGGCGCACGGATCCTGTCCGCGCGCATGCGCACAACAATAGCTAGCAACTTTTTTCTTCTTCTCGATGCGAGAGCGCAGCGCCGACGGCCGAGAGTAGAACCACATTGCCGACAAATCGGTGTCTTTCCCGTTTTATTTCCTGCTTCCTTGGCGCGCGTTGCGGTTAGAATCCCGAAACTGTTAATACTAGATGGTTCATGTTGAAGACTCGCGATAATGTCAAAACTAAACTGTTACAGACGTGCAAAAAATCACTTCGATGCTTTGTGAATCCATTTTTCGATTTTGTACGTTTAAACCAGAGCCGGATTGGCCCATAAAAAAAACTTACTAAAACGCAATTTTTAAAAATGTTCATTTATTTAAAATAACAACACTTCTTGTTTTTTTGTTCGCAAAATCACTTATTATTTAATAAAAATGTATTGTTTTTAATATTTCGAACAAACTCTATTGACATTAGAACAAGTGAACTTAATCGATTTTGTCCGATGGTGTTGAGTAAATAATTTTTAATTCTTAACAATGTAGAAAATTACCTTTCGCCATGGTAATTGATTGCAAGTGTACCGAGCATTTTTTTCATGGGTTATTTAAATTATTTTTTTGAGCCCTGGGCTGTAGTTTACGTCTATGGTAAATTAAGCCCTGATCGAAGTGATAATATTCGACGGTATGCTGTATTAGTTCTCCAAATAAACGCCAAAAAATGACTTGAGATAGGTGTTTACCTATTAGAACACATATGTATATGGTATGGTCATTGCACAAAAAAATACTGTACGATTTCAACCACATTTTATAAAAACAAGTCTAAATAAGTCACTTACTGTGATGTCCTTGGGATTGTATAGTTGTGTGTCTGAATGCCGCACCGCCGGGGCGTGTGTGCGGGGTTATAAAGGGCGACGCGCGTCAGGGCGTGACTCTCTCGACTTTATTGTTTGACTTGTACTAGTGATATACCTTGTAACTAAATTGTATCTTACTGTAATAAACGTGTAATTGTTACAAATAGTATTTTTCGGACCTTCACATTACGAGGTGTCCACTGAAGACGTACTCAAGAGACAAGTGCGCAACACTTACTTTATAATTTCGTGCAGTGGCGTAACTACGCCCACGTTAAGTACAATAAATTTGGTATCGATACTTTTCCCAGCGCTAATGTGAATTAATTTTTTTAAAAATTCATCATAACAAGAAACGGAATTATAAAATGAAAATAATCATTTCCATAGTAGCCGTTAATTTTTTGGACTAGGGGCCAGACGATCAAAAGCAAAGTAAAGATTTTTTCTATTACTAGTGCATATAAATGATTCAATTCATACTTTTATTTTTTATAACGAATATGTAAATATTATAAAAGACAAGAGACCAATTTTGTTCTTACTATTTAATCAATTAATCGCGCAGTAATAATATGTATTTTTTTACAATGGGGCTCATTTTTTTTAGTTACGCCGCTGATGTCATAGATTAGTAATATTTTGGAAGAGTAAGAGTACGCAAGTAGAGTAAAAATAAGTAGAAGTAAGAACGAACGAAATATACTACTTTTTCATTTTAAGAACACATTTTTGTTGTGAAGTTACGTTTTCAGAACATAGTTCTGTGGTATTTTTAATGTAAATTAAATAAATTTGAAAGATATACAAAAAAAAATATTTATCGAAAGCAATATTTGAATAGGTCCAAGAACACACAATTTCTGAATTTTTACCTACAAAGGCGCTGTTATTAAACAAATATCATTATTATATTTAATGAAAAATATATATGGAAGTATGGGGTAATTACATGGATGGCCACATACTAAAATAACAACTTTCAAAAATTTGATAAATGTGGAGATTAAGGGGTGAGCCAGCCGAAGACGGGTCGTAAGCCCTATAATTATTCCATACTTCCATATATATTTTCCATTAAATACAATAAAAAATAGCTATGAGATATCTGATATTTGTTTATTTATCGAAAGTTTATAACTATTTTTTTTCTGTACGAGTATACCTTTCTAGTTTAAATTTAATTTAGTATTAGAAATTTACTCAATTTTGTGCTAGAACATCCTATTTTCAAACACATAAAATTACGGACGGATATAAATAAAAACAATGTCATAGTGTATGTCTACCCCCTGAGCCTTTTTCTCCCCTATATTTGTTTGTATTTAGTTTAATACTTCACCTATCGATGAGAGTTACTGTTTCTCTCAAAACTTGAGTAGTACAAATAAACTCATGTAGAGTTATAACATTTTATTTATTTATATCAACATATAAATTATACAAAGTTAACGCCGATTTTATCAATAATATAAATAAAATTACATATTTATCGTAGGTTAAGACAGTAAATAGAATATTACGAGAGAAAATCTTTTAAAATTACTAAATTAACTTCAGTGGCTTTGACGAGAGAAGCAGATAAGATAGTTCTAGATCGGAGGCTAGTTGGGAATGACATGTATTTCCGTATCACACTTACTTTACAAATAGATTACGCTACATCGGTCCGAAATTGTTAGCTTTAAAATATTTTATAATATATTTTATTAAATACATCTATTTAATATTTTGTATTTAAACTCATTTTAGTGGTTAATAAAACAAAGATAATAAATAAAAATATGAATCTTAACCACAAAGATAACATTGCTGATTTTAAAAGTATATATTTTATTATGTAAAAATTTTCTATTTCTCATTATTAAAAGTGTCGTAAATGTGTGAAGTGTAGTCGTGTATACACACTAGTAGACTAAAGTGTGGACACTTTTTATAAATTGTTTGTACGCGATATACATTCATCCATTTTTTAATTATGTCGGCGTTTAACTGTAACTTCTGATGTTCACACCTTATGTATTGCAGCCCATTCCAGACGTTTTTGCCTCTGTTTCAAATTAATATAAGGCTTTTTTCGAGATATTCTTGCATAATTTCTTCCTAACTGTTCTATCAGTAATATCAAGTCCAGCAGCTTTAAGGACCTTGTTAATATCTTTGGATGTTTGACGCCGGTCCTGCAGCGCAAGTCGATAAATTCTTCTTCCATCTTGTGGCGTAACCTTCGGCTTTCGTCCGGATTTTGGGGCAATTTTTGTAGTTTTGGTTTCCTTGTAGCGTTGGTGAACCTTTCTTACTCCAGACTTGGTAGCTCCCACACCCAATCTTTTTTCGATTTATTCGTATGTGTAGTAGTCTACTTCATGAAGCGTAACAGCTCAAATGACCAATGGGCATTTTCAATCATATTAGAACTAAAAAACACTCGGACCGTATTTCAACGTGCGTAAAAAACAACTTTACTTTATTTCAATCAACGGCTGACTAACACAATTGGCAAACTAATCATGTTGCATCTTAAAGTGTCCTGATTGGAGCATGTGACGATCTTGCGTGCTTTGTGATTGGTTTAGACTTAACACGTGACATTGTAGTGTTGCCACAACTCAAAAACATTTTTCCAGAGATTTCGTTGTTTTCAAGGTAATTTCCTTTAATTTCTCTTAAAAATAGTATTTAAAATTTTGAATCATCGTATAGTAAAATATAGCACAAGGAACACGAAAAAAAAAAGACTTGGAAGAGTTGTATAACAAACAAGTAGTTTTTTAAATAAGTCAAACAAGTTATATGAAATTTCAAAAAGTGTCCACACTTAAGTCCACTAGTGCATATGTAAAATGGTAGGCGCACAACATCTGCATAATACTATAGTGTGGACTTATAAATATGTACCGCGCGCGTTTACTTGTGCAAGTAAATTGCGAGATGGCCGAAGCGAGCGCAGAGGCTCCGCAGACAGAAGTACGATAATATTAAACTAATGAACTTGTTCTCATATTATTTTTACATAATCACAGCCGTTGAGATTATAATAATGACTTTGTACCCGGCGATTATGGTTTTTCTTCGCGGTGGCCTAACGGATTCCGAAATACGAGGAAACGTTTTCTTCGTGTGAATTCGCCTTTGTCGAAATGTTTCTGGCGGATTTCACAAACGGATTTGTTGCACATTTTTGTTTTTCATTCGCATGTGCGACCGAGAGCGAAATACTTCGTTATTATATTGGATCTATGGAAATAACACATACACACTAGTGATGAGCTTAAAATCACGAACCGTGACGAAATCACTGATACCCTTAAGTCACACTCGCTATCTGGGAATATCGTGATTCGCGATTCATTGTTTAAATTTATTTTAATTTAGTTGTAAACCGTGATTCTGCGCATGTGCCTATGAAATGAAAATATTCATGAAGGAATGACGTTATAATTCGTGATAAGCGCCATCTAATAGATTCTGCCAAAAAGTTTTACGCATTTGACCTCGAAATACTGAGAATTTGACCCGAAAAATGAACACATTTTTTAGAAGGTTTTCACTGTTTTTGTGATGATATTATAGCAAAATAAATATAGATGCTAGAATATGTTTTTTATGCAAATAAAGTTTGAATAATATAAGTAAATACGCTAAATATTGTTTTTTTTATTTATTTCGTGTATTGTGATATCGCGCGGTGTATTAGTAATGAAACTGCGATCGCAGTCACAGTTTTCAATCACCGATATTATCGAATACCAATCACAATTACACCAGTGAGTCTTTTCCGTAATTGATTATCTATTAATCTTACAACTGCATTTTGTGTGTTTTGATTTTTTTTTTCTCTTTTTATATATTTTCACGTTTACTTGCCTTGTATGTTTCATATTCTATTTGATTGCGTTTTACCTTCTATGAGTTATATGGTTTTGTGAAATGTAATTTGTTTGCCAATTGGGTCAAAACACGCTTGCATAGTTGGGCAATGCATTTTAAAATATGTGTAAAATACATGTAACAAACATTGTAGCTGTACAATGCTTATATTTTATATGCGTGTCTAATTATTTGGAAGGATTTTTTTTGGATATTTTGGTTCATTTGTTTATTACCAATCTTGAATGTAGCTGGATTAATAGTTTTATTTCTTTTATCTGCTCTGAGTTTTTATTATCATTTGAAGAAATTACCGCTGTGAAACATTGTTTTTGTGACAGCTGTCACTTCCGCATACGATCTAACATTTTTGGCTTCTACACCTGGTCTTCAATAGCACTAAATATTGATTTTCTTTAGGTCGCTTCTGAGATTATCCGCTTTCACTGTCACTTCTTTCAATTTATTTATTGCACTCTCGTATGTAACCTCTACGTCATCAGCCATGCTGTTATTTAGTAATTGATGAAAAATTCTCTCTCTGTCGATATGCTCATGACCGAGTATCGTTGAATTAGGAGAACACATTCTTATTGTGAAGAATGTGTTCTCCTAATAATAAAGTTGTATCAATGTGTCCAAAATTTAATAAAAATGAATTGATAATTCTAGGGTCTGTTATCAGTTTACTCAAAGGTATTTGAGATTCTGTAAAAATAAGGTAGATGGCTCTTTCAAATAATGGAACGATTTAATGTATTAATATCAAAAAAAGAAACATATGGGTTCGAAAATTGTCGCTAAAAATATTGTCGCTGTAGCATAGTTGGATAATACACCTTTCTTGGTTAGGAAAGAGATCCAGGTTCAAATCTCGGTGGTGCAACAACAATATTTTTCGATAAAATTGATTTTATATGTATATCTTTCTAATTAATATATTTAATTCATATTTACCATATTTATCATTTTTTTAAAAGTTGTATACATGTTAGTACGTGGACTCGCTTCGAGCACCACTAATCTATCGCCATCTATGGACCAAATTTGATAAATATCTTTTCCTTGAAACAGCATATATGTCAACTCAATGAGAATCTGATATTTATTTAATAACAGTGCCTTTGTAGGTAAAAATCCAGTAATTGTGTTCTTGGACATGTTGTTAAAATATTTTATTTATTTATTCTGTGATGTTTGGATATTTTAAATAATTTTGCACCCTAGTTTACCGTTCTTTTTCGCTTTTAGTCTCGATAATGTTTTGCTGATAAAAAAAAATTCAGCCAGTTCAAATAATAAATTAATACATGTAATAGTGTGCACAGAATTGTTAGACATTTTATTGGCTATTTAAATAATTAGCTTAGTCTGGTCAGGACTCGGGGTTCGTGACGTCCTCAGGGGGGACGTAACATTATTGGTGGCTTTGTTTCGTGTCCATACAAAACTCTATTGTTGGTTTTCAATTGTCTCACTCTAAATGGAAGTAGACTGGCTTTTCCATAAAGGGATGAAAGGATGAATGAAATGTAAACAGAAATTACACACATTAGTTTTTATTTTAAAATAATTAGATATTTTTTTAATAGACTCGCGTACATGGAAACATGTCACGTCAGTACTCTTAGTAACGCACATTGGTACTTAGTTAATATATAGTTAGAGTATGGCCAGTGTAAGAATGCGGCTGAAATTATCTACGCAGAAACACATTTGAAAAAGGGATGTTACCTAGTCCAATATGACGCCAATCAGCAGTCATTTAAATTATCCACCGCTTGGCTTGCGAGCGAGTCTGACTATTTTGTTGTATCAGATCGCTTTTTGATATATACAACCCAATCAGCTGGATGCGCGTGGCAAAAAACATTATACCATGTTGAAATTCACCAAGATTTCTTTAAGTTTTATTTTTATTTGTTTAAAATTATATTTGTTTATTTTATTTTTATGATAGTAATTGGAGGTGTAGCAAATATAGTGTTTATTTTTACAATAAAATCTGAACCCGTGACCAGTTAACCGACGCTTTATCGCGGGTTCTGTCTAGAGATTCCAACTATTCGACACCATCAACTATTCGAATATCGAATAGTAAAACTAAAAATATTCGAATAGTTTCTAAAGTATGACAACAGTGTGAAATTAATTTGGAATATTTCAAATAAATTGTATTATACGTATAAGTAGTATTATAATTTTAAAAATAACAACGTATTGAACGTTTCGTATTTTAATTTTGTTTTTATGGTCGCTGCAGTTGAAAATACCTAGGTCTAACGTTTTTAAATCTAAAATCTTTTTTAAAATTATTTGAACAAACATTTGTTGTTTCTGCGAGGGATACAACGGTGATTCTTAATTCAGTCTGCAATTCGGACGTTGATGAACTCTTCGAACAGGCAAATCTCTTCCACGTCCGAATCAGTATCCTTAGAAAATAGCACGACTACTATTCGAATAGCCGCGCAAATTTTCGAATATCGAATATTTGTCTAAGTAACGAATTTTCTCAATAAAATATGGACCTTATGACAAATGCTTTAGTGTGAATCACCATCAAACATGTGTGAAGTGTTAGAAGAGAAAATAATAAGATAATGTTATCAGTATGTCACTTATTTCACATCAAATATCCACATTAAATTAGTGAACACACTTGACAACTTAATCACTTAAGATTATGTTACGTCTGCATTATTAATGTTTTAATTAGCAAAATTATTAATGTTTTGATATTTCAGTGGTTGGCATTTAAGGTACTGTAATTTGTGTCTTAGTTTAGTATTATCAATCATTGCATTTCTCTAGGAATGCATCCAGTAGTAGCGCATTTTGTTTTTATTACTAATAAGAAAAAATACCAATGTAGCGTTTCTGTATGCATAATTATTCGCCGTTTTTTAAAAATTATATTGTAAACAACATTTGAGTATGTCCAAGAACACACAATTACAGGATTGTATATACTCAAATGTTGTTAATATAATATGCTGGTCTAAACAAGAAATATATTGACAATTGATTTTTCAGGTGTATTTTATTAGTATAATGTGCGACATCTATGCTGTTTCAGGCGAATGAATATCAAATTTCAGACCATAGATGGCGACAGCGAAGTTGTAGTTAAATACTCGAAGTGTTTCTACATGGTAACATGTGTACTACTTCCATAAAAATTATAGATATGTAGGTTGATTACAGGTGGAATGGTGAACGTTACATTGTGTAAAGTGATCACTTAAGTCAGCCGAAGACAGGTCGAAAGCCCTGTAATTACCCATACTTCCTTATTTTCCTATATAATATAAAGAGCCTCTAAAGAGCTCTATGAGATATCTTTAATTTGTTAAATTATATTGTGACATAACCAAAAACGAAATCAAGCTCAAAACATATTATGTACAATTATCATTTAGGGGTGTAGTCACCATCAACGTCAATTACTTGGACGTCCATTTGTTTGGAAGACAGTCGATTCCGCGGGCGATGAAGCACTGATTTTTTGAGTCAATCCACGATCAACTGCTCCAAATCGTCATAGTCTTTGCCAACCTGCCAATTTTTCAGAGAGCGGTTGATGTGGTGGTAGTCCGCGGGGGCCTCGGCGGGAGAGTAGGGCGGATGGGGGAACAAATTTCATCTCTTACTAGCGATGGATTCGATCACATGGCGTTCGACATGAGGGCGAGCGAGTCTTTACAGCTGAATGCTAAAGGTGATCAAACTGGGCCAGGTTTGCTGTTGATGTTGTACTGCTTTTGGCTATTTCTGTCCGTGATTCGCCACGCCTGACGCTCATCACAGTCATTCCAGTCAGATTAAAAAAACAAAACAGCGGGTAATTATGTATCAATCTAATAGACTATCGGCGAAACTGATTGCTTTCTGCTAGTTGTTGCATAATCGTATGTTAATTTTGATCGCACCACATACGTAATATATTTTAGGGATGCATTTTGGAATTGTTTGTCGTTGTATTCGCGATGCCTTTACATATTTTGTTTGCCGAAATAGCAGCCTCTTGCGCAGTGGAAAAGGTCTCATCGTGAGATATGGCTCCGAGCACTTTCGTATGCACGCCCATCCCGACCTGGTGATACGATACGATCCGGCCTTCGTCAGAGGCGCGGTCGGAGGCGAGCTTCGGCTCGGGTCGGCCGACTGCTCCCCGGGACGCGGGCACCGACACTTCGACAGATACATATCTCCTCTCAATTATCATTACTTTCAAAATATTATTTTTATAATATAATGTAGCGTTGATGCTAATTTAACAATCGTGGTTGAAGTCAATTGTTTCAATTTGTTGTGCTCAAGATCAACCGCTAAGAGATAATTCATTTACATTTACAGTTCTTAATTTTATATGCGTATATGGAGAAGTATTCACAAGTTAATATACACACACACGCATATATATATACTTCTACTCTAGACTCTGTCTGTTCTGGAAGACCTCGTGTAGATGCATATTGGCTTATGTTATATAAATCACGATATTATCTACTTTTAAAGATAGAAATATCTACGGAATGATAGAATATTAAACAGTGATTTATATCATCATCGATCTGTGTCTCTCCTTGCTGGACACAGACTTTTCCCAGCGATTTGCCTTCTCTCTTTTGATGCCGTCGCTCTGCCTAGCTTGGAGACGGCCAACACTTCGTCTACCAGTGCAAGACCTCCCATTTCAGGACTTCTTTCTCCATCAGCCATCACGTCTCCGACAGATGTGTTCAGCTCATTGCGTTTCGAGTATTTCAGGCATAGGTCTTTCCATTGCATTTTGGGTATATTTTTATTTGTTCGTAGCACGGTTACGGTCTACGTCTCGGTAAGTAAGTACATGATTATAAACTCTAGCCTTTAATTGTTATGGATTATTTGATACGAGAATATTCGCTAGTTTACCAAATGTCTTTATTTCGCCCTCTTAATTCTGATTCCCTAATTGTATTGTTTGACAACTATATTTAAATTAATATACCAATTAAACTAGAAAGATATACAGAAGAAGTCAATTTTTCGAAAAATATTTAGTTGCTACCGGGATTCGAATAATATATGTATCAATTGGAAAGATTACAGAATATAAGTTCTAAATTTCGTTACTCAAGCAGCAACACCGCATATAATATTAAAATATTTATATCATTGGATTTGGATTTTCGCGGGGAATTCTTCTATATTACTAGTGTTTCACGATAGCGTTGGCTAGGGGCGTGTAAATCAAAGAAATGTAATCACCACATATCATCTGTAACCTCCCTGTCAACTGCGCACAAGTCAAGAGAATCTGCTCTTCTTTATAATTCTAGAAAGGAAAATAAAACTAGTTCTGTCTCTCTCCTGTAAAGTACACAATTCTTAGATATGTGGTGTTGCTGCTGAAGGTGGCGATTTGTCGAAAATGCATTCGATTGCTATAGCAAAAATGCACTTTCTCGGATGGGAAGAAGTCCACGTTCGAATCCCGGTAGTAACTAAATATTTTTTTGATATGGTTTTTTCTGTATGTTTTTTTAGTTAATTCATAAATTTTTTATTAGGAGAACACATTCTTATTGTGAAGTTGTAATTATTCAGAACATAGCTTCTCCGGTTAGGAAAGAGATCCAGGTTCGAATCCCGGTGGCGCAACAACAATATTTTTCGATAAAATTGATTTTATATAATATCTTTCTAATTAATATATTTAATTCACATTAAATTTTTATTAAAAACACCGCAGAACTATGTTCTGAAAATGCAACTTCACAACAAAAATGTGTTGTCCTTAAAAATAAATATTCTTCTGTTCAAATTGTTTGTTCATTTGTTATAATTCGTCGTCAATCTTTCAGAGGCGTATCTCGAATTTGATAATTTTTTAACTGACGATTTATTTTTAAATTGTGTGGAATTTTTCACTGTAAAATGATAAAAAAAATAAATCTTAGCGATTTCTACGTATATTTTTTGATTTAAAGACAGTGTGAGGTGTATTTATTCGACAAATATGACGTATTACTGTTATTTGTAAGAATGCCACATCGAAATACGAGTGGGTTACGTCAAAATGTTTTAATTATAATTTTTTTACGTACTTCATTGGAATATAATTACATATATGCCTGATTGAATGGATGATGGGCACATGTTTGTGGCAATGAAACCCCAGTTGTAACTCAATTTTAACAAAAAATAGACATATACGCCTTCTTCAAAGACGGACGATGAATTTTGAATTTTTCAAAATTTACTTTTAGGCTCGATAAGTGCATCATTGATTGATTTATGCAATACTAAAAATGTAATTATAATAGATAATATAAATTGTATTTGATATTAGATGTGTTCGCGGAAAGTATGTTACAATAATAGTGTGTTTTTAGAAGTATGGCATCAGATTTCAAACAAGCCGATATGAACACATATCCAGAATACCGTGTTGTCGATATATAGTTGATTTCTACAATCTCGGTCCTACAAAGTCGAAATGATATTGTTCAATTGCCGTTATTTTAGTGCGAATTTGTTAATGTGTTTTAATTGAATTGAATTGTGTTTTCAACGTGATTATCGCTAATACAAGCTTGTCACCTGTTACAATACACGATGGAATTCCGACATGAATAGTTTATATGAGAAACTTCTAGAAAATTTATCAAAGAACAGTTGTAAAACTGCGATCGCTGTGTATGGTCAGTATTTTCTCAATTTCAATAGATAAAAGAAATACTAGATCACCAAAAATGAGTAATTATTTAAAAGTCGATTTTAACATTAAAAAGAGTGAGAATGTTTCTAAAAAGGTTTAGGTTTATAGAATGAATGAGAGAGGAGAGAATGGTGAACAGAATATATTATGCGAATATTGGAGGCGACAGGAATAGAGCACCTGGCATGATGAGCCTGGCGGAAGCCTGAATAATCCGCGAACGTCCATGAGAAGATTTGCCTATAGATATGGACGAGGCGTGCGTTTGTTGTGGCATTTTAATCCTCTCTAAAAGTGAGTTAAAAAAGTATTTATTACCTATTTAAAATTTTCAATATTAATTTATATTTTTAAAATAGTATTCCCGTGGCGAGGACATTCGAAATAGTTATTGAATCGTAATGTAAAATTTTCAATTCGATATCAATTTTAAATTGCGATGTTTTTCGACAGGTACAACATTTTCCCGTTATACAGGCGCGATGTGCACGGTAAGTATTGATTTGATTTAACTGTAACAAATTTTTAGTTCAGTGCAGTACGTACTGGAATAGTTATTAACTATTATAACTGATATTTAGACGGTTTCGCAGCGCCACCAACAACACTCGCCATTCTCTAAACAAATAATTTGAACATGTGTAATGCGGAGGAGCCGACTAGCGGTAAACACGTTAGGAACGGATTCGAACAGGCCAATGTTAACCGGTGACTTTTTTCAGCGCTTTTCAAAAGCCGGAAGTCTTCTAGTTTGTAAATACATTTAGATCTTATTCACGATATAACGGTGTGTTTCTGTGTTTCTCCTCGGATAAATGTATTCTCCACGTTGGTACGTCTGGTGCAAACAAAAAACTCTTCCGTTTCCCGATTAGATCTATATTAATTAATTTCACACATTAATTTCACTGAATGAGTTTTTTTTTTTTTTTTTGTTGCTAATTGCCCGACCACTTATAACTCGGCAGACATGTGTATTATGGTGCAGTATTAATTTAGAATTAGTGTTGCGCGATGTTTAATTATTTTCAATTTATTACTCTATTTAATACTGAATGTGTTGAATTTTTGATTAATTGCAATATCATTCGCCTTCCTGATTGCTCAAATTTATAATGATGCTTTCTTAATTTATAGGCCTTTATTTGGTTTTTAAATTGTACCATGAAATCACCGCTTGTGCTATAGTGTTAAGTAATGAAATATCTGTAATTCGTGTATACAGGTGGCCCAGAAAAAGTGAGAACATCTCGAAACACACGAGCTATTTCAAAACATAATATAATTATTAGTGTAATTTTTTTTTGCACAATATTTAGCTGATCAGAAATCATTGATGCACCCCATTATTGCGTAATCTACTGGGTTTAAATCTGGGCTGTTCGGTGGCCACATGCCCGGCTCGATGAAATTAACATTCTCACGACGAAGAGAGTTGATTGTATTTCTTTATGGCTGTGTGAGATGGAGCTCCGTCCTGCTGTGATGTCTAGCCCTACTCCAAGCTTTGTTTTGAAACTCTTTGATCATTTTCCTAGCACCCCGACGTTTTTCAATTCGCAAATTTTCGATCAGAATACAGTCTTCTGCAGTGATTTTTGTCATTTTGGGCAACAATTTGAAAAAACCAAATATAAACAACGGGAAAATTAATAATCAAAGATGTAAATAATTAAATTAGTAAACTATTTAAGCTATTGTTGATACAGTTAACTAATTTTGATGTAATTATATAACATTTTACGAAATATTCTCACTTTTTTTGGACCATCCTGTATATTGTACTAGGGATGGCAAAACATTGGAGTACGGTTAGAAACATTTATGTTTCGAAGCTGAATGCACTTTTTAGAACGATGTTGATATTATAGTTTTTTTTTAAAGAAGGATTCGGTCACCACATCTGCTATGACAAATACAGACACAAAGGATAGAAAAGACAACGAAATTTCATATCACTCTCTATTCACTCTTAAATACATATATAAATACAAACAGACACATTTTAAAACAACTCAAAATATAATTTCCACACGGACAAATACAAATAACCTACAAACCCCAAGAGCACATACAACATATGGTCAAAGGAACTACTAATATTTTGGACCTAAATTATTTAATAGAATGCAAAAGATTTGAATCAATTGTATTGTCCCAAGAACATGAAACTATATATTAAAACTTGGATTCATAATATGGGTAGAGCCAGTTTTGGTGCACTCACCCAAACATATTAACTCATACCTATATTAATTATTGCTACAAAGTGATCCAAAAATTAAGTCCATTTTAAAACTGTTCTTCATATACACCTATTATATAGTAATAAATGT